>JAESUZ010000959.1:0-487342 GCA_017311185.1 Proteles cristata cristata
CCTAGCAGTGCTATTGCTGGGTCATAGGGGAGTTCTATTGTTAGTTTCCTTAGGAACCTCCACACTGTTTTCCAGAGGGCTGTACCAGTTTACATTCCCACCAACAGTGTAGGAGGGTGCCCGTTTCTCCACATCCTCGCCAGCATCTAGAGTTCTCTGATTGGCTCATTTTAGCCACTCTGACTGGCGTGAGGTGGTAGCTCAGTGTGGTTTTGAATTGTATTTCCCTGATGAGGAGCGATGCTGAGCATTGTTTCATGTGTCTGTTGGCCATCTGGATGTCCTCTTTGGAGAAGTGTCTGTTCATATCTTCTGCCCATTTCTTCACTGGGTTGTTTGTTTTTCGGGCGTGTAGTTTGGTGATTCCTTGTAGATTCTGGATATCAACCCTTTATCTGATATGTCATTTGCAACTATCTTTTCTCATTCCGTTGGTTGCCTCTTAATTTTCTGGGTTGTTTCCTTGGCTGTGCAGAAGCTTTTAATCTTGATGAGGTCCCAACAGTTTATGTTTGCTCTTGATTCCCTTGCTTTTGGGGATGCGTCAAGTAAGAAGTTGCTGCGGTGGAGGTCAAGGAGGTTGTTTCCTGCTTTCTCCTCTAGGGTGTTGATAGTTTCCTGTCTCACGTTCAGGTCCTTTATCCATTTTGAGTTTATTTTTGTGCAGGGTGTGAGAAAATGATCTAGTTTCATTCTTCTGCATGTTGCTGTCCAGTTCTTCCAACACCATCTGTTAAAGGGGCTGTCTTTTTTCCATTGGATATTCTTTCCTGCTTTGTCAAAGATTAGTTGGCTGTATACTTTTGGGTCCACTTCTGAGTTCTCCATTCTGTTCCATTGGTCTGTGTCTGTTTTTGTGCCAATACCATACTGTCTTGATGATGACAGTTTTGTAGTAGAGGCTAAAGTCTGGGATGGTGATCCCTCCCGTTTTGGTTTTATTTTTCAGGATTACTTTGGCTATTCGGGGTCTTTTGTGGTTCCGAAGATAATGGTAATTCTGATTGAAATGGTAGTGGTGGGAGGTTGAGTTAGATTCATGGTAGGTTTGCCCAGTACATGTTGTTTTGCTCCTCTCTCTGGATATTCTCCTCACCTCACTTGGATTTCAACAACCTGCCTGAGGCTGCTCCCATGGGTAGATGCCCACTTTACAGATTGGACTCTCCATACAGCTTCCTTCCCCCAATATGGATGAGAAGTGTCTTTGCCTTTTAATTGATGTATCTTATTAATCTGTATTTAAGTAATTTTTTTTTATATATTTAGGCTTAAATCTACTATCTTCCTAATTTTTTGTTTGTCCAGCTTATTCTTTTTTCCCTTTCCTGCCTTTTCTGGATGAATCAAGTATATTGATTTTAGCTTTTACCTCCTGGATATGTTAGTTACATGTTTATCTTTCTTCTCATAGTTGCCCTAGAGATTAAAACACTTACTACATTGTACCTTTAATTAGCTCCTTTATATCCTTCCCAATATTGTGAAGATATTAATATTAATTTTTTAATCTTTGTTTATTTTTGAGAGAGAGAGACAGAGTGCGAGCGGGGGAGGGGCAGAGAGAGAGGGAGGCACAGAATCTGAAGTAGGCTCCAGGCTCTGAGCTATCAGCACAGAGCCTGACATGGGGCTCGAACTCAAGAACTGTGAGATCATGACCTGCGCCAAAGTTGGACACTTAGGGGCGTGTTGGTGGCTCAGTCGGTTAAGCATCCGACTTTGGTTCAGGTCATGATCTCACGATTTGTGGGTTCGAGCCCTGCATCAGGCTCTGTGCTGACAGCTAGCTTAGAGCCTGGAGTTTGCTTCAGATTCTGTGTCTCCCTCTCTCTCTGACCCTCTCCTGCTCACTCTGTCTCTCTCTCTCAGAAATAAATAAATAAATAAATAAATAAATAAATAAAAACATTTTTAAAAATGTTTGAGATAGTTTTTTGGAAAGTACAAAAATTGCTTTGGGTATGTAGGAATGGAAAGGAGCACCTAGAGGATGTATGAAGAAACAAAAATTTGAGCAAATGTAGCATCGATAATAGTATAAACTCTAGTAGAGACAAGTAAATCATTGCACTTTTTTTTTAAGTAAACTTATTCCCAATGTGGGTCTCAAACACAACTCTGAGATCAAGAGCCACATGCTCCACTGACTGAGCCAGCCAGGCACCCCTATTGTAGTATATTTTAAAAGATTAGAGTGGCGCGTGGGTATCTCAGTAGGTTAAACATCTGACTCTTAATTTCTGCTCAGGCCGTAGTCTTGAGATTCATGGGTTCGAGCCCTGCATCTGTCAGTGCAGAACCTGCTTGAGATTCTGTCTCTGTCCCTCCCTTGCTCACTCTCTCCCTCTCTCAAAATAAATAAACATTTAAAAATAATAAATAGAAGATTAGAAACAGAAGTACATATCTGTTAGTGATTATGTAATTATGGGAATTAAATGAGTAACATCTATTGTATATTTGGAGTTATTTATTTGTATATTTTTACTTTTTATTTAAATTTTGGTTAACATACAGTGTAATATTAGTGTTACAGAATTCAGTGGTTCATCATTTGCATACTACACTCCGTGCTCATCATAACAAGTATAATCTTTAATACCCGTCACCCATCTAGCCCATCCCCCACCCCGCTCCCTCCATCAACCCTCTGTTTGTTTCCTGTCCTTAAGAGTCTCTCATGTTTTGTTTCCTTCTCCTCTTTTCTTCTCTTCCCATATGTTTGTCTGTTTTGTTTCTTAAATGAGGTTTGTTATTTAATAGTAAATAAACCTAGAGATTGCTTCTGCCACTAAGAAAGCTTAGGGGTAAAAAACTAACAATAACAAATGAGAAAAGTAATAAACATTCCAAAATTGGGAAAAAGAAGAGCAACTAGTTGCTGGAATAGAGTTTTAAACAGGATCAGCAGGAATAGCTTTTCTGAAGTGATTGTTGATTGAGACTTGATGATGAAGGGTAGCCAACCATGCAGTTGAGAACAACCTGTGAATGATCCTATTTAATGGGGACAGTGGTAGTACCTTTTGTGAGCTGAAAAGAGGCTTGTGGCATGAACAGAGAGTAAATGAGAGGGGAGTTTTGATAAGCAGAAGTCTTATTATCTATGCTCAGGTATCTATATTTGATTCTAATTCTTTTAGATTTTAGAGAAATCTAAATCATAGATACTTTTAGATTTTAAGAGAAATCATTAAAAACATTTAAGTAGAGAGACTCAAATATTGATCAACATTTGAATCATTTGCTGGAGAATATAAATAAGTACAAAACATAAACATGCCCAGGACTCAATCATGCAGATTATGTTTCAGTCAGTTAAACATAGCTCTGTATAGGGGCACCTTGGTGGCTCAGGTGGTTAAGCGTCCTATTTCAGTTCAGGTCGTGATATCATGGTTTGTGGGTTTGAGCCCCATGCGCCAGGCTCTGTGCTGACAGCTCAGAGCCTGGATCCTGCTTCAGATTCTCTCTCTCCCTCTCTCTGCCCCTCCTCAACTCAGGCTCTGTCTCTGTCTCTCAAAAATAAATAAACTTTAAAAAAAAATGTATTAAAAAAATACCTCTGTATAGTTTTAAGAAATCTTCAGGTGATTCTTAGACTGATTTAACTTGTATCCCTAATCACCAACCTTACCTCCAATCCTGGAATCTATTCTCTGTTTCCTTTACCCTTTTTTCTTAATGTAGGAGAATACAGTCTGTTCCGTAATATAATTAATAACTCACAATACAAATGAGCTGAATAGTGATATGGATAACCGTACAATATGAAAGGTAGTTGATTCACAGGTAATTTTCCTGCTTGAATGAACCCAGACTAGAAGTAAACTTATAAGATTCAGCAGGAAAGGCAGGAGCCTTCAACTTGATGCTTTATTGTTGGATGCCCTTTCACCTCTACATGAAGAATATTATTAAGTGTCTGCACCCAGGGCTGTCTCCCCAGAGATATATACCATCATACCATCAACCTTGTACGGCTTCTAGCTGAAGGCAGGTTACATTTTACCCTATTCCCACCTTAATGGTAACCTTACTGGCTCAGAGTTTTTTTTTTCTTCTCTCTCTCTCTTTTTTTTTTTCTCTTCACTGCGATGTCTCAGCACTTGAAATCCACCATTTCCACTTTATTTTTGGGCATTTAGTATCCATGAAGAGGCCTTCAGCCGTATGGAGCCGCCTTTTGGATTATCTCTTGGGATATCAATTATTTTGTTTGTTAGTGCTCTGCCAATAAAGTTGTGTAGGTTTGAGTGGTTTTCTCCAGCCGTTTTCTTCATAAAGTCTTTATTTTTTGGTGTGTAATTTTGCAGAAGATAAGGGATTTTTTTTAGTACACATATGTGGTGTTGTAGCAGAAATGCCTATTTTAGAGATACCTAATCCATTCACTTGTAATAGGCATTATTTTAGGTGCCTTTTATTTCTCTGTAGAAGCTTTCTTCTGTCACAGGAAAACAGTGTGTGTTTGCCTTGTTTTCTTTCAGATTTGGAGTCCAGATACAGGACCAATATTTTGTCTCCAGAAAAGGACATTTATGAAATATATTCATTCCAGTGGGAGATAATGGAAAGAATTAAAAGTTATAGTCTTCAGGACTCCCTTTCATTCAGAAGTGATTGGGAATGCAAAAGCAAGATTGAGGAGCATAAGGAACCACAAGAGGGATATTTTGGGCAAGTGAAAATAACTTCTGAAAAAATGACCACTTACAAAAAGCATAATTTTCTTGCTGAATATCAGAGAGTCCATAATGGAGAAAAGCTGTATGAATGTAAGGAATGTAGGAAGACCTTTATTCGTCGCTCAACACTTAGTCAACACCTGAGAATTCATACTGGTGAGAAACCTTATAAATGTAAGGAATGTGGGCAGGCATTTAGACAGCGTGCACACCTTATTCGACATCACAAACTTCATACTGGTGAGAAGCCCTATGAATGTAAGGAATGTGGGAAAGCCTTTACAGTGCTCCAAGAACTTACTCAACATCAGAGACTTCATACTGGTGAAAAGCCCTATGAATGTAAGGAGTGTGGAAAAGCCTTCAGAGTGCATCAGCAACTTGCTCGACATCAGAGAATTCACACTGGTGAGAAACCCTATGAGTGTAAGGCATGTGGGAAGACCTTTAGGCAGTGTACACACCTTACTCGACATCAAAGACTTCATACTGCTGAGAAACTCTATGAATGTAAGGAATGTGGGAAAGCCTTTGTATGTGGTCCAGACCTTAGAGTACATCAGAAAATTCATTTTGGTGAAAAACCTTATGAATGTAAGGAATGTGGAAAGGCTTTTAGAATATGCCAACAACTTACTGTCCATCAGAGTATTCATACTGGTGAGAAACCCTATGAATGTAAAGAGTGCGGAAAGACTTTTAGACTAAGGCAGCAACTTGTTCGCCATCAGAGAATCCATACTCGTGAGAAACCCTATGAATGTATGGAATGCTGGAAGACCTTTAGTAGTTACTCACAACTTATTTCACATCAGAGCATTCATATTGGTGAGAGACCATATGAATGTGAAGAATGTGGGAAGGCCTTTAGATTGCTCTCACAGCTTACCCAACATCAGAGTATTCATACTGGTGAGAAACCTTATGAATGCAAGGAATGTAGAAAACCTTTTAGACTGCTCTCACAACTTACTCAGCATCAGAGTATTCATACTGGTGAGAAACCTTATGAATGTAAGGAATGTGGTAAGGCTTTTAGACTTTATTCATTCCTTACTCAACATCAGAGAATTCATACTGGGGAGAAACCCTACAAATGTAAGGAATGTAAGAAGGCCTTTAGGCAACATTCACACCTTACTCAACATCAGAAAATTCATAATGGAGTTTAAAACAAGAAGGCTTCAATTGTACATCATGTTACAGAATATCAGGAAATTCATTTTTGAGAAATTTGTTTCATGCTTTAAGCAAAGAAATTTTATATTATTGGAAAGAAATATTACTGCTTTAAAAAGCTTTCATCACCATTCAGACATTGTTTATCTTCGGCAAATTCATTTGAGGGAGTAATATAATGAATGTAGGGAAAACTCTAGCCTTATCTATCATTATCCCCATTTCACTACTTTATTACCAGTGTGTTATTGGACAAGGTACTTAAACTTCTGTGCCTCATTTTGCTCACTTGTAAAATGGTGATAATAGTACCTATGTATATTAGTTATTTATTGGTGTGTAATAAATTACCACAAGCTTAGTAGCTTAAAATAATACTTATCTCACAATTTCTATGGGTCAGGTGTCTGGACATAATTTAGTTGGGTCCTCTCCTTTAGGGTCTTTCATAAAGCTAAACTAAAGGTTTCAGCCAGGGTTGGGTCTCATCTGAAGGTTTAACAGGGAAAGGGATCAACTTTCAACCTCACATGGTTGTCAGCTGATGCACTGAGGTCTTCAGTTTCTAGCTGGCTGTTGGTTGAAAGCTGACCTTCATTCCATGCCACATAGGCTTCTTCAAATGGCTGCTTATTAAGTGTGCAAGCCAAGAATGTGGTAGAGCCTGCTAGCATCACAGAAGCTATAATCTTATGTGATCTAATCACCAAAATAACACTTTTGCTGTCTTCTACTGGTTAGAACCAAGTTACTAGGCTACCCCACACTCAAGGGTAGGGATTGTAGAGGATTACACAAGATGAATACCACAATGTAGAACCATTTCAGAGTCAGCCTGCCACACTATGTGACAGGATTGTCTTGAGGTTTAAGTAGTTAATGCTTGGAAAAATAGCAGCCACATAGCATGTTTTCTATAAATATTATCTACAGTTGTTGTCATTAGTGTTAGTGAATTCATATGAAAGAATATACTATAGAAGTAGTAAATATAGAAATGTCTCACGTCACTGCTCAGCACTTAATTAAACTTAAGGTAATTTATTCCAGAAAAAATCTAGGAGATTGTATTGAATGTGAGAAGTTCTTCATCATTTGAGCTGCATCAGTAATTTCATGCTGAAAAGCAACCTTGTGAATTTCATGAAGGTGAAGTTATGAGTACAACTGTTGAAGAGTCAGAAAAATGGAATTAGTTTCCCATAATAAATTCTAAAAAGTAAATGTTTTTCAATCCCTGTTGCCTGACCACTGTTAAAGACAAATTAGAAACTATTAAGATGGCAGAAAGGGTAAAGTAACCAGTTGGAAGTTTAATATCGTGTGTGTGTGTGCACGCGTGTATGTGTGTGTATATAAAACTCTTGTATAAAAGAAAAAACATTGCTTTATAGTCAGTATACTGTTTGATGTTCATATTGCCCCATCTTCAACCAGTGGGAGTTGGGTCTTTTGACATGATCCCCCTACTAGTTTGATAGTTTAACTTGGTCACAGCTACACAGTTTGGTCAGCAATGGAAGATGCTTGGGCACCAACTCATCCTGAAAATTGATAAAGAAGAAAAATGATTACTTATTTTGCTTTTTCCATGTGAACCACATTTCAGAGCCACCAAAAGCTCATCAAATTAAGTCTTTTTTTAAAAGAAATATTGCCAATAAACACAGAAAGAATGCTAGGATTAGAAAATCACCATTTTCTAGTTCCCTAGTGGAATAACAGGTCCAAAAAATGATCTTCAGTGGATATTAAAACTATTGAGTGAAATATTTTGTAGCGAGAACTTTACAGTGGATTTATCAAGCTGACCACCTCTGAGCCCTTTGATCGATTTTAAACCTCTATAAAAGTGGGACTATCAGACAATATACATCTCCTGATAAAATGCAGTAGGAAGTACATACCACCACCTACAAAGCCTTACTGCCAAAAAATGAACTGAAGAAAGCAAACCTTTAAATCAAATTCTTTAAAACAAGAATTTGGGGACTAGTTGAACAAAGTAAATGGCACCACAGGGAAGCAGCCAAGCATACCTAGAATGTGTAAAATTCTACAAAACAAATGACCTGATTTCTTCAACTAATGAGCGGTATGAAAAAGAAAAGGGAAGGGCAACTGTTAATAGATTAAAAGAAACCTAAGAGACCTATCAACTAAATTCAGTACGTGGGCATTACTTGGACCTAGTTCGAACAAAATGTAAAAAGACATTTTGGAGACACTGGGGGAAATGTGGACACACACTGAGTATTAAGCGATATTTAGAAATACTCATTTTGTTAGGGATAATATCAGTGTGGTTATTTAAAAATAAACGGTTCTATGTGTTATAGATACATACTTACATATTTATGAAATGGTAAGATACCACATTTCCATTAGAAGACTCCAGCAAAAGAAAAAGAGTTGGCACAGAGAGTTGGGAAGTAGATTAGTAAAATGTTAATTACTGACATGTAGTGGTTTGCTTGGGGAGGGGGGGCTCATTGTTCTAATATTTTCTATTTTTTAATGTACTTGAAAGTTTCAGTAATAAAATGTTTAAAAACAAACCTGGAGTGTATAGACTTAGAAATAATTGCTAATATGTGCATCTAAACTTGTGAGATGTCACCAGAATTCTGTTCAGTGAGAAATTAATGCCTTTTAATGCATTAAGGAAATTTCATTTGTGGGTCCAGTCTTCATCATCTTCACCTTATCCTCAGCAGTCAACACAGGGCGTGTCACATAAATAAATGTGTTAAGGGAATGAGTAAGTATTTATGTCAAGAAACCAGAAACAGAACAAAATAAAACCTATACATGAGAAACAGAGCACAACTAAAAATAGAAGTTAAGGACTAAATAGTAGAAGAATTAAACCAGTGTTAACAATGACTAGATTTTGGAAGATCTAATCAAGAAAAAGAAAATGAAAGATATACATTTAGAATATTGGCAAAGGTGGCATAGCTACAGACTATCAAAATTTTGTTTTAATTATAAGGTAATACTATATTATATGTGCTATATGTATTCTAGTACATAAAATATAAAGGGGTTACTTATTTTTTCTATAGGATTCCATTATGACAGTTGACTCAAATAGACCAACAAACGAATGTGTGTGTATATGAACTACCTGCTTAAGAAAAAAAATCTGATGGTTGTACAGGTGAAAGCTTTAAGGAATAGATAATCCTTCACAAAATTCTGCCAATTAATTCTGCACAGTTAAAATAATCCTGATATAAATCTAGATGAAGATCGCTCCTAAAAAGCAAAATCTAGACCACTTTCATTTATGAAGATCCTATTAATCTTAATTCTAAATAAGGTATATCTAGAATTTATTACAAAATCTGTCTTGACTCATAGGTCCATGTGTTGCCTTTCCCAAGTATCAGATATCTCCAGAAGACCAGTGTTTAACAGAGCGTAACGCCTTAACCCAACATTGTCCATAAGCTTGTTTTGGGAAATACTAGTCCTTGGTATTTGGGGGAAAATGGTATCTCTGAAAAATGTGTGAACACAGTAAAGCATAAAAAATCTACCTTTGGGGAAATCCAAGTACACAGTATCAGTTTGTCAAAAGATATAGTAAAGAGATTTTTTTTATTTAACACAGGTTACCCCAGATTTACTTCATTGTGAAATTCTCATTCCCAGTATCTTGTACCGTCTTTACAACGTGAACCACTTTGGTAGATGCTTCCATTACCACAATGAATGTCTCAAGGGCATCGTTTCAGACATTATGGTGAGTGGGTGTGTCGAGAGGAGGTAAGGAAGGGCACTTTTCTTTGCAGCTCACATCATTCTGAAAGCTTCCTGCTTGAATTGAGGGCTTGTGCTTTTCTGTAGAATGTAAAATATTTTAGCTTGGTCCTTGATATGTATATATTAAACATGCTTAAATGGTCTGTTAAATAGTGATTAAGACATAAACCATTTTTCATTGTATTAAAAAGGCTATATTGAATATCATTTTGTGTTTTCTGATTTCTTTAATGAGTGAAGAATATAAGGTGCATATCTAGAAGTGAAATTGTTCACTGTCAGCTGTGTATATGATCAGCTCTACATATTCTTGTTCTACAACACTGCACTAATTTTGAATCCCTTTAATCATTGAAATGAGCATCCATATTTTCTTCTGTTACTGGTTTCAACATTTAATTTCCCTGATTACAGGTGAGTTAAGGGGCGCCTGGGTGGCTCGGTTAAGCATCTGACTGCGGCTCCAGTTGTGACCTTGCAGTCCGTGGGTTTGAGCCCCACGTCAGGCTCTGTGCTGCCAGCTCAGAGCCTGGAGCCTGCTTTGGATTCTGTATTTCCCTCTCTCTCTGCCCCTCCCTCACTTGTGCTGTCTCTCTCACTCTCAAAAATAAATAAACATTAAAAAAAAAATTAAAAACAAGGGAGTTGAGCATCTTTTTCATTTGTGTTTAGGCATTCATTATTTTGCTAACATTTTAAATTTAGATATAGTTTTATTTTCAACCTTACCAGATAATCTTACTCTATATATTTAGTCTTATGTTTTCTGCCATGTGGTCATGGTATTTGCAAGTGGAAATGATTTCCCTCAATATTTACATTTATTTTATTTACATTTCTCATAGCAGTAGCTGGCATTTTCAGAATAAAGTTGAATATTAGTGGGGATACATTTCTCTCTTTTTTCCAATTTAATGGAAATCCTGTATCTCTTTAAACATTTAGTGTAATATTTCTTGATTTAGAGTAAATAGTCTTTGTTACACGTAACTAATTTCACTCAATCCCTCTTATACTTAATGCTGGCTTAGATTTTGCCAGAAGCCATTTAAGATCCATTGGTGTGAAGATGTGTTTCTCCTTTAAGTTTTCAATGTGATGAATAACACAGATTTCTTGACAAATTCAGGAATTCTTATGACCACTTTTAGGTTCAGTAATTCAGTACAACTCACAGAACCCAGGATTCTGTGCACTCAGAACTCAGTGCACTTATGATTAGTTTTATTACAGTGAAAAGATACAAATTAGAGTCAGCTAAAGGAAGAGATGCACAGGGCAAACAGTGGGAGATATCCAAATGTGGAGCTGCCAGTCATCCTCTCCTATAGCATCAGAAATGGCATTACCTCTTCCTGGTTAGGACCTGATAATCCCCACAGGGAAGTTTGCCTGAGCCTTTGGTTGCCAGAGTTTTTCCTGGGACTCAATCACATTCTTCCCATGAGGCTGATCACTTAGTCTCCAGCTTCTTCTGAAGGTTTGAGCTCATACCTTTAGTGTCCAGTTCCTCCAGAGGTCACAACTGGTATGTCCCAAAGCCCCCATCATAACTTACATTGGCAGACCTTTTGGTGGCCAAAGCTCCCAAGCAAACAATGACATTCCAGGACATATCAGGACATTCCAGGGTCCCAGAGATGATCTACAAGTCTGAAAACCTGCAGTTGCTTGTAAGGAAAAATCTATATGTTCGAACGCTCAAATGCTTTTTTTTTTTTTTTTTTGAGGGTATTTGATGTCATCACATTGGCCTGGCACTGAGAATATGGGCTTGTTAAGAACAGAGCTACAAGTCAAAATGAATTTTATGTTTTGCCTTTATTCTGTTTTACCAATATATAAGAAAGACGATGTCTAAGGTAGTTCAAAAGTATTGTTGGAAAAGGAAACAAGTAAGACTATCCTATTACACCAAGGGATAGAAAGAAACATCATTATTATGCTGTTATAGGAAGTTTTTTTATTTCATATGGCTGTGCCTAGCTAGCCTCTCTCAACAGTTGATCATCCATTATCCAGTGCCCACTTCAGATTTAAGCCATCGTCCTGGGTTTTGGTGCACACATACTACACAAAATTTAAACCAGACTTCTTATTTGCTAAGCTACAAACTATATATCCCAGGGCATTTTGGTGGTTATCTGCTTACCCTATATTTCATCTGAAGTAGGAAGAGCAGGAGATTTTGATAAAGACATTTGAAAGGAAATGAAAACAAACTATCTGAAAACATTTATTAAATATTCCATATTCAGATATTTTTTAAAGAAGGAAGCTCTTGGCACAGGCAGTATTTTTTTTAATATTTATTTTTGAGAGAGCACAGGCGGGAGGGGAAGAGAGAGGGAGACAGAGGATCCAAAGTGGGCTCTGTGCTGACAGCAGTGAGCCAGATGCAGGGCTCAAACTCATGAACTATTAGTCAAATTCATGACCTGAGCCGAAATTGGATGATCAACTGAGCCACCCTGGTGCCTCCCTTATTCAGGTTTCTTTTTAATTGATTCTCATCAGTTGCCTAAGTTTTTGTGTAGCTCTCTAGCGAAGTCTTAAGGTCAAATCTCAACTACATGAAAAATGTCCCTTCTCTCTAAAACTCTTGTCTTATACAGTTAGCTCAGAGCCTGGAGCCTATTTCAGATTCTGTCTCCCTCTCTCTCTGACCCTCCGCTGCTCACGCTGTTTCTCTCTCTCTCTCTCAGAAATAAATAAAACATTAAAAAATTTTAAAATCTTGTCTTCTAGATCATATTTTGAAGCCAACAGGTTCCTATACACCTTTCCATTATTCAAGTGTATAGTCTTAAGACTTCTACCTCTTAAGTATCCCAACTGTTACTATTTCTCTGCAGTATCCAATACATTCAGAACCTGTCTCTGGTCCCTATTTGGTTTTTTGAGGTAAATACTGACCTCCAACGAAACCTTCAGTCTTAATGATATTTCAAAAAGAAGATATAAGAGTGGCCAATATACACACAAAAGGATGCTCAACATCGTTAGTTACCATGGAAATGCCAGTTAAAACCACAATCGGGCACCTGGGCACAATCAGGAGGTAAAGCATCCAACTCTTGATCTCAGTGTTGTGAGTTCAAGCCACATGTTGGGCATGGAGCCTACTTAAAAAACAAAAGCAAAAACCCACAATGAGAGACCACAACTCAAGCAATAGAATAGCTAAAATTAAAAAGATTGATAGTATAGGCTGAGAGTGGAAAAGATTGACAGTACAAAGTGTTGGTGAGAATATGGAGCAACTAGAACTTTCCATATGGGAGAGATATGGGAATTTAAAATGAAATGACCTCTGTTGAAGCCAGGTTAGCAGTTTCTTTTTTTAATGTTTTTTTTTTTTAAATTTTTTTAATATGTTTTATTTATTTCTAGGAGAGAGAGAGAGAGACAGCGTGAGCAGGGGAGGGTCAGAGAGGGAGGGGCTCATAGACTGAAACAGGCTCCAGGCTCCAAGCTGGCAGTCAGCACAGAGCCCGACGCGGGGCTCGAACCCACGAACCGTGAGATCATGACCTAAGCGAAAGTCGGACGCTTAACCGACTAAGCCACCCAGGCGCCCCTCTTTTTTTAATGTTTATTTTGAGAGACAGACAGACAGACAAAGTATGAGCAGGGGAGGCGCAGAGAGAAGGGAAGACACAGAATCCGAAGCAGGCTCCAGGCTCCGAGCTGTCGGCACAGACCCCAACGTGGGGCTCAAATTCATAAACTGTGAGATCATGACCTGAGCTGAAGTCAGTTGCTTAACCAACTGGGCCACCCCCGTGCCCCAGCAATTTCTAACAGAGTAAAATATAAAGTTAACAACTGAGGAATTCCAATCCTGCTAACATACTCAAAAGAAATTAAACCATATGCCAAAAGCACTCTGAAAAAGCCACACACAAACGGATAAAACACTGTATGATTTCTTTTCGTGAAATTCCAGAAAATGCAAGCTAATCTACAGTGACAGAGAGCAGATCAGTAGTTGTCTGGCACAAGGTATGGTGGGAGAAGTTAACCGTAAACAGCCATGAGGAATTTTCTCAAGCAATGAAAATGTTCTGCATCTTAATTGTCATGGTAATTACATGGGTAATACCTTTCAAAGCTCTACTGTATACTTAAAATGGGTGCAATTTATTGTATATAACTTAATACAGTTGATAAAGTGATATCAAGCTGTATACTTATGATTTATACTCTTTATGCACTTAAGAAGGAGAAAAGCTGCCTCTGACATGCAGGAGGTGGCCTGGTACTATCAACGACATCTCGGTGTTTCCTGTTGATCATAAGTGATTCCACATAACCTCAACATTAGATACGCAATTCTGTGACCCTGATGGACCAACACAAAAACAAGATCACTCTGTAATCATGTCTAAACACATACGAAATGGGAACATTATTCAAGCCACAAAATGCTAAACATACTCCTGGAGAGCATGAATGAATGCTACTTCTTTTTAAAATTATTTTATTTAAATTCAAGTTAACATACAGTGTAGTATTGGTTTCAGAAATAGAATCCAATGATTCGTCACTTCCATATGACACTCAGTGCTCATCCCAACAGGTGCCTTCCTTGATGTCCATCACCCACTTAGCCCATCACCCCACGTACCTCCCCTCCAGCAATCTTGGTTATTCTCTGAATTTAAGAGTCTTTTATGGTTTGCTCCCTGTTTTTATTTTTCCATCCCTTCCTCTATGTTCATCTGTTGTGTTTCTTAAATTCCATGTATGAGTGAAATCATATATTTGTCTTTCTCTGATTTTGCTTAACATAAGATAATACACTCTAGTTTCAACAACATTGTTGCAAATGGCAAGATTTCGTTGTTGTTGTTTTTTAAATGTTTTATTTATTTCTAAGAGAAAGACTGCGTGAGCAGGGGAGGGTCAGAGAGAGAGGGAGACACAGAATATGAGGCAGGCTCCAGGCTCTGAGCTAGCTGTCAGCACAGAGCCCGACACGGGGCTCGAACCCATGAACCATGAGATCATGATCTGAGCCGAAGTCAGACGCTTAACTGACTGAGCCACCCAGGCGCCCCAAGATTTCATTCTTTTTGATCACTGAGAAATATTCCATTGCATACATATACCATACCCCTTTATCTATTAATCAGTCAATGGTTCTTTCCATAATTTGGCTATGATAGCAATGCTATAAACATTGGGGTACATGTGCCCCTTCGAATTAGCATTTGTGTGTCCTTTGGATAAATACTTAGTAGTGCAGCTGCTAGGTCATAGGGTAGTTCTATTTTTAACTTTTTGAGGAACCGCCATACTGTTTTCCAGAGTGGCTACACCAGTTTGCCTTCCCAGCAAGAGTATAAGAGGGTTCCCCTTTCTTTGCATCCTCACCAACATCTGTTGTTGCCTGAGCTGTTAATTTTTGCCATCCTGACAGGTGTGAGGTGGTATCTCACTGTGGTTTTGATTTGTATTCTCTGATGATGAGTGGTGTTGAGCATCTTTTCATGTGTCTGTTAGCCATCTGGATGTCTTTGGAAAAGTATCTATTTATGTCTTCTACCCATTTCTTGGCTGGATTTTTTGCTTTTTGGGTGTTAAGTTAGGAAAGTTCTTTATAGATTTTGGATACTAACCCTTTATCTGATATGAAACGACTGCCACTTCTTTACCAATTACCATTTTAGCCTTCCTTTAGTCTTCCCTCCTTATAGATAAGATTTATAAAGGGGCGCCTGGGTGGCTCAGTTGGTAGAACGTCCGACTTTGGCTCAGGTTGTGATCTCGTGGTTCATGGGCTTGAGTCCCATGTCAGGCTCTGTGCTGACAGCTCAGAGCCTGGAGCCTGCTTCAGATTCTGTGTCTCCCTCTCTCTGCTCCTCTCCCACTAGTGCTCTCTCTCAAAAATGAATAAACATTAAAAATTTTTTAAAGATTTAAGATATGCAGTTATGGAATTAACCTGATTCCTGACAACATCCAATTCAGAACAAAGCCCCACTTCCTTAAACCTTCTCTAAATTAATAAACACAAACTCAATGTTGTTATTCCCCTTTGCTACAATGAGCAGTAAACCCAGCTTGTTTGAATACAAGAAATGTTCCTGGTAGTGATCGGCTGGAGGACACTGACACATTTTAACTATGTAAAAATGTTAGCCTGAAGATAAGCAGAGTTTTGTTAGGGTTCAATTTTTTAGCTGACTGACCACAAGCTAACTTGGATTCAACATTAAGGAAACTGTATATTTATTCACTTAATCAAAGCCTTAAGATCACTCCTGACAATGTTTTTTAGTTCAATCAAATACAGGGAACAACTAATTACTTGCTATTTTTGCTGTCAGTCATTAACAGATTGTTTCAGGCTTAACAATCAGTCTTTTTTATCTTGAAAAATTCACTATTTCCCTTAATATAACATTGCTGCATCTCTCTAAAGATCTTTCTAAAGATCTCTCTGGCCATCAAAAGCCACCAGGCTCTATAATAGTGAAATTGTGGTTTATAAATGAAAGCAAGACCTATTGTAGTAAACAAGGAGGTTAATTAGCATGATTTATTTTTTATTTTATTTTTTGCATTCACAGAAGGGATGAGTATTGAATGAGTTATTTCAGAGAATCTCCTTAGTTTAATGAAGCATGTACTACACAGATGTCAACTATACTCCAATTAAGAAAGAATATTTTACATTTATAATAGCCAAAAGCTGGAAACAAAACAAATGGATAAACTCAGAGGTGAAAATCACTGTAATTATAGTATACACTTAGTTTTGTATTTGTCACTTAAAATTTTAATATGGCCTGTAAGGTCAATTATGTTTCACATTTATGATTTTTTAAAAAGTTGTCTTTACTTAAGTAAACTCTATACCCAGTGTGGAACTTGAACTCATGACCCCAGCCAGGATCAAGAGTTGCATGCTCTTCTGACTAAGCCAGTCAGTCACCCCTTAAGATTGTTATTTTCAAATAATCTCTACACGTAAAGTGGGATTCAAACTTACAACCCTGAGGTCAAGAGCTGCATGCTCTACCAATCGGGCCAGGTAAGCGCCCCTCTTAGAATTTCACTTTGGTTGTATTTCATCCATTAGCTTACCTCTTCCATTGGAGTCGGGCATTATCTTGAATTTTTCCTGGATCCTTCTCATATAACTGAATGAAGGATGAAGAGTGGGAGGTGGCAGTAGAGTAGGGAATAAATTGCAGTGCAATCAGATTAGTATATCTCTTTCTAATGGGCTGACCTGCCCTGTGATTAAAATGGTAAAAAGTTCTGGGCCATTGCATTTGCAGGAGAGTAGTAGATGAGGAGAGAAAGCCCTTTCTTCTTAGTACATGCATATTAATAATGTGTAACTAATGTAATAATATTTAAGAACCAATATAAAATGACCCAACCTAGCTTTATACTAAGAAAAATAAATTTTTTTCTCTCAACAGTTTTCTAGGGACAGCAAGTTGGAAGAGAACGAGGACCAGAAAGGCAGAAGCCATGTCTTCTTTCCTCATCCGGCATCTCACGCACCCTGCAACATGCCTGAGCTGAAGGAGGGAAGACCCCATCCATAAACAACGCTTACAGTTTTGATTTATATGGTGGACTCAGTCAGGGTATGGTCTATCCATGATTCCATCCAGGGTTAGCAAATGTACTTGTTCCACCAGATTCAGTGGGATCATGTCAGACAAGAATGAATCCGTCATCTCGTCCCAAATTGTGATTTCTCATCACAACCCACATACTTCACCTGGACTCCACTGCAGGTGGGAGTTGGCATGCAATCTAGGTTCCAGCAGGTACTAGCTGAACTTGGAGGCGGAGGAAGTGAGCATAATGGAGTGGTGGTGGCATATGGAAGGATAGGATTCGCAGTGGCAGGAGTGACTGGTTCCCCTATGGCAGCTGCTGGAAGTTTCCAGCTCCCAGTCCTTAGAACATTAGGGGAGGAGCATAAAGTAGCAATAGATTTTCTTTAATCACTTTAATCAATCTTTAATTGATTGATTGATACTTAAGTATTGATTTTACAGATACTATGTTCACCAAGTTATTGCCTCTGCAGACACAGGGGGAAGAGCAAGACTGAAGGGAAAAGACAAGACTTATTTAGGAAATGATTTACTTCTTTTATAAAATTTTTTTTTAATATTTTTATTTATTTCTAGGAGAGAGAGAGACAGCGTGAGCAGGGGAGGGTCAGAGAGAGAGGGAGATACAGATTCCGAAACAGGCTCCAGGCTCTGAGCTGGCAGTCAGCACAGAGCCCGACGCGGGGCTCGAACCCACAAACCGTGAGATCATGACCTAAGTGAAAGTCGGACGCTTAACCGACTAAGCCACCCAGGCGCCCTTCTTTTATAAAATTTTAATAAAAAACAATTAGATGCCTAATTAGTAAGCACCAGTTATACAGGTGCTACTGTTTTTCTGAATTATTTAGTCAAGAAAATTTAAAAGCATAAAATAAGAAAGTTTGGAAAAATTAGGAGAATACTGGAACAATACCATAAAAGTAGATATCATACAGCAAAAAAGATATTTAAAACGTGGTGAGCAAACTACAGCTTGCTGGCCAAATATGGCCTATTGATTGTGTAAATAATTTTATTGGAAAATAGCCATGCCCATTTTCTTACATTCAGGATTTCTCAACTTCAGCACTAATGATATTTTGGACCAGATAATTCTAAACATTTTTTCTAATGTTTATTTATCTAGAGAGAGAGAAACAGAAAGCACAAGTGGGAAAGAGGCAGAAAGAGAGGGAGACACAGTATCTGAAGCAGGCTCTAGGCTCTGAGCTGTCAGCACAGAGCCCAACGCGAGGCTCAAACCCACCAACCGTGAGATTATGACTTGAGCTGAAGTCAGACCCGCTTAATCAACTGAGCCACCCCCAGATCTGTTGTGAGGGGCTGTACTATGCATTACAGGGTATTCAGCGCATCCCTGGCCTTTACCCACTAGATGACAGCAGCCCTCCCCTTCAAACTGACAACCAAAAATGTCTCTGGACACTGCCCAATGTCTCCTGGGATTAGGAGTAGGAAAGGTAAAACTACCTCTGGTTAAGACCACTGGTTCATGTACGCTTTCACACTACAAAGGCAGAGAAGATTCTCTAGACCACAAAGCCTAAAATATTTACTGCCTGACCCTTCACAGAAAAAGTCTGTTGGTTTCTTTTGCCATTAAAAAAGGTAAAAAATACATGCTAGACTAAGAAAATCAACTGCAAAGTATGTAACAAAGTTTCTACAAACTCCTTCAAAAACTACTCCAATTTAAAAAATGGAATACATGGGCGCCTGGGTGGCTTAGTCGGTTGAGCGCGTTCAACCAGCTTCAGCTCAGGTCATGATCTCACAGATGGTGGGTTTGAGCCCCTTGTCAGGCTCTGTGCTGACAGCTAGCTCAGAGCCTGGAGCCTGCTTTAGATTCTGTATCTCCCGCTCTCTGACCCTCCCCTGCTTATGCTGTCTCTCTCTCTCGGAAATAAATAAAACATTTTAAAAAATGAATTAATTTAAAAATAGAAAAAATGGAATACATAAAAAACAAGCAATTCACAGCAACAAAATTCAAGTAACTCTTAGGCATAAATGTTCAACCTCACCAGCAGTTAAGAAAATGCAAATTAAGGCACTTTTTTCTTCATTTTAAAAAATTTTATTTTTATTTTTATTTTTTATTAAAAAAATTTTTAAATGTTTTATTTATTTCTGAGAGAGACAGCATGAGCAGGGGAGGGTCAGAGAGAGAGGGAGACACAGAATCTGAAACAGGCTCCAGGGTCTGAGCTGTCAGCACAGAGCTCGATGCGGGTCTCAAACCCATGGACTGTGAGATCATGACCTGAGCCGAAGTCGGACGGGCAACCAACTTGGCCATCCAGGAGCCCTTATTTTATTTTTCTTAATGTTTATTTATTTTTGAGAGAGAGAGAGCACGCACAAGGGAGAGGCAGAGAGAGAGAGAGAGAGAGAGAGAGAGAGAGAGAGAGAGAGAGAGAATGAATAAATCAGAAGCAGGCTCCAGGCTCTGAGCTGTCAGCATAGAGCCCAATGTGGGGCTCAAACTCATGAACCATGAGTCATGACCTGAGCTGAAGTTGGATGCTTAGCCCACTGAGCCACCCAAGCACCCTCTTCATTCAACTTAACAAAAGACTCATTCTTTTTTTTTTTTTTTAAAGTGAAGTCCATTACCATTTGGGTTCTTTAATTTCTTCCTCTATGGAATTACTTATTTCTAATGTTTTATATTATTGACTGTTTTAAGATTCTTACTTAGTTAAACTGAATCTTGCAAAACAGCAACTGGTTCCACAAATACTTCACAGTAGTTGATTTGAGTAGGCACTTAATCTGGGCTAAATTTAAAAAATTTTATGTTTGCACATTACCAATCCAGAAGAGAAAGCTAAAATGAATAATCATTAATTAAAAGGCCTCATTTAAAAAAATTTTAACTTTCGGAATATAATGTGTGATAATAATATAGTAGGGAACGATATTTCTACATTACAAATTTAAAAATTCATGTAAGATATCTTTCATTTCTCTATTTTTACTTATTTTTTCTGTAGGAGCAAAACATTGGGGGGGAACAAAAGATTCATTCTTCATTGAAGTTGTTGGGAATGGACATATATTCCTAGATTAATGGTTAATTTCAGAAAATAATAAGGTATTAACTACTACATTTAAAATACATTATGTTGTAAGGCAAGGAATCCAACTGGTAGGAATCCATCCACTCAACACAAACACCAACATGAAACAACACACATGTAGTAAAATTGTACAATTATTTGTAAAATAACAAATCTGAAGTGAAGTGGTAGAAGACTGGGCTGCATATATTATGCTCTGTCTTTATGATTTAAGAGTCTAAAAACTAAAAAGTTACACTTGTAGGCACTGGCTGGCTGGAAGCCCAGTCATGGTAAATTACCAAGTGAGAAAAGGAGATTGCACCTCAATGTGTAAGCATGATCCCATTTATACTAAATTACACTACACACACACACCCCACCACCACCACCACCACCAAAATAAACTTCCTAGATGTGGGCATGCTTCTTGAGTACGGCAAAAAGCATGGAAGGCTTTGGTAATGGCAATTCAGAGTATAAATGTAGCTGTTGTTACTGTTTTTTAATCCATTTTTTTTGAGAGTGCAAGCAGGGGATGGGCAGAGAGGGAGACAGAGAGTCCTAAGCAGGCTCCACGCTGAAAGTCACCCAACGTGTGGCTCACCTGAAACTACAAACTGTGAGGTCACGAATCAAGCCGAGATCTAAAGTCAGATGCTTAACCAATTTAACCACCCAGGCGCCTCTAGTTGTTTGTTTTTTAAATTGATTTATTTATAATCTCTACATCCAACATAGGGCTTGAACTCATGACTGCAAGATCAAGAGTCATATGCCCTTCCGACTGAGCCATCCAGGCACCCTGATAGTTTTTTAATGTTTATAATACAACTGTGTTTTGGGGCATCTGGATGGCTCAGTCGGTTAAGCATCAGACTTCGACTCAGGTCATGATCTCACACTCCGTGGGTTTGAGCCCCGTAACAGGCTCTGTGCTGACTGCTCAGAGCCTGAAACCTGCTTCGGATTCTGTATCTCCCTCTCTCTCTGTTCAACCCCCAATTCATGCTCTGTCTGTCTCTCTCTCAAAAATAAATAATAAAAAGTTAAAAAATATTTTAAAAATAATATAACCCTGTTTTGGTTTTTTTTTTTTTTTGTAAAACATGTTATATGAAACTAGATTACAACTTTCAAGTCTTGAAAAAAGGAAAATACATATACATGGGCAAAAACTGAAAGAGAATCATCTCTTAACATGTTATATCAAAAAATATTAGCAATTATAATGAAACCAGTATTATGATCATGCCTGGTTCTGCCTATCTTTATTAATTCTTCAATTCCTCCTAAGGGTAGAAGTTGTCCTATTAAAACAGTATGTACAACTTTCAAGAACAGATTTAAGAAATGATTATACCAGTGCAGATACAATTTAGCAATCATTTTCCTCCTTTAAAAAATGCTTGGAAGCACCTGGCTGGCTCGGTCAGCAGAGCATGCATGCGATTCTTGATCTCAGGGTCTGGAATTTACACCCTACATGGGCATAGAGCATACTTAAAAAAATAAAAAATGCTTGGATTTTTATCATAAATTCTCCTCCAATGGGCTACTTAGCTATAACTGATTTAGTTTACCATATAATACATGTTTACATTAAGCTTATGTGAAGTATTATTTTTTAAAATGTGAGATTAAAGTGGAATCCACTAGTGATTATGCCAAATGTATCTACAGCCCATGAGATCCAATTAAGTAGATAACTACAGTGACTTCACAGCATCTGAATATGCATGTGCTGTAATAGTTTCTCAGTTACCACTTTGAGTGGGAAAAATAGTTATTTTAGGATTTAGTTTTCAATGTGTAAACACTACATTTATACATTACTTAAAAAATAATTGGACAGATCAGGCCATGAATCATATTCTGGACAAATAAACAATTTTCTTTAATAGGTTGCTAGATTTAACTTGCTACTTTAATTGGAATATCCATATACTGTAAGTACAATGGATTCTTTTTTTTTTGGGGTGATTTGATTTGAATGTTGTCCTTTTCCAAAATTGCTTATTTATTTTTGAGAGAGAAACACAGTGTGAGCAGGGGAGGGACAGAGAGATGGAGATGCAGAATCTGAATCAGGCTCTAGGCTCTGAGCTGTCAGCACAAAGCCCAAATCAGGGCTCGAACTCCTGAACCATGAGATCATGACCTGAGCCAAAGTTGGATGCTTAGCCGACTGAGCCACCCAGGCACCCTTCCAAATTTCTTAAAAGGGTTGTTAGCCTGATAGCTGGGACTCTTTTTTTTTTTTTTTTTTTAGTGTTTTATTTATTTCTGAGAGAGAGAGACACAGTGTGAGCAGGGGAGGGTCAGAGAAAGAGGGAGACACCGAATCCGAAGCAGGCTCCAGGCTCCGAGCTAGCTGAGAGCACAGAGCCCAACATGGGGCTCAAAACCACGAACCGCGAGATAATAACCTAAGCCGAAGTTGGACACCCAACCTACTGAACCACCCAGGCGCCCCAGCTGTGACTCTTTGTATGTTGAACACTTAGAAGATTTTATCTGTTAGATATACTGATATGAGAGGAATCATATGGTATACCTCTTTATATCAATTTATTGATTCTTTATTCAGGAAAATATCTTTCAGGATTTCAGACATGCTTTAAAAAGCTGAATATAAACACACATTATAAAATGCTGAATGTAAAAAAATATTTCTCATGTCTTACTAAATCAAAGTAGAATATATATATATATATATACGTGTCTAAAAATTTTTAAGAAAATAATGCTTTACCACAATTTCAGATATACCATAAAAAGAAGCCAAATATAAGCATTTCCCCATCTTACTAAATTAAAGGTGAATAAATAGGTGTATATACATACAAAAATATTTTTTTCCAGGACTCTGATATATCATTAAAAAAAGAGAGTACAAACTTAAAACTGATACATGAGTTTCTTATTTTACTCAAAGTCCAGGAACACGGCAGTTCTGCATTTTTTCATCAGCTCAACAATGTCAAGGATGCAGATAATTCCAATCCATCCCCTGTGCCAATCTCTGCCTCTTACCCGTGTGGTAGCAAAATGGCCACAGTTTCAGGTATTACACATATAGACATGCATCCTGGGTATAAGAGGACCATTTCCTATTCTGTTAGGAAAGAAAATTTAACATAAAGCCTACATACGACTTTTGCTCAGATCTTTTATGGCCAGGACTATTACATATATGTGCAATCATTAAGCAAACTAGGACAGCAAAAGCTAGACTTCAGATGGGGCAGCAGGCGGTCCTGGCAAAGGGAAAACGGCTACCACCAATGGGTAGGCAACCAACAGTGTCTACCAAAACTGTATTGCCTTATTTCTTTAAAACTCTGTTTTTGTAGTTACATATCCTCTCATTCATGATGCTTGAGGGTTTATTTTCCCATTTCAAAAGTTTTCAAGGTTTTCGTTTTGTTTTGCTTTGCACTTACTTTGTGAGAGCTTTTCTACACATCAGAGATATATATCTATTCACTCCCTCCTTCTCGATTTCAACATGTGTTTACAGGGAACCTATCAGCACAGGCAGTGCGCCAAGTACAGTGAACTGACAATGAATCCTGGCCATTAACTGTCTCTACTTTCTACCCATACTGAAAGAAGTTATCTTCCTGGGTATAGCTTTGTTTCATCCTGCAAATTTCAACACCTAATTGTCCCTTTGTCATTCACTCCTAATTGTAATTTGCCTTTATTTCCTTTCCTCTACTGACACAAGAGGGTAAGGTGAATGAAAACTTCAGTTTTTAATTTTTCTCCAGAAGGAATTACCTGACACTCAATAAAAAGATGATGTAAGATGTTCCTCTAATCATTGCACACATAAGGCCTTCCTCTCATATGATCTCCAACCACAAGTATAAAAATAAAGTAATAAAAGCAGCTCTCATCTAACACACTTATATGAGCCACACGGTATTCTAAGGGATATAATGTAATTATTTAATCTTCACAATGCTAACAAGATGGTACTAATATTACTAATTTATAAGTGAGAAAATTTAGGCCTAGTTAAGTCATTTGCCCTATAAGAAAGGAATTAAAACGGTGAAGGCAAGTAAAGACTGAGCACTTGTTAAATCCTGTCCACTCTCAGTCAGTTCAGATTAGTTTTAGTGAATAAGCTGGCAAATACTTAACAAGATTTGAGTGGGATAGAAGAATCTGCTGCATTTTTAACATTACTATAGCCTTTTCCCAAGTATGAATTACCGGATGAGTAACTTAAGTTAAAGCAAATTTATCTCTCTATATATGACATTTCTATTATGAATCCTGATTTCTCACAGGGCAAATGAGCCTGATGCTGAGAAACGCCTGTAGGACTGTCACTGACATGTTAACTGCCTTTCAAAGCCTTCCTACTTTCCTTACACTCATGAAGTTGTTTCATTTTTAAACTAATTGAATCCTGATGGTCTAATAAATTTTGAAACATGAAGAGAATGCTCCCAAGCACTAACATTTATCAAATATCTTAGCAGTAACACATCAAATTCTAGCCCTCAAATAAAGGCCTTATGTTCACAGTGTGAATTCTGATATTAAGTTGTTATCTTCAAACACTTTCTCACATCCCTTAAAATCAGCTGGTGGGTTTGTGTTTTACTAGCAGGACTTTGCAGATGTCAATAAAATTTTGAGCCTTCCCACATGTCTTCATTCACTTCTCTGTTCTGTATGAATTCTTTGATGTTTACTAAGGTGTGAGCCACGAATAAAAGCCTTCCCACATTGCTTACATTTGTAAGGTTTCTCACCAGTATGAATTTTCTGGTGTCGATTAAGTTCTGAGCCACGACCAAAGGCCTTCCCGCATTCCTTACACTCATAGGGCTTTTCACCAGTATGACTTCTCTCATGATGAGTAAGTTCTGACTTTCGAATAAAAGCCTTCCCACATTCCTTACATTTATGGGGTCTCTCACCCGTGTGAACTTTTTGATGTCGAATAAGTTCTGTGCTACAAGTAAAGGCCATTTTACACTCCCTACATTTATAGGGTTTCTCACCAGTGTGAGCTCTTTGGTGTCGAGTAAGTTCTGAGCCACGACGAAAGGCTTTTCCACACTGCTTACATTTATATGGTTTCTCACCAGTATGAACACTCTGATGTCGAAGAAGATGTGAATCAGAGATAAAAGCTTTCCCACATTCCTTACATTTATGAGGTTTCTCACCAGTATGAATTCTTTGATGTAGACTCAGTTGTGAGGCACAACTATATACCTTCCCACATTCCTTACATTCATATCGTCTTTCACCAGTATGAATTATCTGATGAAGACTAAGTTGCGTGTCATAACGAAAAGCTTTCCCACAATCCTTACATTTGTGGGGTTTCTCACCAGTATGGATTCTCTGATGTCGAAGAAGGTGTGAGGGACGGGTAAAGGCTTTCCCACATTCCTTACATTCATAGTATTTCTCATCTGTATGAATTCTCTGATGTAAATTAAGTTGTGAGGTAGATGGAAAGGCCTTTCTACATTCTTTACATTTATAGGGTTTCTCACCTATATGGATCTTTTGATGTTTATGAAGTTGTGAGCTAGAATGGAAGGCTTTCCCACATTCTTTACATTTATGAGGTTTCTCAACAGTATTAGTGCTCTGAGGTTTAGTAACTTCAGAGCCATGGATATAGGCACATTTCTTATTTTCATCACTTTTTTTGCTTTCATGAATTCTCTGATGCTTCATCAAGTCTGACCTACTATTAAAGGCTTTTCCACATTCTCCACACTTAGAGTCTTTTTCCTTATTAGGACTTCTTTCATGTTGACAATGGTGTGATGGGTACCTGACTGCTTCCTTACATCCCTTAAATTCACTGGTTTTTGCTTTAGTATGAACTCTCTGCAGTACTCGATGAACTGGGCAACGAACGGAAACAGACCTTTCTCCAGAGGTTGTTTCAGCTTGCTTGAAATGTCCCTCCTGTTGTTTCTCCAAGTGGCATTTGATTTCTCTCTTATCTCTGACCCTAGTGCACTCAAGGATAGAGCTTTCAAGTCTTTTTATCTTTAGTTGCAATGATTTAATTTCATAACTTCCCATCTTTGGAAATAAATTACTGGTTTCTCCTCTGGACTCCCAATCTGTAAGATAACAAGAAAGAAAATAGGATGTATGGTCACATGGCAGGAGACGGGAAATTTCGTTCTTTTTTTTTTTTAATTTTCTTTAATGTTTTATTTATTTCTAGGAGAGAGAGAGAGACAGCGCGAGCAGGGGAGGGCCAGAGAGACAGGGTGTCACAGACTGAAACAGGCTCCAGGCTCCGAGCCGGCAGTCAGCACAGAGCCCGACGCGGGGCTCGAACCCACGAACAGCGAGATCATGACCTAAGTGAAAGTCGGACGCTTAACCAACTAAGCCACCCAGGCGCCCCAGGAGATAGGACATTTCTAAGGTGGAAACAACAAACTAAAAATACTAAATAATTTAAATAGCTGAAACAGCACTGAAACTCAAAAAAAAAAAAAAGCCCAGGTTGAAGGGAGAGGATGAGAATAGAGAAAATGAGGGGAATTCGTGAAAGAACAGTTCTTCACCTCTGGTAAATTAGAGGAAGAACATTATAAATATGACATCCAGGAATGGTCCAAGACCAACTAAATGAGAAATCTAAAGGAGTAGGACATTACATCTAACAGCAAGTCCTCTCATCTCTAGCTTCAAAATATATCCAGAGTTTGACTCCTTCTATCAGTATCTCTACCACCTTGTCCAAAGCCGTCTTCTCACCAAAGTTAACACACTTCCCTAAAGGATTGCCCTACTTCCACTGCTGCCCTCCTATATCCCATACCTAACACAGTAGCCAGAGTGTTCTTGTTAAGTAAGTTAGATCAAGCCTTTCTTCTGCCTAAAATTCTCCACTGGATTTCCCTCTCAGAGTACAGAGCAAAAGTCAAAGTCCTTATGAGGTCTATAAAACTGTCCCTGAACCTGTCTCGTACTATCTCTTTCTGACCTCACTGCCAATCTCCTCTCTTTAGCAGACTTTGCTCCACTCCCTGACCAACTGGATGGTCTTCAAAGTTGTGAAGCACACCCTTCCTTCAGAATCTCTATCTGCAAATATCTTCCCTAAGATATTAATATGGCTTATTCAATTATTTCATTTTGACCTCTAGTCAAACATGAAACCACTCTTTACAAATCAGTCCCTCATTTCTACTTACTCTATTTTTTGCAATGGACTTATCATCATATGCCATTTGATCTATTTCTCCAACATTACCATGAGAACTTTCAAACCTACAGAAAAATCAAAAGAATTGGGACAGTGAACTCCCATATTCCCAGAACTTAACTTCTACAATAAATATCTGGCTTTAATTGCCTTATCATGTATCTTTCTCTCTCTCCATCCATTCACCTTGCAGACATCAGTATACATCACCTCCAAACTCCACAGATATTAAACTTCGTTTACTTCTGTATTGTCTGTCTGTCCTTTACTGTATCTGCACAGAGTAAATACTGTTTGATGAATGAAAGACACTGGCATTTTTATTAATCTCTCTCAGCGATTCAAAGTGTGTTTGAATACAGTACAGTTTAAATATAGTATATCCCACCTGTGCTTACAATAAAATACAAATTTCTCTCCACAGCAGGGCCTTACCTACAACCATCTCCTCTAAAAAGATACTCAATTTCTCTGGCCACTGCACAGGTCAGGTTTCTAAAGAAGAAAACTCTCAGGGTTATCAGTGATTAAGGATTTAGAGCGGCCCTTAAGTCCTCTGCAGGTTCCTGTCAAGACTGGCTCTTCCTTGCCTGAATAATGCACATTAATTCAAGGGCCAGGATTCAAGAAAACACCCAGAAAGAGACTCAAGTGTTAAACCATAATCACACTTGGCCCGTCTCTACCAGACACACCATTCCCAGAAGGGGCCTGTGACTAAGACAATCCCTATTTTGGCTTACAAGGTCAATTGAGACTAATTCCAGCATGCCTAGCATCCTTCCAAACCCCAGCTACTTCCTAGGTTATTCAATGTTATCTTTTAGTTCCTTTCACTGTTTTGTAGCATCCTTTTTATATAACCAAAATAGCACTGACTCTGAAAGTTACGTATTATGCTTTATTCACCTAAATATTATAGTACTGTTTCAAAAATGTTTTATAAGAAATATTTAGGTGTGCCTAGCGGGGTCAGTTGGTTGAGCAACTGACTTCAGCCTACCTCATGATCTCATCATTCCTGAGTTTGAGCCCCATGATGGGCTCTGTGCTGACAGGTCAGAGCCTGAAGCCTGTTTCAGATCCTGTGTCTCCTCTCTCTCTGCCTCTCCCCCACTCATGCTCTGGTCTCTCTCTCTCTCAAAAATAAACATTAAAAAAATTTGTTTTCAATATTTAAAATGCTGAGGGTTCTGTATCCCAAATGTGGTAGTGGTGGATATAAATCCACATGTCATAAAATTTCACAGTAACCCAAAAGAATAAATAAAAATAAAAAAAATAAGGGTATGTCGGGTGCATGGGTGGCTCAGTTGGTTAAGCATCCTTCAGCTCAGGTGATGATCTCACAACTCTTGAGTTCGAGCCCCACGTCGGGCTCTGTGCTGACAGCTGGCTCAGAGCCTGGGACCTGCTTCAGATTCTGTGTCTCCCTCTCTTTCTGACCCTCCCCTCACGCTGTCTCTATCTCTCAGAAAAAAAAAAAAGTGTATGTGAAAACCAGTGAAATCTGAGTTAGGTCTATCTACCGTTTTGTTACTATTACTGTGCCAACATCAATTTCCTGGTTTTGACAAGCGTACTAAGATTAGATAAGATTTTATCATTAGGGAAAGCTGGGTGAAGGGTACAGGGGAACTCTGCATTTTTGTAACTCCTGAGTCTTAAATTATTTTGAAATAAAAAGCTAAAAATAAATGGTAACAGTTATTAAGTATGTATGTCTAGTAACAGAGCCCCAAAGAACATGAAGCAAGCACAAAATTGAAGGAAAAAACCAGACAATTCAAAAATTAAGGACTTCAGTGCTCTACTTTCAATAATGGATAGCTCAACTAGCCAGAAGATCAACAAGGAAACAGAAAACAACACACTTTTAAATAACCAAAGGGTCAAAGAAATCACAAGAGAAATTAGAAAATACTTTTGAGTTGGGTGAAAGGAAAACTTAGCATACCAAAACTTATGGGATACAGTTAAAAAAGATCCTAAAGGGGAAATTTGCAGCTTAAAATGCCTCTATTAAAAAACAAAAATCAAGAAAGATCTCAAATTAGATTATGGAACTATATAGAATCAAGTAAACCCAAAGATACCAGAAGGAAGAAAATAATTAATAATCAATAATCAGAGGGGAAATGAACAAAACAGAAGAAGAAAAATAGGGAAATCAACGTAACTCTAACTTGGTTCTTTGAAAAAGATCAACAAAATTGGCTAGGCTGACCAGGGAAAAAAAAAGAAAGAAGACGAATACTGATATCAGGAATGAAAGAGATGGATATCACTGCCAACCCTACAGGAATAAAGGGCTAGGGCTGGATGTGGGGAGTGATTAGTTATGGGTATGGGATTTCATTGTGGGATGATGAAAAAGTTCTAAAATTAGACTGTTGTCATAAGCGCAAAACTGAATATATTAAAAAACCACTGAACAGTACACTTTAATCAAAGGAAATTATGAGGAAGGGTAGCAAGAGTGATAAGTGGAGTGAAAATTTGAGGCCTTGTGCTGAAACATCCTTTTTCTTTCTTCTCCAGATCTCAGACCTTTTCAGAGAACTTTCCTACCAATAACTAAGATGTGCCGCCTTCTCGTAGGCTCCCTAGGTGACCACCTGCCACAGTCTTCCCAATAGGAGTCACTATTACTCACCCGGGCACCATTCTTTTGTTTCTTTACTCTTAAGCAACCAAGGCTCCTTCCCCTGCTCCAATAAAGAGATCACATCTGGCTTAGAATCAGAAAGTCCTGCTCAAAAAAAGAAAAAAGAAAAAAGGGACAAAGTTATGTTAGGTGTGTACCAGAATTAAAAGCAGTCCATAATTTTCTTTTCTTTTCTTTTTTTTTAAATGTTTATTTTTGAGAGACAGAGCATGAGCAGGGAAGGGCAGAGAGAGGAGACACAGAATATGAAGCAGGCTCCAGGCTCTGAGCTCTCAGCACAGAGCCTGACGCGGGGCTTAAACTCACGAGCCACAGATCATGACCTGAGCCGAAGTCGGCCGCTTAACCAACTGAGCCACCCAGGCGCCCCAACCATGATTTTTAAAAAAAAAAATTTTAAATGTTTTATTTATTTCTGAGAGAGAGAGAGACAGCATGAACACGGGAGGGTCAGAAAGAGAGGGAGATACAGAATCTGAAGCAGGCTCCAGGCTCTGAGTTAGCTGTCAGCACAGAGCCCGACGTGGGGCTTGAACCCACAAACTATGAGATCATGACCTGAGCTGAAGTCGGACGCTTAGCCGACAGCCACCCAGGCGCCCCCAACCATGATTTTCAAGGATGAGTAAATAGGTTGAGAGTCAACAGAAGGGGTGTAAGTCAGAGGAGCAAAAAAGATAAAGGTTGTCCAACGGAGCAGCCAATTTCTAATTTCATAAGGGATAATCCTTTCCTTGTGAAGCAAGAATCATCAATTCAGCCAGGCAATTTGAAACGCACTCATGAGAAATTCATAACAAAGAACATAAAATTCCAGAATGCCAATTCTGATTTTTATGGGCTCAAAAACTTACCCAGTGAGATCAGGTTGTTATAATTCTCCAACATTACATCTCGGTACAAACTCTTCTGAACAGAGTGCAAGCATTCCCACTCCTTTTGAGAGAAGTAAATGGCCACATCTTTAAACTTGAAGCCCTGAAACCACAGATAAATATATATTTATGAAGTTAATGGGCAAAATCTTTACAATGGGATTAAAAAAATAGAAAAAGCATTTAGTAAGGTAACAACATTAGTAAGATAATAGGCTATGCTGGGCCCTTTTATACGGATGATTCAGTGTGGAAGCAAGAGGGATCAGAGCACACACCATTCTTGGTGCACACATGCCTGCAACTATAGAAGTAACCTTTTGGTACTATCCCATTCCATTATCTCCCCACATCTGGGAATAACCAAAGTTCACACAACTGGTGTTTGCCAATTTAACTATGCATACATACAAATACATGGCACACTGTGTTCACCACATGATGCTTGTGACTATCTCCTTCCCCAGTATTCTCCTTCTCCCAATAAAGAAATATTTCTTAAAAGTCTGAATTATTCAAAAATATCTTCCAAAATTTCTATTTCTTGGGTATCTGGTTAAGCACCCAATTTAATTAAGTCAGTTAAGCATCTGACTCTTGATTTTGGCTCAGGTCATGATCTTGTGGTTCGTGAGTTCCAGTCCCACATGGGCCTCTTTGCTGACAGCACGAAGACTGCTTGGGATTTTTTCCCTCTCCCTCTGCTCCTCCCCAGCTCTCTCTCAAAATAAATAAATAAACTTAAAAAAATTTCTATTTCTGAAAGTAGAATTTGAATATAACTTAATGATTTAATAATTTCTTAAAACCTCATGCCCATAAATATGTCAGAATATTAAAGCCTAATCACTTTTCCATGTCACCAAAAATTCTAAAATAGACACCATTTTTATTGGCTGTATGACAACTCATCTTATACATTCAATGTTCTCAGTCTGGGGTACTAGGTTGCATAAGTTCTCTAAAGTTCTTTTGCAATATGAGTCTCTACTTCTCAACAATGTATACATCTGGCTATACTGTTCCTGTTACCATAAACTGTCCTTGTTTATGGTATATAAACCCTTTCCTTGATCATGATCTGCCAGAACTAAAGGAGGAAGATCTAGACTCAAAATGATTTGACCTAAGATAAGCATATGTTACATAAGTTCAAAATGGACCGACTTATTGATGTCTACCTGGCACAGGCTTCTTGAAGTATCACATAACTCCATACATACACTCAATCTATCATATCTTAAAAATCTCAGAGTTACAGATTTGGGCAAATACTGTAACAAATCGACATCAATTACTTTCTTGTATAATTGGAAAATCCAAGTTTGTAACATGCTGTCTTACTTAACCACTTCATGAAAAGACAGCTTTAACAAGGAAGGCATAACATTTCCAGCAAGAATTTCTACTTCATCAGTATTCCTGGTGAAAGGAATGCTAAGAGACAGCAAGCGAGCACAGGCACATGAGCATGTGGGCAAGGGGCAGAGAAAGAGAATCCAAAGCAGGGCTCAATCTCATGAACTGTGAGATTATGACCTGAGCCAAAATCAAGAATTGGGACACTTAAGCAACTGAGCCACCCAGGCACCCCTTATTTTTTAAATTTTAAGTAGGTTCCATACCCAACATGGAGCTTGACCTCACGACCATCAGATCAAATCAACAACTCTACTGTCTAAGCCAGTCAGGTGCCACAAGATGTTCTTTAGAGACTGGGTAAGTTAAAATGTTAAAATTTCTAAGGTAACCACTAAATAAACAAAACCAGTTTATAACTTTCTAACTCACAGAGGGGTGAAATGAGATTTTTAAAAATATGGAAAAGGTGGGGTGCCTGGGTGGCTCAGTTGGTTAAGCATCTGACTTCGGCTCAGGTCATGATCTCACGGTTCGTGGTTTCGAGCCCCGCATTGGGCTCTGTGCTGACAGCTCAGAGCCTGGAGACTGTGTCGGATTCTGTGTCTCCCTCTCTCTCTGACCCTCCCCTGCTCACGCTATCTCTCTCTCTCTCAGAAATAAATAAAAAAACATTTAAAAAATATGGAAAAGGTTTAAAAAAAAAACCCCACAAACTAAGCCAATAACGACAATTTCAATTATATAAGTAATTTTTTCTAAGATTTTATTTTTAAGTAACCTTTATACCCATCGTGGGGCTTGAACTTAAAACTCTGCGATCAACAGACACATGGCTCTACTGAATGAGCCAGCCAGGTGCCCCTATATCAGCAATTAATATTAATGGACTAAATGTTCTCATTGAAAGATAAAGTTGGTTAAAAACCAAAACCTTTATGTAATGTTTACAAGAGACACATCCAGGTGCTTGGGTGCCTCAGTTGGTTAAATGTCTCGACTTTGGCTCAAATCATGATCTCACAGTTTGTGGGTTCAAGCCCTGCACTGGGCTTTGTGCTGACAGTTCGGAGCCCAGAGCTGCTTCGAATTCTGTGTCTCCCTCTCTGCCATTCCCCCGTTCATGCTCTGTCTAAAATAAATAACATTAAAAAAATTTTTTTATAAGAGACACATCCAAAAAATAAATATCCTGAAAGACTGGAGGTAAAAGGTGAAAAGATAACTTCTATACACACCTAATTAAAAAAAAAAAAAAAAAAATATATATATATATACACCTAAATATATATAAACATAAATAAAATAAAAAGGAACAAAATTATGACAAATTCTCATCATTATGAGAACCCATCAATCAAAATAACTGACACAACAACAACAAAAAATTCAATAAAAATAGAAATTATTTAAATTACAAAATAACAAAATTAACAAGCGTGATTTAATGGCTACAAGTAGGATAATGGACCCAATTCAAATAACACTCTTCTCAACCATATCTGGAGGATTCAGAAAAACTGATTATTTGGGCATTAACACAAGAAAATTCTTTTGCCTGAACTCATACCAATAAAAGGATGCACATTAATAGGATTGCCTGGGGGGGATGTCAAATGGAATGGAAGAAGTGAATAAATAATCAGAAAAAGAGGATGGTCTTGCTCAGACCAATGATAATGTGCCATGAAGTGAAGATCTGATCAATGTAACACTGTACTTAAAGCCTCTCTCCATCCTACCAAGGGAAACCATTGCAGGAAGGTAAGAATTAGAACTAAATAAAGTTTGAAGAAGGAAAAGATCAACATTTTAAAATAACACAATTATTTATAGACAAAGAGTATTTTTTAAAATCTTTTTTTTTTAAATGTTTTATTTATTTTTGAGAGAGAGAGCGTGAGCAGGGGAGGGTCAGAGAGAGAGGGAGACACAGAATCCGAAGACAGGCTCCAGGCTCTGAGCTGTCAGTCAGCACAGAACCCGACATGGGGCTCGAACCCATGAACCGTGAGATTATGACCTGAGCCAAAGTTGGATGCTTAACTGACTGAGCACCCAGGCACCCCCAACAAAAGTATTCTTATTCATCAATGATATGTTTATACAGTTAGATGACCCCAAATCCACAAGAATCTATTATCAGGATAAATGAGCATTCAGCAAGCTGGATGGATATAAAACCAGTATCTAAAAATCAGTTTCATGTCTGTACAACAGAAACGATGAGAAAATTATGTTTAAAAATTAATATTTTACAAAAACTACAAAATATAAAAATACCTAGGAATAAAGTTAACAGAAATATATGACTCTAATTATAAACTTTTGTTGAAAACCATTATATAAAACCTAAATAGGGGCGCCTGGGTGGCTTAGTCGGTTAAGCACCCGACTTTCACTTAGGTCATGATCTTGCGGTTTGTGGGTTCGAGCCCCGCATCGGGCTCTGTGCTGACTGCCAGCTCAGAGCCTGGAGCCTGTTTCAGAGTCTGTATCTCCCTCTCTCCGACCCTCCCCTGCTCATGCTGTCTCTCTCTCTCTCCTAGAAATGAACAAAAATATTTTAAAAAAAAAAAAAAAAAAAACACCTAAATAAGCAGAGTTATGCCAGGTAGAGAGAGAGTTAGACTCAACTACTGTAAAAACATCAATCTTTAGGGTGCCTGGGTGGTTCAGTTGCTTAAGCATCTGACTTTGGCTCAAGTCATGATCTCATGGTTCTTGGGTTCGAGCCCCACACCGGGCTCTGTGCTGACAGCTCAAAGCCTGGAACCTGCTTTGGATTGTGTCTCCCTCTCTTTCTGGCCCTTCCCAACTTGCACTCTGTCTCTCTCTTTCAAAAATAAACAAAACAGGGGCGCCTGGGTGGCTTAGTCGGTTAAGCGTCCGACTTTCACTTAGGTCATGATCTCGCGGTTCGTGGGTTCGAGCCCCACGTTGGGCCCTGTGCTGACTGCCAGCTCAGAGCCTGGAGCCTGTTTCAGTCTGTGACTCCCTCTCTCTCTGACCCTCCCCTGTTCACACTGTCTCTCTCTCTCTCCTAGAAATAAATAAAACATTAAAAAAAATTTAAAAAAATAAACATTAATAAAAAAAATTTAAACATTAATCTTCCCTGAACTAATCAGAGTCAATGCAGTACAAATTAATATCCCAACTAGATTTTTTTTTTTTTTTAAGTTTATTTATTTTGAGAGAGAGGGGTAGGGTAGAGAGAGGAGAGAATCCCAAGCAGGCTCTGTACTGATGCAGGGCTTGAACTCAGAAGTGTGAGATCATGACCTGAATTGAAACCAAGAGTCGAAGGCTTAACCGACTGAGTCACCTAGGCACCCTATCCCAAATGTATTTCTTAGAACTTAATCAGGCAATTCTAAAATTTATAGGAGATGCCAAAGGCCAAAAAATCACTTAGAGACTCCCAGAGAACAAGACTACTGTAGAGGAACGTGACTTACCAAATACCAAACATTATTATAAAGCCGACTTAACTAAGACAATGCAGTTTTGGTGCAGACAGAGAAACAAAACATTAGGGAAAGACAGACAGACCAGGGGGTTACAAAGGACAGAACAGCCAACTCATATATGTGGAAACTGGATTTATGACAGAACTGCCACTGAAATACAGAGGAGAAAGGATGACTGTGTAGTAAATGTGGCCTCCAGGGGCACCTTGGTGGTTCAGTCGGTTAAGCGTTTGACCCTTGATTTTCGCTCAGGTCATGATCTCATCATGGTCAGTGGTGAGATGGAACCCCTCGTCAACTCTATCCTCCTGTTCTTTCCCTCTACCCCTCTCACTTGCTTATGAGTTCTCTTTTTCTCTCAACAACAAAAAAGAATAAATTTTTTAAAAATTTAAAAAGAAAGAAATTTGGCCTCCAAAGAGACATGTTGCCTTTGTCGGATCATAGGCTATAACCTCTAAACTCTTGGAATTTCTCAAGTGACAAGGGTGTCTTTGCTATTTATGATGGGCCTCTCAGACCACAGTGTAAGATTATGCTAATGAGATGGTTTAGGGTGGGGTTGGCTATGCCATAAAGACCAACCATGTATTCAGAGCCTTTGGAGTCTGGGCCATGTGGTATCAGCTCAACCTTTAGGTAAATAGGGAAGACAGATGTTGGAAACCAAGTTCCACCACATGGAAAATAATTCAGTCATGTCTATGGAATGAAGGGAAGCCTCAATAAGAAATCAATACTGAAGCTTGGGATGAACTTTCCTAGTTGGCCATACTCTGCATATTGCCACATATTAATACTAGGAAGGTAAACTTCAAGTCTGGAACCCTCTCAGATTCCACCCTATTCATCTTATCCCATGGTGATTTTTTTTTTTTAATATTTTATTTATTTCTAGGAGAGAGAGAGAGAGAGACAGCGTGAGCAGGGGAGGGTCAGAGAGAGAGGGAGTCACAGACTGAAATAGGCTCCAGGCTCTGAGCTGGCAGTCAGCACAGAGCCCGATGCGGGACTCGAACCCACAAACCGTGAGATCATGACCCAAGCGAAAGTCGGACGCTTAACCGACTAAGCCACCCAGGCGCCCCTCCCATGGCTGATTTTAAGGTATTCTTTCTCTGTAATAAATGTGCCCATGAATATGATAACTTTCCATGAGTTCTAGGAGTCTTTCTAGTGAATTTTTGAACTTGAGGATGGTTGTGAGAAATCCTAAATGTACAGCCAGCTGTTCTGAAGTTGAGGGTGACCCTACAGACTCTCAAGCTTGCAGGTAGAGTCTGAAGTGAGGGCAGACTTGTAGGGCCTGTTCCCTGAAACTGTGCAGTTTGCCTAATCCTTTGTGATAGCTTTTCAAATAAATGATGTTGGATGTTAGTTATCCAAATGGAAAAAGTGAAACTGGACCCTTACCATATATCATATCTTAAAATCAATCCCACGTGAATTAAAGACTGAGTCACAAAAGGCAAAACAGTATCATTCATAGAAAACATGGGAGAGTACCTTTACTCAGAGAGGAAAAGAGATTTAAAAAAAAAATTTTTTTTAGTGTTTATTTATTTTTGAGACAGAGACAGACAGAACATGAGCAGGAGAGGGGCAGAGAGAGAGGGAGACACAGAATCTGAAACAGGCTCCAGGCCCTGAGCTGCCGGCACAGAGCCTGACACGGGGCTCAAACTCACAAACTGCAAATTCACAACCTGAGCTGAAGTAAGACGCTTAACCGACTGAGCCACCCAGGCGTCTGGAAAAGAGATATCTTAAATAAGACATAAATTAGTAAAACAAAGGAAACAGTGTTAAATATGACGGCATTACAACTGAGAATTTCTACTGCCATTTAATGTTAGAAGCCACAAATTGCAAGTATGTATAGCACACATAACTGACAAAGGATGACAATGACAATCTATAATATTTAAGAAATATCGACAAAGCACCAAAAGGAACAAAAAATTGGAAACATAAAACTCAATAGAAAAATTAGAAAATGACATGAAATAGTACTTCAGAAAACCATAAAATGGGGGGCTCAACCTCATTTAGTGCAAAAATATGCAAGTTTAAAATTAGAATAATGTATCAATTCATACCTGCCAAATAGATAAAAACTTAAAAGTCTAATAATATCAAGTAATGATGAGAATATGAAGTAACAGGGTTTAAAAACAGGTACAAACACTGGAAAGCAACTGAAAAGTGTCTAGTAAGGTGGACCCAAGAAAGAATTCTGTTCTTAGTTATAAACCCAGAGAAATTCTTGCACATGACACAAGAGACAAGTTAAAAAACGTTCACAGGAATAGTGTTTGTAATATAAAAGAAAAAATGTATTTACACAATGGATGGTTACACAGTAAATTCACAACATAAATGAATCTCCTAAATATACCTGAATACAGACAATGAAATTGCAGAAGATTCCAAACTGTATGATTTCATTTATATCAAATTTAAATAAAAACAAACACATATGTTTAACTGTAAAGAAAAGTAAGGGAATGAAAAACACAAAATTTAGAGTAGTTACCTCTAGAGACTGGACTGGGATAACTCAATGGGTTTTTAATAATTAATATTTTATTTCTTAAATATGGATGTTCAGTTATTTGTCAAACCTTTTACATTTTCTACTATTCAGTATTTCATAAAAAGCAGTTTTTTAAAGTCAGTTACAATACAGTGTGGTAAGAACTACAACAAATGCAGCACAGGGGAATGTCACCACAGTCACTGAGAGTCACCAAGCATAAACAAGAGACTGAAGCAGGCTTCACAGAATCCAGAGAAAGTGGTGGTATGGGATATGCCCCCTCTTTTTTTTTTTTTTTTTAAATTTTTTTAATGTTTTATTTATTTCTAGGAGAGAGAGAGAGACAGCGTGAGCAGGGGAGGGTCAGAGAGAGAGGGAGTCACAGACTGAAACAGGCTCCAGGCTCTGAGCTGGCAGTCAGCACAGAGCCTGACGCGGGGCTCGAACCCACGAACCGCGAGATCATGACCTAAGCGAAAGTTGGACGCTTAACCGACTAAACCACCCAGGCGCCCCATGGGATATGCTCCCTCTTGTGTTTCTCGTGCAATAGAGGCAAGAGACAGCACTGTGCATTATGGGAACTGTTAGAGCCGAGTGACAGAGGGAACAGAGTAATGAGGTTAAAAAGAAGGATCAGATCATGAGACATTTTGACTTGTTCTCACAGCAGAGGGGTTCTAAGCAGGATAAATTATATTTAATTGCAAGTAGATGAATCTTGCTATGGGAAATGAGGAAACAGAGACTTACTTAGGTTAAGGTGTATGTGAAAGTTTCACGTAACGTACAGAAGATTAATTGGGGCCCAGAAAAAAAACAACAGAGGATTCCAACAAGTAAAAACAAACTGAACAGCATTCCTTTGCTTTTTTTTTTTTTTTTTTTGAGGAAAGAGCAAGAAAAAAAGAGCAAGCGGGTGAGCAGGGGAGTGGGGGAGGGAGAATCTGAAGCATCTTAAGCAGGCTCCATGCCCCGCTGCAGAGCTCAAAAGACAGAATGAGCTCACGACTGAGTTCGTGACCAGAGCCAAAATCAAGAGTTGGACACTTAACAACTGAGCCACCCAGGCACCCTTGAACAGCATTCCAAGTAGAGTGAACAGGATAAGCTGGAGGTAGAGAAAGAAACTAAATACAGTCTGTATGTCAGAGGAGAAGACAGTTAACTGGGGTAACTGGTGAGGGATTCTGGGAAAGGGGTAGACAGAAGAGATACTTGAGAAATCCAAGGGGCCAGGACAGAAAGGTCTTAGATGACAGGTCATCCTTGCCAGAGCTAAACCGCTCTTCTCCAATACTAGAATAAGTGCTCCAATAAACATAGAATGTGCTTTACAGTAAATGTATAATGAAATGTATAAAGAGTTGCAGCTTTGTCCTGAAACAGAGATTTACTGAATAAAGGAAGTAACATGCCTGGACTATTTGATTAGCAAGGAGTAAAAGACGAGCCAGGTGGTCTAATTAGGACAATGCACCATCCACCCCTACACAAAGGTCTGATATGGGATGCAGACAGTGGTGCGAGGTTATAAGGCATGACATCAAGGAACAGGAAACAGACAGAAGCAATGGGATTTGGGAGTTAGGAGAACTCCAGGTTGGCAGTTTAAGTGCAAATTCAACTGAATTTCCATTACCATCACATTCTCCAAACCTTGTATAATGACCACATTATATACAGGATGTTATGAAGAAACCCATGGTCACAGAGCTAGTAAACTGCAAAAAGAGAGTAAGACTCTACCTTTTTTGCAGTGCATAGCTTCTCATTAATATAGAGAAAGGACAATCTACCACTGAGGAGAGGTGGAGATGGAGGGAGAAACAGACAGCTGTCAAAGGTTGCAGGGCAAGGGGAGCTGGAGTTTCTTCCTTACCAAAATGTGCTAAGAATGTATGGGGAGGGTATAGTTTCTCCTCTGCGAATCTGAGAAAGGTTCTGGGAAGGGGAAGACAAACTCAACAAATTCTCACAGAATTCAGAAGAAAAGTCAGAGAAAGGAAGAAACAGATTAATCCAGAACAGAAAGAGTATTTTAGGGGCACCTGGATGGCTTAGTCAGTTAAGTGTCTGACTCTTAAGATCAGCTCAGCTCATGATCTCAGGGTTTGTGGGTTTAAGCCCCAAATCAGGCTCCTCACTGGCAGTGCAGAGCCTGCTTGGGATTCTCTCTTCCTCTCTCTGCCCCTCCCCCATTTACAGTTTCTCTCAAAATAAATAAATAACTTTAAAAAAAAAAGAAAGAGTATTTTATTAGTCTTTCAAGAGAAAGGAATCCTTGAGAACTGACTGGCCAGAAGAAAAGTCACACTCAGACACATCCAAGGAAAAAACCTAAACATACTACAAATACTGCCATTCTTTTAAGGTGACTACTCCACAGGCACAGAAAGAGAGCAATTAAGTTATTTCTAGACAAAATCTAAATAAACAATCCAAATTAGAAATTTTACAACCAACATTTACTGGTCATATCTCACACCAGGATGCTTATACAGTAGATAGTCTGGGGGGCACGGCAAGCCTGGGTGGTCAGTGAAGCATCCAACTCCTGATTTTGGCTCAGGTCATGATCTCACAATTTCTGAGTTTGAGCCCTCTGTTGGGCTCTGCGCTAATAGCACACAGCCTACTTGGGATTTCTCTCCCTCTTTCTCTCTGCCCCACCCCTGCTCAAGCTCTCTCTCAAAATAAATAAACTTAAAAAAAAGATTAAATTGGACAAAAATTAAGTACTTTAGAAAATTATGAATGACTTTTCTATTTTTGTAGTAAGAAAGGCTGTGACATAAAAGACTAAAACATTTTTTGAAAACTCTGAATGTAAAACACATACAGAATAGATTAACGGTGAAAAAATATCTAAAACAACTTAATGAAACAGAATATGCTTAATATATAAATTTATTCAACATAAACCAAAAAGGATAACAACCTTTGACAAGTGGGTAAAAGTAGAGGGATCCCAGTTGTACAATTTGTTAAATGTGTAATTTTGGAGTGACTTAATAGAATCTATTTCCTCATCTGTCAACTTAGAGTTAATTCCATATTTCATCACTTTTGAGATGCCACTGGTTGTAAAGCCACCATTACTTTATACACCAGAAAAGGAAAGGAAAAAAAACTATGGAAAGGAGACGGAAAGGAAAAAAACTCCATCAATGAAACTATGACTGTCCAGGAATTGTAAAACTAGTCTAATTTCAGGTAAGTTAAAATGGAAAGGGAAAATATGCCTCACAGAATTAATGCCTCACAGAGTTGTTAATGTGGATTCAACACGATAACATATGTAAAGAACTTCAAAGTACAAGTGGCTTAACAATAAGTTAGTTGCTTCTTGGAGGAAAAATGTATACAGAGCTGATGCAGGCAGGCAGGCCTCCATGCCGTTAGAAATTTGGAAGTAAATAGGTTACAGCATGTGACCCTGAAGTGGACAACAAAGAAATTATTGAGACTGAATTGAGTAACCTCATTCTGTTCTTTAACTTCTTTGCCAAATCAGAGAGGCACATCTGTCATAACTATTCTGGTAATGGATAAAATCCAGGAAAATGGAAATTCTACATGGATGAGACAATGTATGCAAAGCAGACAGCCCTCGTTTGGATTCTTTTCTGGTTAAGAAAAGTTGCTCCATAAATTTGGTTTCCTTCTTTCTTACCGTTTTTTCAAATCACTACTGTAAATTTTCTGGATAGAATCCTGAAATAAGATATTGTTTTGTAAACCAAGAAGCCCTTTCCAAGAAGAGCATGGCAAATACAACTTACCTCCGCCATGACTTGTGATGTACAGTGGCTTTTCTCTCCTCTTCTGGACTCTTAGAGAACAAAAACGATGGACAAGGGTTAATAAACTATGAGACAACAGACTCTGGACCCCAGAGGAGGCCAAATCAGAGCAAATCCTGGCCCCACTCCAGGCACGGAGAGGGAGCCCAAAACCAAAGAAGCCTGGGGGATCCCCACTCCTATCATCACAGAAAGCAGGCGACCTTAGAGACCCAGATGGGAGTCCTGGGAGAGAACACTGTGGCCTCCTTCCTCCACAGGAGACTGACTGGGCTCTTCCAGGCCCTGTATCTTACACTGAGCCCAGATTCGGAGCTCCACAACACAACCTACGTGGATCCACCAGTCAGAATCCCACATTCCTGTCCTCTACGACTGGTGGCACTCCTATGGTCCCGGAGGCCCTGAGAACTCAGGGGAAAAGCGCAGAGAAGTGGAAGGAGGGGCGCCCAGGTCCAAGTCCTAGAAACCCCGGGAAGACCAGAAATAGCCCAGGGAGAAAGCCATTCACCTCGCTGAACTCATCCACCAGCGGACCCCGCTCAAGGTCGACCAAGAAAGTACAAGGACGCCCTTCCCAGTTCTAGCTCCGCAGAGTCCGCGATGCGTCCGGCCACATGGGGCTCTCCCACTGGGCCTTAGAGAGCCTCGCTTAATGTACTAACCACGGCCCCGGGGGCACTGGTCGCCGAGCAGAGAGGTCGGGCGCACAATCCACTTCGGGAGAGTATCGCACATACTTTCCGTCCAGGCAGAAAGTCACACACCAGCAACACCTCTGACCTCCGGACACCGCCAGCCAACTCCAGCGCCAGCATGAAACCACTCCGCCAACCCGTGCGGATGCGCGGCTGATACCTCCCCCCCCCAAGTGAAGACTAGAGGCGTCGACATTCCCCAACCTCCGCCAAGTCTTTTACTTTTCAAGCGGGAGGACACAGCCTAGAAATGCCCAACGACCACCCGTACTTTAGACTCCATACAGACCCTGGCCCTGCCAGGGAGCTCCTCAGCGTCCACTTTTCCGGGGCCCTCACATTCTAGGCCGGTCGAATCCGCCCCAAACTAGAGAGTCAGCCAGCCCGCCCGCCACGCCCGACCCTTGCAACCCCAACTCGTGCAAACTCACCACCGGCCAAGCCAACTTCGACCGGAAGTGGAATATGCCGCGGAGCCCTCAGGGGAATATAGTCCACGGGAGGAAAAATCCCAGCTAGAGCCTGGCCGGCACAACTGTCTTCGCCCAGTGTCGCGTCGTGTTCCTAGCCTTCAGTGAAGGCCAGTACTGACAGCCCAGCCTCACCTAGCATCCTCTGAGGACCTCGGCGAACCGACAGGTCCGAGCGGCAATAAGGTGGCTGCTGAGGGGTGGGAATAAGTTTAAAAAAAAAAAAAAAAAAAAGAAAGGCTGTGGACCGAGGAGGCTTCTGGGAAAGATAGCCCACAGCCAGGGGAAGCGTGGGTTGGTCAAGCCCCCAAAGTTAACCGCAACAGCCCTCGCCTCAAACTGGGACATGCCGAGAGGCCTCTCAGAACTGTAGTTAAAAGCCGGGAAGCTGACAGTCCAGAGCCCTTTCCACAAGGAGCCGCGCTCTCAGAGCGGGATCGGGAGTACAGGACTCCTCGACACGCCATGAACTAGGAATTCTCCCGGATCTGGCTTGTTCAGCCCGCCCCACGATCCTTCCTGGTCGAGTATGAGTGCTCAAGTTTCGGCTGAGAAGTCATTCCCCAGTCCGGGAGACCGCGAAAAAGCGCAGTCCTGCCTGCGTCAGTACCGCCATTACCCAGGAGCCAAGTGTCCGGTCTCTTCAAACCAATTCCCGCGGGGCCTCAGAGGCGCCGGGGGATCGGCTAGTCAGTCAGACGTCTGGGAAATGTAGTCCCGGCCTAACGGGCTGGGAATGTGGCGGAGGAGACCCTGAATGAAAGGTAGCAGGCTTGAACCCAGGCTGCGGGGGTCAGAACCCAGGCTGCGGGGGTCAGAAAAGGGCCACCGGGAGGATGAAGGATAAGCCCAACTCTGGAGTAGAAATCATGGGACACCAGTACTGAACTCTATATGCCATATATTAGTGTTTTCAAACTTTTTAAAAAATCTTTTTTAACATTTATTTTTGAGAGACAGAGCATGAGTGGGGGAGGGGCAGAGAGAGAAGGAGACACAGAATCTGAAACAGGCTCCAGGCTCTGAGCTGTCAGCACAGAACCCGAAGCGGGGCTCGAACCCACAAACCGTGAGATCATGACCTGAGCTGAAGTCGGACGCTTAACCGACTGAGCCACCCAGGTGCCCCTCAGACTTTTTTTTTTTTCTTTTTTCCTTTAATATTTTTATTTATTTCTAGGAGAGAGAGAGAGAGAGAGACAGCGTGAGCAGGGGAGGGTCAGAGAGAGTGGGAGACACAGACTCCGAAATAGGCACCAGGCTCTGAGCTGGCAGTCAGCACAGAGCCCGACGCGGGGCTCAAACCCACGAACTGCGAGATCATGACCTAAGCGAAAGTCGGACGCCCAGCCGACTAAGCCACCCAGGCGCCCCTTAGACTTTTTGTAGGTACATAAATATAGGTAGAAATGCACTTGGGTCATAAGATCTTTCGAAAGTTACACTAACATTTGTTAACGGTAGTTAATTGCTAGGATGTGTTATTGTGATTAAAAAAAAATTTTTTTTTAACATTTGTTCATATTTAAGAGTGAGAGAGACAGAGCATGAATGGAGAAGGTGGGGAGAGAGAGGGAGACACAGAATCTGAAACAGGCTTCAGGCTCTGAACTGTCAGCACAGAACCCGATGCAGGTCTCAGATTCAAGGACACTGAGCTCATGATCTGAGCTGAAGTCAGATGCTTAACCCACTGAGCCACCCAGGCACCTCAATAATTTTTTTTTTCTTTTAAGAGTATTCCCTTATATTTTAGCCATTATCTTGTCCTTATGAAACATTACTTGTTCAATTTTGTTAAATACAAAATGAATAAGTATAGGGGCGCCTTGGTGGCTCAGTCGGTTAAGCGTCCGACTTCAGATCAGGTCATGATCTCACGGTTCCTGGATTGGAGCCCCGCATCGGGTTCTGTGCTGACAGCTCAGAGCCTGGAGCCTGTTTCAGATTCTGTGTCTCCCTCTCTCGCTGCCCTTACCCTGCTCATGCTCTGTCTCTCTCTGCCTCAAAAATAAATAAACTAAAAAAAAAAAAAAAAAACCCTTAAAAAAAAAGAATAAGCATAGACTCTGAAATTGATGAACTAGAAAACAAAAAAGTGGGCCAGATTTTTAAAATGCAGAGTTTGGTTCTAAATGATAAATGAGATACAATATTGATAAATGCCAACAAAACAAATTAAAACTGGAACATTAGAAAGGAGAAAGGTTAAAACCATAGACAAAGGATTTAAAGGAATTTTGAAGCTGTTATGAGCAACTCCATAACCACAGTTGCAGTCATTGTAGATTTTCCGGTGAAATTGAAATTACTAATTTCTACTAAGAAGTAGAAAACCTGAATAGAATAGCCATAATAAAATTTAAATATATCTTTAAAACTCTGCTGTTAAAAGGTTCCATATGGCTATAGCTGAGTTTTAGCTACTTTTTGAATAATGATTTTTCACTTTATTCAGATGCCAGGAAAAGATGGAATGCTCTCTAATTAGTTTTGTTGAACTAGCATAAAACCTGATCAAGACAGGCCAAAAGAAAAGAATTTAGTTTCACTTGGGAGGCATTCTAAATTTTCAAGAGTTTGAGTGTACATGGGTTTCCATCAGGCAGAATCAGACTGAAAGTGTTAGTACTCTACCAACAAGGGCTAGTGGAGAGGTTTTTATAGAAAAGACTGAAACACAGCAAGGAAATTATTTGATTAGCTTATAGCATAAGCAGTTGTCTTGTTTGGCAAAACTAACTTGGTTGTTTGTTATAGATTGTTCTAAAGTTTTATTTTCTCTGATAAGGGTGCATTGATTTGGAGTTAGGTTTTGGTTTGCTTTGGTAAGCTATCAGGGCATTAAAACTACCTCAGTCTAATGGCATCCTTGTTTAATTACTTCAACATTTGCGATCATAGATGCAAAAATTCCAAATAAAAGGCTGATATCAACATGTACTATAAAATTTGTACAGGGATTATGTCAATAGATTTCCTGATGTTGGAAGAACATTTAAAAAAATCTAATGGCAAAATGCATTGTATGAACAAATTAAAGAAAAAATACATATATCAATTCATGCCAAGAAGATAATGTGTTAGAATAATGTCCCCACCCAAGATGTCCAAGTCTTAATCCCCAGAACCTGTGAATGACTATGTTATTTTACAAGGTGAATGAAACTTAGCAGATATGTTTAAATTAGCAGATATGTTTTGAAATGAGAAGATTAGTCTGGATTATCTGACTAGACTCAATGTAATCACAAAAGTTCTTCGAGAGGAAGGCAGGAGAGTGAGAGCCAGAAAAGAGATGAGAAAACAGAAGAACTTGGAATGATGTGCAACGAAGATGGAGTAAAGGACCATGAGCCAAGGAATACAGGCAAGTTCTAGAAGCTGGAAAAGGCAAGGAAATAGATTCTCCCTTAGAGCCTACAGAAGAAATGCAGCTCTGCCAACAGCTTTATTTTAGCCCATTATATCCATTTAAGACTTCTGATCCCAGTCTCTGGGTGAGGAAATCTTCCCTCAGACTAGGAGGAGGATGGACTGACCTGTAAGTCATCAGAAAGCCATGTTCTTGATAAATTAGTCCTCCTGCCTTACTTCCTTAGATACACCCCCTCCTGCCCAAACTAGGATATTCTGCATTCCTTCTGAAGCTTCTTTTACAGAAATAGGTTGAGGAACTGGTTCCCTAGTTTCCCTGTGCCCTCCCACATTTATTTCTTCCATATGATAAAGTGCATACATTGTTTTCAACTGTTTATTTTGAAATTTTTCAAATTTCCAGAAGCATTGAAAGAATAGTATAAAGGACTCTTATACACCCCTATCCTCTGGATTCACCAATTGTTAACAACTTAACCACTTTTAATAATCTCTCTACCATTTGAAAATAAATTCAAGTAACATAATTCACTACTAAATATGTCAGTATATATCTGCTAAAAACAAGGACATTTTCTTACCACAGACCAGTAAACACAGTGTCTCACATATATATCACTATGTACCACAGAACAGTGTTTAACACATCAGGAGACACAGTAGTACATTCCATTTAACTCTTAACTACAACACCATGATCAGACCCCAGAAATGAACAATTCCACAATTCACTATATTTAAATTTCCCTCAAATGTCCCCAAAATGTCTCGTATAGGCTTTTCTTTAAGTAGGACACAAAGTTCAGGCATTGCATTTGGTGTTATGTCTCTAGTCTCTTATGTTGTCTCTAGTCTCTTAATCTAGAATAGTCTCTCCACTTTTTTGTTTTCCCTAGACATTGATTTTTTTTAAGAGAGATACAGAGAGCAGACGAGGGGCAAAGAGAGAGGGAGACACAGAATCCCAAGCAGCTCCAGGCTCCAAGACATGGAGCACACAGCCTGACATGGGGCTTGAACTCACAAACCATGAGATCATGACCTGAGCCAAAGTCAAATGCCTAACTGACTGAGCCACCCAGGTGCCCCTAGATACTGATTTTTTTTAAAAGAATCTAGGTTATTTGTTCTAAAGAATGTCTTACATTCTGGATTGTCTAGTTATTTCCTCATGGTAAAAATCTAAGTAAAACACATATGGTAAGGACACTACATAGACAATATTGTGTCCTATTGCTGTATCACATCAGGGGAAACGTGAGGTTACGTCATTTCACTATTAGTGATGCTTAATTTGATCACTTGATTAAGGTGGTAATGGCCAGATATCTCCATTATAAAGTTATATTTTTTCCTTTCTAATTGGTAAGTAACTTGAGAGCTGGTAACTCAGGACCATAGGAATCCCCTATTTTCCAACAATCATATGCATATTTACTGTAAGGTATATATTATTCTTTCATATAATTAATATGTGTATTACTCTTTCATATAAATATGAAACATGAAATTACATTTTGTATATGGCCTTCATTATATATTCATATTTATGGCATACTTCTGATATACCACAAATATTATTCTTCTTCAGTGTGGAGAATCAATCTGTTATATGCTTTGTGAATCATTTATTTTATAGAATAATTTAGAATACAAATTTTTTATTAAAAAAAGTTTTTTAATGACAAGAACAAACTGAGGGCACATAGGGTGGGGGGAGGGGAAGGGGGTGATGGGCACGGAGGAGGGCACTTGTGGGGATGAGCACTGGGTGTTATATGGAAACCAACTTGACAATAAACTATTTTTTAAAAAACAATGTTTATTTTTGAGAGAGAGAGCGCACAAGCAGGGGAGGGGCAGATAGAGAGGGAGACACAGAATCTGAAGCAGGATCCAAGCTCCGAACTGTCAGTACGGAATCCGACACAGGATGGAACTCGTGAACCACAAGATCATGACCTGATCCGAGGTCGAGCGCTGAACTGACTGAGCCGCCCAGGTACTCCTACAACACATTTTTTAATTTTATTCCTGACTTTAGACCTTAAACGCCATAAAAATATAACATCACTGTAAACAGATCTTTATTTTCAATTTGTTGAGCTTCTCCATGCCTAATGTTCTGTTAGAGCACTGCTGGGGAGAAACACATTATGTTGGAGAGAAAGACAAAAGTTTTTATTGTGGAGATTCTGATCTGTCAAGGAGGCAGATGGCAAACTGTCCTGCCTTATGAAACTTTTAGGAGTTTGGTATCATGGAGAAGTGTGAAGATCTTGGTGAATGATGGTGGGCTTCTGCCAAAAATGGATGAGAAGCTTTTTGTACCCATACCCAATTCCTATAGTCAGTTTGTCTCAGCTTGGGTTCAATCAGGAAACAGAAATCCGACCAGAATTTAAACATAATTTTAATATAAATAATTATTAAGTAACAGTGAGTAATACATATGACATCAAAGAACTCTGAAGGGCCCTGTAGGACTGAGTGAGAGTCCCTAAGGAAGGACAAACTTGGATGGAGGATCCCTCCCAGAGGCTAGGTTTGGACCTCATTGGAGAAGATGTGATTTTACATCCCACTGGATGGCAGAGAAATGTCCTGAGTTGCCAAGTACTCAGGGAGTTGGAGTGGTACTGTGGACATACAGGCTGGGATGCATGGTATCCACATCAGAAGGGCTGCAGGAGATAGCCCACCATGGCACAGACAAGCCAAGCTGATGGGCAGGCATACAGAGAAAGTTGAGATGCCACTGTGCACATGTGGTCTGGAGCACACAGGGTGTCATCAGGAGGGTCTCAGCAAGGTGGTCACCAGGCCCAGGTCAGGTCTGTAAAGTCTCTACAAGACTCCATGCTCTGGGGCATTGCTGATGCTAAGCATCACTGAATGTTTTCACATACACATACCCCATGGACTATGAAGCAAGAACAAGAAAAACCAAAATGCCCCCTTCCTCCTCCAGGGTTCTCTAATTCACATAATATTCACTGTAAAGAAGAAATGCTTAAAGAATCCCGTCCATTTTCAGGATGCCTGGGTGGCTCAGTCAGTTAACCATCTGACTTCAGCTCAGGTCATGATCTTGCGGTCCGTGAGTTTGAGCCCTGCGCTGGGCTCTGTGCTGAGAGCTGAGAGCCTGGAGCCTGCTTCAGATTCTGTGTCTCCCTTTCTCTCTGCTCCTCCCCTTCTTGCATCTGACTCTCTCTTTGTCTCTCTCTCAAAAAAATTTAAAAAATTAAAATAAAAAGAATCCAGTCCATTTTCACAAATCAGGTATTGAAGGATGAATTTGGAGCTGAGAGGCTGAGAGGAAATTGATAACCGGGCACAAATGAATGCTTTGGCTACTCAGTTTCTTCACTTCTACCACATATGAGCTCCCATACAACAACAAAACAACTCTATATTTTTATTCAGCAAGGCATAGTTATCCAAATGAAAAAAGTATGATTCTAACAGTTAACTATATTAATTATTAATTCATTAATTTTTGGCTTTACTAAATACTCCTCAGATTCATTTACTGTCCCACTGAATATTCTGTTGCTTAAGGAATAAATTGTAAAATTAACCCCTAACAACTTGTGTATGAAATAAAAATGAAAGAATAAAAAGATGGTCAGTATATACAAATAAACACATATAACAAGTAAAAAGAAAATATGCAAAGTTAGTGCAGTCTTCATGTCTATAATTGGATATGAGGTCAGTTGAGATCTATGACTTCCTTCTTCAATGACCCATTCCCTATTTCCATCACCTTCAGTGAGAGCCTCAAATGCTCTAGGGTCTTTGTCCAGTAGAGTGACCCAAGCCCTCATTCCTGAACATTCTGGGTCCTCAATCATTCTGTACATTGTTTTCTTTTATTGCCGTCATTTTCCCATTAACCTTTACTATTGGGCATAGGTCTAAAAGGAATGCCAGAGAATCCCCTGGGTTTTAAATATAGGCCTATTTTGGGGTTCCTGGGTGACTCAGTCGGTTGAGCATCCAACTTTGGCTCAGGTCATGATCTCGTGGTTCATGAGTTCGAGCTCCGCATCAGGCTCTGTGCTGACAGCTCAGAGCCTGGAGCCTGCTTTAGATTCTGTGTCACCCTCTCTCTCTTCCCCTCCCCTACTCATGCTTTCTCTCAAAAATAAACAAAAAATTTTAACAACCAAAAAACCCAAAACATAAATATAAGCCTATTTACTTCCATTGAATAGTATTAACCTGATTCCTTCTTAGTAATTAGGATCAGTCATTCCAGCCAATGGACTATCAACTCCTTTTTTTTTTTTTTTGCCTGTTCAGTGATATAAGTAGTTAAAAATGTTCAGGACATAAGTCTAATCTTCCAATTCAGTAGAATTATTGGTATAGGTGTATCTCCAGGTAGAAGCATTGCCCCTTTGGGGACCAATTTAAGCAAAGCTCAAATTCTGTGAGTGGACTGTTTAGGTGTTGTAGTGAGAGAAGTCACTTCCACTTCCCCCCTTCCTGGAGCATGTATTTGAGTATGGGAGGAGACCATAATGGCCCCTAATTCAGAATATATTCTACAGCCTCTGAAACAGAACTCCAGCCTTTTAGGGTGATGTCTTCCACTAGCACTTTCAACTGGGCCAACTGATTCCAGGTGATGGAACTTGTGGTAAGACTAGTTAGCACCCCAGGGATGAATGCATTGCTTCACCTCCTTTGTTGTGAAATGAGTTTCTTGCTCAGACAAAATGCTGTGCAGGATGCTGTATTGTAGATATAGCATTCTGTGAGTCCGTAGTTGGTGATGCTGGCAGAAACATAGGTAGGGAAAGAAAATCTAAGATAATATGTGTCTATACTTGTGAAGTGACTCTCTAATCCCAGCCATGATGGAAAGAGAAATCCAATGTAACTGACATTCTGCCAGGTGATTGGCTATTCCTCACAGGGGATGATGCCATATCAGGGACTCGAGGTTGATCTCTACTGTTGAGCGAAAATTAAGGGGAGGGTCTGTGCTAGCTGAAGATACCCCCTTTATTAAGAAAGCAAATGTTTTCAAACACAGTCACCTTCAAATATTTCTGCTTATATCCAATGGCCAGATCCATGACACATGGCTGCCCTTAGTCACAGGTAGGCTGGGAAAGAAAATACTGAATTCTTCCAACATCTATAATGAAAATCATCAGAAGAAAGGTAGACTGAGGCTGTCTGTTGTGTCTGTCAAGCATTAGTGTCTAACACAAGCACCCACCACCAGAGAATTGGTTTCCTGCAGAAAAGATATGAACTTGAGCCCCAAAGTGAAGATTCCAGATAAAAAGACAATGTATCTGGCTTACAACATGGGCAAAAAAATCACATTAAATCTTTAGTATTAAAGATACCTGCAAATCAGAACCTTTGGAGGAAAGTAAGAGGACAATGCCTCAGGAACAGGAATCACTCTTGGGAGGAACCACCTGGTAAAACCTGTGAGGAAGGGGAGACTCTCTTGGAAGTGGCAGAGGAATGGTGATGTTTTAAATGGAGCATGTCTTACATGGGTAGAAGAAAGAATGTAGAATCTCAGGCCTGTGGACAGATGTGAGAGTGACAGGCGGATGGAGGTTGGGTGGCACAGGAGAGAGAAGTTCCTACTCCACAATTTAAACAGTTCATTTGTCACAGAAACTCTGAAAAATGTTATGTATGATGTTCATTTAAAGTGTGCATATAGACACAGTATGGAGAACTGCTCTTTCCTACATATTCTGTTTATGATTATAGACACAAAAAATTATGACTATAATAGTAATTCTGCATATCATCTATCCGTATGAACCTAAGTGAACAGTTTTTTAATATCATTTTCTTTTCCCCTATGTTATGTTTATTCTGGTTATATTTATGAAAGTCTAATTTTAGTCTTCTAAGACTAAGAACATTGGAGCTTGTATTTTGTGTGTCTTTTTTCCTTTTTCAAGCAATTTATATTTATTATATTTTCTAAAAGTCTGGGCTCACAACAGATTGCATATTTTATTTTATTATTTTTGGGGACTTTAAGTAAGTAATTTTATTAATCTTATTATGATTAACACAGTCATTGATGAAAATGTGCTAAGTGACAGTTTTTAGGAAATGGAGGAAAGGTGGGGAGACAAGATAGAAGGGGATTGTTCCTATTAATCATCCACCCAGTGCAGGTGGGTGAAAGCAGTAAACAAACATCAAAGCCTGAGTTAACCCAAGCATTCCATCATGCAGTTGGTTCACATAAAGGAGTAAAAATCATAGTGAGCTTCTCCAGTTCTCAGACTGGAGCATCCTTCTCCCAGCCGGATGCACCTTACAGAACATAGTGGCCCAAATCCATCATGACTTACTCAGACTTTTGAGTTTTGAGGTCTAAAATATTTATTGCTTTGTGTTTTCAAGTAGTTGGAAAAGGGTCAGAAAAAGGAACAAATAACAAATAACAAAATTTCTCTTCAAAAGCGTTCTGTTCCCCTAAAATGAAGCATAGCTGCATTGGGAATGTTAGCTGTATAATTCTGAAACCAAACGAGACTCAACAAATCACTAACACCGTGAACACTGCTTCTACATAAAACCTCGAGAGGGAGGGAGATTGTGGCTGGGAAGGTCAGCCAGGAGGGGGTGTGGGGAGCCCATGGGGTGGGGGAGGCCCCAGGGCCACAGGTGCTCTGGACGCCCCCAGCCACCCACCTAGCAGGTCAGTGGATCGGAGTGAACAGTTTCCTCCTTTCCTCCACTGCTCCTGCAGTTTCTGGCTCTGAAGACGTGGTGGCCACTGAGGCAGGGCTGTCCTGGCCAGAAGGGGACCTCCACCATGTGTCCCATCAGAGCTTCACAGAGCAACCCAGAGATTTAACAACCTTCTAGCCAGAGATTTCTTTCATATATCTGGCAAGATGTAGTGAATTTTATTCCTGTGATTTATTTTTGTGGACCTTTCAAGTGCATCTAGAATAAGACATTCTGTTTCGAGATAACTGCTTTGGCATACTGAGGGTACTGAGAAAAAAGTGCCTTACAACTTGCTAGTTCTACCTGGAAGGAAGAAAAATCATCTTAAACCAGAGACTACTGATGCTTGTGGTGATTATCATAAGGGGCTCCCTGCTCCCACGAGGGCCTCCAAGAAGTCCTCTCAGCAGGGGACAGACTGCCTTACCACTTACATGAGCTCACCTAGTACCCTGCTCTGCAGGGGGGAGCCAGGGGAGCCAGGCTGCCACAGGTGTCAGAGGCCTCTTGTCCAGGCCTCAGCTGGGCCCCCTGTGTCTCCTTTCTCTGCCCTCAAGTTCTCCACTGCACAGCACCCACAGTGAAAGCCTGGGCATTTCCCTGGGGCTGGGACCACCCTGCAGGTGCCCCCAGCCTCCGTGACTCAGCGGAGTAAAAGGGACCATGGAGACAGTCCTGCCTTTATCAGGGGAGGGGGCAACATCACCTCTGGCCTTGAGAAGATGGTTGGAATGGGTAGTACAAAGGGTGGTGATACATTTCAGTCCATAGAGGCCATCAGAAATGGCTTGTAATCCTGGTCTTGTGCACCTCTAGCTGTATGCAGCCAAAAGAGACTCCAAAATCAGAGAAATGGTCAGCTGGATTCTTGACCTGGTATGCACCCTGCATTTCAGTCTCATCACTTGGTATTAGGCAGCCTACACATTTACCAGGAAAACATTCCTAGAGCAAATCTTGAAAAAGAAATGAAGAAGCAGGAAAATGACAGAAGAGTAATTCACTTATGCAATCCCTAGAGAAACATCATTAAAATGCTTCAAGTTGAAGAGTAACCCACTGACAACAAATTTACAACAAAAGCGGAATTATAATTTTCCTGAATTTTGGATAATCTCAAATTTCTCAAGGTACCACAGGTGATGCTGCTGTGCTCGGGAGAGTAAAATACAGAAGGTAAAGAGAACGAAGGCCCGACTTGAATGGAGCAGCAGGGCCAGGGCATAGCCGCATCATTCAACCACCTCCCGGAAGATGGCTTCTGTCACGTATTCAAATAAGCCTCCCCTTGGTATTTTATATCCAGTCTTCCCTGGTTTCTGGGGATTCCTCAGGATATAGTCTGAATGGATGTTTATCCGCATGCCTATTAACCACAAGCAGAAAACTGCTAAAAACCGGGGATCAGTGACCCAGTTACCAGCATACACCGCACTCTGACTCAAGTATCTGCTTTCCAAGTAGCTGTTATAGATACAGAACGTGAACGCCAACGTACACGTATACAGGGGCATCTGACCTCGGGTCAGAAACAGGAAAATCAAGGACTGTTGCGCTTAATGGACGAGGAACTTGGCCTGGAGGATACGGTTGGACATGAGGCAGAGGCGCTGGGGCAGCCACAGGCAGGCGCGGGTGCTTCAGCAGCACCGAGCCCAGCAAGCCCAGCTAGCACCCCAGGTAGGTGAGCGCGTCCAGGTGGAAGCCCTCGGCGGGCTCCATCGCGGGGTTGGGGGAGGAGGGCAGCGGGGCGTGCCCCATGGCCACTCAGGGCGGCGGTGGGGGGGACGGGAGGTGCGGTTATCTGAGGCCAGTGTGGGCAGCAGACGCCGGGCGTCGCACCTCCGCCCCCTGCAGCCGGGAGGACTGGCCAGATTGCAGATTTTAAAAACGAAAGAAAGAAGAAAAACAAACAAACCTTTATTTCACCACAGACAATTGCGAAGCACTGCTCTAAAAAACAAATGATGTGATGGGCTTTGAAGAAACAGCTGCGTGGCTTTCTTGTATTCTAATTAATATGACCAAAGATTCCCAAGAAAATAAGATCATATTTACAGCCTTAATGAAAATTTCAAGGCTGGGGCACCTGGGTGGCTCAACATCCAACTTGGACTCAGGTCATGTTCTCATGATTGATTAGTGAGTTCAAGCCCCACATCAGGCTCACTGCTTTCAGCATGGAGCCTGCTTTGGATCCTCTGCCCCCTCTCATTCTCTGCCCCTCCCTTGCTCACACTCTCTCTAAAAAATAAACATTAAAAAAAAAATTCAAGGCTGGCTGCAATCTCCCTTCTGTAGCACTTGTTTGTCCCATCTTGGATGTGTAGTAAAGATCAGACCAGTGCCTAAAGAAAGTGCAAAAGATAAAATCTTTTATTCAGAGGTGCCTCTTTCACCTCTAACATGAGGGCATTAGTCACCCTGTGGGACAGGCCTTATTGCCTTCTGCTGCAAACTCATCTATCATTTGTATCGTTTTGATTTAAAGATCAGATCAATTCCAGGGTGCCTGGGTGTCTCAGTTGATTAAGCTTTGGACTTCAGCTCAGGTCATGATCTTGCAGTTCATGAATTCAAGTCCCACATCAGGCTCTGTGCTGACAGCTCAAAGCCTGGAGCCTGCCTCAGATTCTGTCTCTCTCTTTCTCTGCCCCTCCCCTACTCATGTTCTGTCTTTTGAAAAATAAACGTTAAAAAAATAAAAATAGAGATCAGATTAGTTCCAGTGCCTCACATTTTAGATAACACTTACAGCTTACTCTCTACCCTCTCAATATTTGTCCCTTCAAACAACTCCCTGACATAGCCGAGATCACGTTTGTACATTAGACACATGTACAAATCTTAGATCTTAGAAAGATATTACCCTATAAGCAACAAGAAAGTAAAATTTCACAATGGTTGAGGCTAATACCACTAATTTGTATGTTACTTAAGCCTCTCTAATACATGCAGAGGAATAATCAATGGTAAGAAACAACTTGGGAATGGGACCCCAGACATAGCATAGCTCTCTACCAGGCTCATTTAACAGAGACTATATTGGGAGCATTACATAAAAAGTCTGCTTATGATGCTTTCAGTTGTTAAATTTAGTTAGAGAAAATATAGCAGCTGGTTATCTGGGAACATTGAAACAGTCATTAATTATGCTCCAGAAACAGCTGCTGAAGCTGTGATTTGGCTTTTAGGCTGGCACTCTGACCCAAGCAGCTGTCAGTGCAGCTGATGTTAACCTGTATTTGTTGGTATACAAAATTATCAGTATAGATTAGTTGCTAACTTTCCATGGCTTGCCAAGCTAAGAAAGATGAAACTGCTGACACTGAATTAACAGTGTCAAAAATTAAGAACTTTCATAAACATATACAGTCTATAGGATCTACCCAATCCACTGCTAGGTATTTATCCAAGAGAAATGAAAACATGTATCTATACAAAGACTTGTATACAAATGTTCATGGCGGCTTTATTAGTAATAGTCCCAAACCTGAAACAACCCAATGATTCATCAACAGGTGATTGGATAAACAAATTATGGTATGCTTACTCAGCAATAGAAAGAAACTACTGCTACCACAACATGGATGGATTCATGGATGGATTCATCAGATTCATGGATGGATTCATCACACAATCAGTTAAGCAGTTAATTCTGTTAAGTATCTAAGTAAATGAAGCCAGATACCAAAGGTACTGTCTAATTCTATTCATATAAAGTTCTGAAATAAGCAAAACTAATCTGTGGAAATGGAAGTCAGAAGAATGATTATCTCAGAAGGGGATGGTTATTGTCTGGGAAGAAGCCATGGGAACTTTCTGAGGGGATGGAAATATTCTATTTCTTGATCTGGGTGGTAAATACACAATTATATCCATATGATGTATACTTAAGATTTTTATATTTTACCATATGTAAATTATACCTTACTTTTTAAAAAGAGAAAGAGAAAAAAACCCTTCGGTCACTAAATCAATGGGTGGGGAAGTTTTAGAGACATGAGTCAGGGTAGAGAAAAGGAAAAAAAGTAATGATGGGCAAACAGCCTGACACTTGTGGACTAATCAAGGGCCTACAAATATTTCAGACCTATGTATAGATTTTAACATATGAGAACTACAATAGAAAAATTACCATTTATAATCTAATATCTCTAAAATTCAATTTGGTCAGTTTAATTCTCAACAGAGTTTTATGTAGATATATAAAAATAATTTTGATGTAGGCTGAGCTTTTTACTGCATTTGATTTTAAGTGTGCTGAAGCCCTCATAAGTCCTGAAAGTTTATTTCGGTCTTAAAATAGCACTGACCCTTCCTTCATTTCCTCTCTCCCCACTGTTTTGTCTCCTTCATTCTACACCAAGGGTCTTGGCCTCTGTCCTCCACATTTTAATGTAGTTCAGCACACTCAGTTCTCATTTAACTCCTGGTGAAAGGACTTTTTACTAGGCCCAGTGGCAATTTTTAGGAAGGACATGGGATTCTTTCTGATTAGAGATCTGGCCCATTTCCCCTGGTCTACAGGCCTTGAAATAATAAAATTTTCTCACAAACTCTAGGTTGCTTTTAGGCAAACTTTGAGACTCAATTCATTCAATCCAAAGGGAAAGGTTGATGTAACATGATTAAATAATGAATGTGCCCATTCTTCTTTAGCAAAACCCTGCAAACCCTTCCTACTAATTCTTGGGGCATAGTCCATATAGAAATGGAGACTTCCACTAACGCTTTGAAAATCATAGGACAACTAACAGTACTCTTGCATCAGAATTTCATCTGAAACTTCTGACTTTATAGATATTATATCTTAATCATAGGCTTGGGAAGTAGTTGGTCATGTCTTTATTTTCAGAGCTGGTTCTTTTTTGAGATCATTAAGTCAAGTTTCAGGACATCATTTGGATGCATTATAAGGAATGCAATTCTATTGAAAAGAAATATGGATACCAGATCTATGCCTTTTAACTTTATCTTTGGTTTTGCTGGGTTTTGTTTGATACTTTTACTTCAAGGGCACATAGGGTTTTGGTTGTTTTTTTGTTTTTTTTTTTATGATTTTATTTTACAGAATCTCTGAACCCAACACAGGGCTCGAACTCACAAACCCAAGATCAGAAGTTGGATACCCCACTGACTGAGCCAGCCAGGAACCCCTCAGGTGCATATAGTTATATAAATAACAACACTTCTACATTAAGTTACTTAACTAGTTAGTGTGGTAGATGTTGATATTATAACATAATATCAAGATTACATATCCTATCCATTGATATCAGACATGGAAATTATTAAAGTGATATATGCCAGTTCAGAGCAGAAGCTTTAAAGTTGTTGAATGGTTTCACCATTTCTCTTTTCCCTCTGCCACAAGACTTTTATGATCTATGTAAGTGCTGCTTCTTCAACCTAGGTCCTGGAATAAAGGTGATATGGAACAGAACAGCTGCCAACTTACAATGGACATGGATATGAGAAATAATTCTTGCTGTTGTAAGTCACTAGGCTTTTGGAGTCATTTGTCACATCATAATTCGTCCTAAACTGATCAATGAAGTTTTTTATTTTAAATAATGTTATAAGCACTCATGAACCCACCACCCAGCATATCTATAACTTTGATAATAATTTATATATAATTATAACCCCACCCCATCCCTCTTCCTCTCCAAATGGAGCAAATATCATCCCAAATCCTGTGTTCATTAGTCCCTTGCTTTGCTTTTATGTAGTTTTACTGCATTTATGTTTTTTCAAAAAGTATATTTTTATCTAATTTCTTACTTTATAAAAAGGTTAATTATATGTAATCTTTAGAATTTACTGTCTTTTCTAACACTATCATAAGATTTTCTGTACTGTTGTATGACATTACCATTCATTCTGACAGCTATAATTATTTCATATAACTATAGAAATTATATAAGAACAAAGCACTTTTTCCAGTTGATGGACATCTGGGTTATTTCTGTATTTTGGCTATTTAGAGCAGTGCAGCAATGTGCATTGTATATGTCTCCTGGTTTCATGTGTAAGAGCTTATCTTGGGTGTATTCCTAGGAATGGAGTCCCTGGGGATGTAAATGTTCAACCATAGAAAACAAAAGCTGTGGAAACACTTTCCAAGATGGCTTACTAATTTAAGTGTCCACTAGCAATGAACAACTTAACTTGGAAACACACATCCTCTCCAACACTTGGTATTTCTGTTGAATAGCTTCTATTTGCCCCTCCCTATCAATTCTTTACCTGTTTTCACCCTATTCTGTGCCCCAGAGGCTGACCTGTATGGACTTCATCAATGTCAGTTATGTGTGTAACAAATATATTTTCCTAATTTGTACCTTTTTTTTTTTTTTTGTAGTTTCTAGTTGCATTCACCCAATGGGAGGCCTACCAGGAGATGAGAGACAGCAAGGAGGGTGAAAGAGGCATTTATCACCCCACTCCCATTTTGTCCCATTTTGTCTCTATGCAAATGTGGTATTGGCTGTGTCCCTCCACTAAAAATCTCAGCTCCTGACAAGCATCTCTTCCACAAGCTTTCTTTATTTTGGGGTTTTGGTAGTTTCTTCCCTGACTTCTCTCTTCTGCTTCTCAGGGTAATAATGGATCTCTGTCTCAGGATATTGTGGTTTTTCTATACTATCCATATTTTTATAAATAGCTCCTTTAATAACCTCTACTCAACTTACCCAATTTGAGTGACCATCTATGTCTTGCAAGGTCTTGACTTACATTATTGTTAGACTCTACCTTTCCTTTTTTTTTTTTTAATATTTTTATTTCTAGGAGAGAGAGACAGTGAGCAGGGGAGGGTCAGAGAGAGAGGGAGTCACAGACTCTGGCAGGCTCCAGGCTCTGAGCTGGCAGTCAGCACAGAGCCCGATGCGGGGCTCGAACCCATGAACCGCGAGATCATGACCTAAGCGAAAGTCAGACGCTTAACCGACTAAGCCACCTAGGCGCCCCAGACTCTACCTTTCCTAATCGAGAGGATGTAAAGTGATATTTTGCTGTGGTTTTCAACTTGTATTTCCCCTACTCTTAATTACATTGAATATCTCTTCATATATTTATTGATCTCATACATTTTTTTTAAATGGTTGCTTATGTCTCCTGCCAATATTCCTAATGGGTTGTTTTGCTTTCCTTACTGATTTTATTTTTATTTATATATTTTTAAAAGTTTATGTATTTATTTTGAAAGAGAGAGTGCACATGAGTAGGGGAAGGGCAGAGAGAGAGGGAGACAAAAAATCTCAAGTAGGCTCTGTACTATCAGAATGGAGCCCATTGAGGGGCTTGATCCCTTGAACTGTGAGATCATGACCTGAGCCAAAATCAAGAGTCAGATGCTCAACCAACTGAGCCACCCAGGCGCTTCTTCCTTTTCTTACTAATTTTATAAATGTTTATTTAAAAAATATAGTCTTGATATCAATTATTTATCAGTTATGTGTATGGAAAATGTATTTTCCTAATTTAGAACGTTTTTTGGTTTAACATTTCAATTGATGGTGACTGAACACCATCAAATATATCAATTCTGTCATTTCTAATCAATTATTTGTGTGTTTTATACAAGAAATATTTTCTTACTTCAGTATCTAAAAGGTATTCAACTATATATATATTTTTACCAATGTCTTAAGTTTTATTTTTAACATATAATTCTTCATCTATATGGCTTTATCTTTGTGTATTGTTGAAGGTTGGATCTCTTTTTGCCAAATAAAAAAACAAATCTTCCAGCTCCTGATTCAACTGTTCCTTCTTTCTTCACTGGCCTGTTATGTTGTCTCCATCTGTACTGGAATGAATGGTGGCCTAGATAAACCACGTTTATGGGTTTTAAGATTGTTTTAAAAATGTCAATTTTCATGCAAATTAATCTATAAATTCAATGTAATCCCAATAAAAATGTCAGCATAATTTTTGTGAAAATGGAGGCTAATTCCAAAATATATGCAGAAACACAAAGGATCTATCTCACTAGGGAAATGTGAAGAAGCTGAAGGATTTACATTACCAGATATCAAGACTTGTGCTAAAGTCACAGCTGGGGCAGCCAGGGTGGCTCAGTCGGTTAAATGTCCAACATCAGCCTAGGTCATGATCTCAAAGTTTCCTGAGTTCAACCCCTGCATCAGGCTCTGGGCTGACAGCTCAGAGTCTGGAGCCTGCTTCAGATTCTGTGTCTCTCTCTCTACCCCTCCCTCACTCTCTCTCACACACACACTCTCTCTCAGAAATAAACATTTAAAAAAAAGATGACTCCTATGTCTTTTGGAATGACCCCTGTAGTCTTTGATAGCTTTCCTGTTTTCTCATCACTGAGTGTAAGACCGCTTTTTGTAAGGGATGTCTGGTTTAACTGCAATGTGATGGGTGCAGCTTAAGATATCATCTACTGATAGTTGGTTGATACATGCTTTTTTTTTTTTTCACTGAAGTCTAACATACAGTGTTACATTAGTTTCAGGTGTGCAAGAAGATTCAACAATTCTATACCTTACTCAGTGCTCAGCACCTTAACTGTACTAGTAATCCCCTTTATTTATTTCACCTCCCCTCTGCCCTGAACTTCCCTTTGGCAACCACCAGTTTGTTTTCTGTATTTAAGAGTCTGGGGTTTCTTTTTCCTTCCTTTGTTTTGTTTCTTAAATTCAGTTCTACATAAGTGAAATTGGTACTTCATGGTCAATTTCCATAAATGCTCCATGTTTGCTTGGGAAGAATGTATTTGTTGAAAGTTGCCAGCTGCATGTTCTAGATACGTCCCAATAGGTAAAATTCATTAACTGTGCTGTTCAAATTATCTATAAGCCTAAAAACTTTTGTCTGTGTGATGTTAGAAGGATTGTAAAGTCTTCCATCACTGCAGTCAGTTTACCTCTATTTCCTTTCTTTACTTTCAGAATTTTACTTACTGCCATTTTACTTAAACTACCCTGTCAAGGTCACCAGTGACTTTAACACTGCTAAATAACTCAATGGTCAGTTTCTCAGTCTTCTTTTTATTTGACCAATTAGTAAAATCTGATAAAGTTAATTATTTTCTCCTTTAAAAAGAACACTTTATTCACTTTGTCTCTAGTATATTAGCCTTTTTGGATTTTCTCCTAATTCCCTGGCTCCACTTTCTTGTCTCCTATGGTGCTTCCTCTTTATTTCTCTGATCTCTAAATATGCTGGAACTCCCCCCACCCCCTACCCACTAAGGTCAGTTCTTAGATCTCTTCTCACCCAGTCATTGACTTAAGTCATTGTACCTAATTGACTTTAAGTACAATTAATATTCTAACAACACATGAAAGTATATCTATCTCTAGTCATACTTCTCCCCTGGATTCCACATCCATAAATCTGTCTAGTAGGGTTCTGTGCTTGGAAATCTAGGCTTATCCGCTTGTTCATCTAGACCCTCAAAACAGCTTGCCCTGCAGATTTTCTGTCTCAATAGATGGACATTGCATCTTTCAAGTTGGTCAGGTCAAAAATCTTGGCAACAGCTTTGATTCTTCTCTTCCTCTAATGAACCACATCAAACCTATCAGCCAAGTCTTTACAGCTGTACCTTGAAAATATCTCAAGAAATTTACTACTTCTCAATACATCAAGCACTATCATGCAGATCCAAGTAACTTTTATTTGAAGCCTCTTGATTTGTATTTCTGGTTCCACACTTGGTCCCCTATTATAATTAGGTCCTATAAGGTAATTTTATTTATTTTTTTATTTTTTTAAGTGTTTTATTTATTTCTGAGAGAGAGCGAGCAAGCAGGGGAGGGTCAGAGAGAGAGGGAGACACAGAATATGAAACAGGCTCCAGGCTCTGAGCTGGCTGTCAGCACAGAGCCCGACGTGGGGCTTGAACCCATGAACTGTGAGATCATGACCTGAACCAAAGTTGGATGCTTAACTGACTGAGCCACCCAGGTGCCCCAAGATAATTTTTTTAAAGAAAATTCTTTTAAAACATTAAGTGAGACTATGTTAATCTTTTGCTTAAAGCCTCCCAATAGTTTTACATTTATTACAAAACAAAATGTAAATTCCTTCTGAGACTCATTTCCAAGGCACTACTTAATCTGGCTCTCAATCTCTTTCTAAACTTCATCACTTACTATTTACTCTCTTCTTACTTTACTCTGGACATAGTGTCCTGCTCCTTATCAATACTTGAATATATCAGGCATGTTCTCATTGCAGGGTCTGTGAGGTTTCTGTTTTCTAAAGTTAAGTGTTCTTTATCCAAATTTCTCCACTTACTCCCTCACCTCCTTTGGTTCTTTGCTCAAATGTCATCTTCTAGTTCCACTTTTATTTCAGATTAATCCATAAAATATAATAAACTCTGGTAAAAGATACATATGCTGAAAACTATAGAAACCTTATGAAAGAAATGGAAGAAAAGATAAAGAAATGGAAGAAGAGACAAAGAAATGGAAAAACACTCCATGCTCATGGATTGGAAGAACAAATATTGTTAAAATGTCGATACTATCCAAAGCAATCTACACATTCAATGCAATCCCAATCAAAATAGCACCAACATTCTTCATAGAGGTAGTACAAACAATCCTAAAATTTGTATGGAACCACAAAAGACCATGAATAGCAAAAGTAATGTTGAAAAAGAAAACCAAAGCTGGAGGTATCACAATTCTGGACATTAGCCTGTATTACAAAGCTATAATCATCAAGAGAGCATAGTATTGGCACAAAAACAGATACAAAGATCAAGGGAATAGAACCCAGAAATGAACCCACAAATATATGGCCAACTAACCTTTGACAAAGCAGGAAGGAGTACCCAATGGAAAAAGATGGTTTCTTTAGCAAATGATGCTGGGAAGACTGGACAGCAACATGTAGAAGAATGTGACTTGACCATTTTTTTTACACCATATACAAAAATAAATTCAAAACGGATGAAAGACCTAAATGTGAGACAGAAAACCATCAAAATCCTAAGGAAGAAAACAGGTACCAACCTGTTTGATCTTGGCCATAGCAACTTCTTACTTGACGTGGCTCCAAAGACAGGGAAAATAAAAGAAAAATGTATTATTGGGACCTCTTCAAGGTCAAAAGATTCAGGGGTGCCAGGGTGGCTTAACTGGTTAAGCATCCAATTTCAGCTCAGGTCATGATCTCATGGTTCATGAATTCAAGCACCACATCAGGGTCTATGCTGACAGCTAAGAGCCTAGAGCCTGCTTCAGACTCTGTCTCTGTCTCTGTCTCTCTGCCCCTCCCCCACTCACACTCTGTCTCTCTCCAAAAAATAAGCATTAAAAAAAATCAAAAGCTTCTGCACAGCAAAAGAAACAATCAACAAAACTAGAAGGCAACCAGACAGAATGGGAGAAGATATTTGCGAATGACATTGAATGAAGGGTTAGTATCCAAAATCTATAAAGAACTTACTAAACTCAACACCCAAAAAAACCAAATAATCCAGTGAAGAAATACACAGAAGACATGGATAGACACTTTTCCAAAGAAGACATCTAGACAGCAAACAGACATCTGAAAAGATGCTCAACATCACTCATCATCAGGGAGATACAAATCAAAACTACATTGAGATACCACCTCACAAACGTCAGAGTGGCTAAAATTAACAACTCAGGAAACAAAAGATGTTGGTGAGAATGTGGAGAAAGGGGAACCCTTTTGTACTGTTGGTGGGAATGCAAACTGGTGAAGCCACCCTGGAAAACAATATGGAGGTTCCTCAAAAAATTAAAAATAGAATTACCCTATGACCCAGCAATTGCACTACTAGGAATTTATCCAAAGGATATATGAGTGCTGATTTAAAGCAGCACTATCAATGATAGCCAAATTATGGAAAGAGCCCAAATGCCCATCAACTGACAAGTGGATTAAGTGATGAAAAGGAATGAAATCTTGTGATTTGCAACAATGTGGATGGAACTGGAGGGGATTGTGCTAAGCGAAATAAGTCAAAAAAGACAGATATCATATGATTTCACACATATGTGGAATTTCAGAAACTTAACAGATGATCATAGGGGAAGGGTAGGAAAATAAGATAAAATAAGAAAGGGAGGCAAACCGTAAATACAGAAGACAAACTGAGGGTTGATGGGTAAGAGGTGGGAGGGTGGGGGAAATGGGTGATGGAAATTAAGGAGGGCACTTGTTGGGATGTGCACTGGGTGTTATATGTAAGTGATGAATAACTGGAATCAACTCCTAAAGCTAAGACTAACTACACTGTATGTTAGCTAACTTTAGAATAAATAAAATTAAAAATACACAAATATTAATTCAAAATAAAATGTTTCATGGATTGCAAAAAAAGATAATTCTGGACTACATATATTTTACACACACACACACACAATGTAAAGGCATTGGGGAACACCTAAAAACAGGCAAAAAGTTGAAGGGAAGTTAACCTTTGAAAAAAAGTATACTGTGAGACATTAATTTTTATACAGATTATCATGTAATGGAACTTTCTCGCCTCTGTGGCATGGAGTGGCTAAACTCAAGTAGAAAGCCACAGTTTTACTAGCCTGAGAAGTGGGAGGGTGAAGTTTGAGGCTGCTAAAGTGGTTTAAAAATAAAAAGTTAAATTCCAGAAAGGAGGAACTACAGAGAAGAGATTCAACATCTACATATAAGTTCTGCCTAAATCTTTGATGCCTGAACCTCACAAATTTATGTAAACTCCAAAGAGCCTACAGAAACCAACAGCTAGAAGACAGTAAGAATGGAGCAGGTATTTCAGCTACTGCTGGATTTTAAACCCAGCCATGGTAACTGTTTTTAGGACAAAAGACAACATTCTCCAGAAAATTACAACATAGTCTCTGCAACATATCATTCATAAGTTTCAGTATACAATCAAAATTACTAGATAAGCAAAAATATAGGAAAGGTGAGCGTCAAGAGAAAAAGTTATCAATAGAGAATGACTCTAAAATAATTCTTGGGGGGTGGAGGAGAGGGGAAAGTGGGTGATGGGCATGGAGGAGGACATTTGTTGGGATGAGTACTGGGTGTTGTATAGAAGCCAATTTGACAATAAATTATATTTAAAAATAAAATAATTCAGATGTTGACATTACAAAATAGGGTATTTTTAAACTTATGCATATGTGTTAAAGCATTAGTAACATAAAAGTTAACATTTTAACAATTTTATGTATACAATTAAATGACATTAAGTATATTCATAATGTTGCACAGTCACCATCACTATTTCCAGAATTTTCTCATCATCTGAAACAACCGATGTATCCATTTAACAGTAACCCTCCATTTCTTCTTCCTTCACCCTTGTAATCTCTACTTTCTCTATGAAGTTGCCTAGTTACTGCATGTAAATGGAATAATTTATTTCCAAGGCTCATTTATGTCATAGTATGTATCAGAAAGTCTTTCCTTTGCATGGCTGAATAATAATCCATTTTATGTATATCCTACATTTTATCTATTCATACATTGCTAGACACTTGAATTGTTTCCATTTTTTGGCTATTCTGAATATGCCGCTATGAACACCGGTGTACAAGGATCAAGTTGAACCCCTGCTTTCAATTCTTCTAGAGATAGATTTAGGTGCAGAAATACAGAATCATATGGTAATTATGTTTAATTTTTTGAGGAACTGCCCAACTGTTTTACTCAGTAGTTATACACTAATTTTATATTACTATCAAAAATGGACAAGGATTCCAATTTCTGCAAATCCTCATCAAACACAGGTTTTGTTATGTAGATAACACATGAGCTTTGAAAACTGTTTTTTTCAAAAACAAGTCTCTAAAAATTAGGTATGCTGGCAAAATTGGACTTAGCATAAAACCTACTAAAGAAGAGACTATGGGGGCGCCTGGATGGCTCAGTCGGTTAAGTGTCCTACTTTGGCTCATGGTTTGTGGGTTCAAGCCCATCAGGCTCTGTGCTGACAGCTGAGAGCCTGGAGCCTACTTCAGATTCTGTGTCTCCCTCTTTCTCCGCCCCTCCCCTGCTCATGCTCTGTCTCTCTCTCAAAAATAAATAAACACTAAAAAAATAATAATAAGGAAGAGACTATGAGATGATACTACTCATTTAGATACTTAAGTTTTGGTAAATTGTTGTTTTCATGAAAATCAGCCCCTGAAATTTATAAATGTAAGTCACTGTCAATCTCTAAAAATAGCTAATAAAATTGGGGTGCCTGGGTGGCTGAGTCAGTTAAGCATTCGACTTTAGCTCAGGTCATGATCTCACAGTCTGTGGGTTCGAGCCCCATGTCAGGCTCTGTGCTGACAGCTCAGAGCCTGAAGCCGGCTTCAGAGTCTGTGTCTCCCCCTCTCTGGCCCCTCCTCTGCTCGCTCTCTGTCTCTCGAAATAAAGACATAAAAATTTTAAAAAAATAGCTAATAAAATCAAAAGTGATACAGTCATGTTTGTATACCACAACTTTAGTTTGATATTTTGTTTTGTGAAATCACCCTCAAACAAATATAGCGAATATTCAAACATTCAATGCTTTAAGTTCCCTTTTGATCAATAGCTCCCATTCTAATCTCCTTTCTAAAAAGGCAGTAATGGTTTTCTGTATATTACCTAATATTGTAGAGATGGCATAATAAAACATTACTTTAAGGGGTGGTTCACATATTGTTATAGAGAAGATCCTTTTATAGAAACTCTGTTTCTACAGCTCAGGGTCTGAGACTACTACCACTTCCAACTAAAATGAGATAGGCCATATAGGTCAAGGGTTGTGAAAGGAATAAAATAATCTGTAGGTTAAGAGTGAAGCAATGTTACACAATTGCTTATGGCCATCTCAAGAAAATAAAAGGCTTTCTCATTTCAAAATGTTGTAATGATCAACAATATATTAATGTTTGTCTTGGTTTTATGGAAACCTACACAGCAAGAAAACTGATGTCAGAGAGTCAATTCCATAAAAATGTTATTTTCTCCATAATGACTCTAAATATATTACTAATTAATTAGCTATGAACCCAACAAACCTGTTGCCAAATAACGCAAGACACACTGAGACAGAAGGAATCATTAGTAGACTACAATGCCCTAAAATGGTAAATAAAATCATACTTGATTTATCATACTCCTATCTGATTCTCAAAATTTTAATAAATAATTACATGGTTAAATCTAAGACATAATTGGTAAAAAGATGAATTACAATTTTAGAAATGTTAAAATGTAAAAAAAAAACCTTAAGATTGGTATTCTAATTTCATATTATATAGTAAATAGGACTATCACTTCTAATTACGAATTTTCTGGAAATATTTTTGATAAAATAGCTCCGTGTCTGATAGGGCATATGGATCCATTATAACATTTTTTCCTATGGGCACAAGCTTTCCCTAGCCCATAAAATCTGAGAAATAACTACAAAAACACCATTAAGACAAGACATTCATATTTCCACTGTGAATCATTAAGATTTATTTTATATGCTATCAACCTTCTTTTTTAAGGCATAAAAATTACAAATAAAGCTAAAAGTCCCCTTTGATCAACACCCTCAATCCTAATCTCCTGCCAGAGAAAATACTAATAATAATTTGGTATGTACCCTTCTAGTACATTTTAAATACATACATATTTCAATAATAAAACATAGTTCTGTTCTTTATGATTTAATTCCAATTTACATGAATGTCATTATACAATATGTTTCATTTGAGGATCTTGATCTTTTTTCACTGAACACTGTTTTTACATAACTACCCATGTTACAAAATACAGATCTAGTCTATTGCTTTTAACTGCTGTATACTATTCCATTATTTGCCTACATCATTACTATTATCCATTACCCCATCTACAATTTAGTATCCATAGTTTATATATATGCATATATATATTGTCATATATATGCATATCTGTTTCTTTAGGATGAATTTATAGAAATGGAACTGCAGCGTCCTTTTGTCTTTTTAAAAATGCTTCTCTGCCTCGAAGTCATAGACAACATCCTTTATTTCCTTCCAAGAATTTCAGTTTGGCTTTTCACATTCCAGTCTTCAAATCCTTTGGAATTCTGTTTCTTCATATATTGTAAGGTTGCATGTAGTTTTATTTTCCCCAATATGGTGAACCAGATACTTCAACAAATTTTACTGGTTGTCATTTCTCTACTGATTCATGATGTCATGTATAATATATACCAGGTTTGATTTATTTCTAGGCATTCTATTCTGTAAAATCTATTTATGAGTTCATGCTCTAATACCACACACTATTTAATGATCATAACTTTTGTGTATTATATGGTAGAAGATATATCCTTGATGTTCTCTTTTAAAATTGTCTTGGCAATCCAGGGACTTCCATTTCACATGAATTTTAGAATCATTTTGTAAAGATCCTAGAAATTCTTGTTAGATGCTTGGAATTACATTAGGTCTATAGATTCATTTTGGGAGAACTGACATTTTTATGATACTGAGTTTTTCCATCTCTATACATGGTATCTCTCTTCATTTATTCGAGTCTTATGCCCTTCAGGAAAGCTTTACAATTTTTCCATAAAGATCTTGTTTGTTATTTTGAGTTTACACCAATATATATTTCAAAAGTTAGGTAAAGCATGAGTTTAAGAAAACACCTTCCCTCATTTAGAATACTCGGCGTTTCTCACCTGTATGACCTCTCTTATGTATAGAAAGAGATGCTCTTTGAGAGAATGCTTTCCCACATTCATTACATTCAAAAGGTTTTTCACCAGTATGACTTCTCATATGTATAATAAGTAATGAGCATTGAGAGAAGGCTTTTCCGCATTTATTACATTCATAAGGTTTCTCTCCTGTATGACTTCTCACATGAAGAGTAAGGGATGAGATTCGAGAGAAGGCTTTACCACATTCATTACATTTAAATGGTTTCTCTCCAGTATGAATTTTTTCATGCTCAAGGAGATTTTGTCTCTGACTGAAAGCTTTTCCACATTGATTACAATGATAGGGTTTTTCTCCAGTATGAATTTTCTCATGTTCAGTGAGGTTTGATTTCTGACTAAAGGCTTTCCCACATACTGTACATGCATAAGGTTTCTCACCAGTATGAATTCTCTGGTGTCTAATGAGGTTTGACATCTGAATGAAAGCTTTCCCACATTCATTACATTCATATGGTTTCTCTCCAGTGTGAATTTTCTGATGTGTAATGAGATTTTCTTTCCTGCTGAAGGCTTTTCCACACTCATTACATTCATAAGGTTTCTCAGCTGTATGATTTCTCATATGTACAGTAAGGGATGAACTTTGAGAGAACGCTTTCCCACATTCACTACATACATAGGGTTTCTCACCAGTATGACTTCTCATATGTATAATAAACACTGAGCACTGAGAGAAGGCTTTTCCACATTTATTACATTTATAGGGCTTCTCCCCTGTGTGACTTCTCATGTGTAGAGTAACAGATGACATTCGAGAAAAGGCTCTACCACATTCATTACATGCATAAGGTTTCTCCCCAGTATGGATTTTCTCATGCTCAATAAGATTTTGCTTCTGGCTGAAGGATTTTCCACATTCTTTACATTCATAGGGTTTTTCTCCAGTATGAATTCTCTCATGTTCAATGAGATTTGATTTCTGACTGAAGGCTTTCCAACAATCCTTACATGCATAAGGTTTCTCCCCTGTATGAATTCGCTGGTGTCTAATAAGGTTTGACATCTGAATGAAAGCTTTTCCACATTCATTACATTTATATGGTTTCTCCCCAGTATGAATTTTTTGATGTGTAATAAGATTTTCCTTCCTGCTGAAAGTTTTTCCACATTCCTTACACTCATAGGGTTTCTCTCCAGCATGAATTCTTTCATGTCTGATGAGGTCAAATTTATGACTGAAGTCTTGTCCACACTGATTACACTTAAAGGGGATTAGAACAGGGGACGAGCAATGGTAAAATGGCTTCATGTATTTATTATATTCATAATTTTCCTCTCTTATAGAGTCCTTATCATAACTAAGTAAGTCTAAATTATGTTCCAATCCTTTATCAAGTGAGTCACATTCATAGAAGTTTTGTCTTGAAGTAATATTTGAATACAAAGGAAATATTTTTGTAATTTTTTTACATTCAATGACATTTTCCTTAATCAGAGTTTTCTTGGAGATGGTGACTTTCCTCACAAGTGCTTCCTGTTGCTTCTTGATCTGTTGGTCATCAACTTTCCAAACTTCTAAAACGGAGGACCAAAATTGTTACTTTTGAATTTTTCTGCTCTATTAATAACATTTCAGAAATTTTCTACTATAGAGTTGGTCTTTGATATTGACTCTAGTCTCTCCCAATAGAAAAGAAATCCAAAGTACAAATGTGTCTAGTTTCTAAGTTTTAAGAGGTTAACTCCTATAGAAAATATTACGGAGAGAAAACTGACATTGATAAGCCTAAGTAGCTTTGATTGATTTTAAAAATGTGCTTAATAATGCAGAAATTAGTAACATGAACAAAATAATTAAGATGAGGGGCGCCTGGGTGGCTTAGTCGGTTGAGCGTCCGACTTTCGCTTGGGTCATGATCTCGCGGTTCGTGGGTTCGAGCCCCGCGTCGGGCTCTGTGCTGACTGCCAGCTCAGAGCCTGGAGCCTGTTTCAGAGTCTGTGTCTCCCTCTCTCTCTGACCCTCCCCTGCTCACGCTGTCTCTCTCTCTCTCCTAGAAATAAATAAAAATATTAAAAAAAAATAATTAAGATGAAAGGGTGAATATATAAATGACAGGATAGGGAGTCAAAATGACCGAAGGAAAGAAGTAAGTAACACTTGTGGTTAAACACAATGGATTGAATGTGTATGTTTATTTCTCTTTCTCCCTAAAAATCCATTAAAATGACAGTAAAAGAATTAAAGGTAAAACGCAAAAAAAAAAAAAAAGAAATAGGAATATAAAGAAGGGTAAACAAGAGATTTCAACAAAAGAATGGAGATGAAAGGCATATAGGGAACTGATAACTAACAGCAGGGCTAATAAGTTAAAGTACTACAAACTTGTAAAAGTCAGGTAACAAAGTGATTTTGGCCACAAAGCACTGGAAAAGCTAACAAATTAAAGGATTCAGGTAATCAGAAGACAGAGATAAGATGTATGAAGAGGATTAACTTAAAATCTTAAGGAGCAATTACATTCCCTGAGGCAACTATTATGGATTTACTTATGTAACATCTTTCCAACCTCATACTGTTTCCACATCCTGCAAAGGGTGAATTAAAGCTACATTTCCTAGACACACTTGCATACAGGGTTCTGGATGTGACATTTAATACCTTCATATACATTCCTTCCTTCTCAAGTTAGCTACTAATGAGCTCTTTTCTCTGTAACTGAACCATGACCAATATCCCCCCACCTCCTACCCAACCTACACAGGAAGTTGTCATGTATCCATCACTTGATCAGGAAAAGGAAGGCTTGCTTTCTAGAGAAAACGAATTATACAGGCTCTAGACTTAGGAACAAATAAAGCAGGGGCGCCTGAGTGGCTTAGTCGGTTAAGTGTCCGACTTTCGCTTAGGTCATGATCTCGTGGTTCGTGGGTTCGAGCCCCGCGTCGGGCTCTGTGCTGATGGCCAGCTCAGAGCCTGGAGCCTGTTTCAGTCTGTGACTCCCTCTCTCTCTGACCCTCTCCTGCTCACTGCTGTCTCTCTCTCTCTCCTAGAAATAAAAAAAAAAAAAAAAAAAAAAGGAACAAATAAAGCAGATGCAAAGGAAGCCTCATACTAAAAAAACAGGAATAATGTAAACTTGTATATATTGAATGGTAAGATCTCCAATCCTTTTTCTTAAACAAATACATTATATATATCTCAAACATATATAATACCTATGTAATATAAAATATATAACCATATAAACATATATACATAACACATATAATTATACATAATACATATGCACGTATATATACAAACATATATATACACGTATATATACGTATATATATGTATATATATATGTAAAAAAGTTAATTTATTTTTGAGAGAGCACAAGCAGGGCAGAGGCAGAGAGAGAGAGGGAGACACAGAATCTGAAGCAAAGCTCCAGGCTCGGAGTTGTCAGCACAGAGCCTGACACAGGGCTCGAATCCTGAGATCATGACCTGAGTCGAAGCCAGACGCTTTACTGACTGAGCCAGCTATGAGGCCCTCCAATCCTTTTCTGTTGCTTGTCCCTCATGAATGCTGGCATGTACCTCCAAATATCAGATGAGAAGATAAAAAAATACAAGACCCACAGAACTGGAATTCTAGAATTGGCATTTGGAACTCCACAAAAACTCCTAGGTTCTAATCCAACAGACTCCTACTCAAAAAGCATCAAAAATTTGTTAGCTATAAGATTTTTAGAATTTCCTTTTTATCCTTTCATGCATCAAAATAAGGAAAACTAATGACACTGATGGATTCCCTATTTAAACAAAGATTTGAGAGTCTCATTAAAATTAAAAATATATAGAAAACAAAGCAGACTAAATAATTAGGCAAGTAGTAACTCTAGGAATGACAACAATTTATATAAGGATATGTAATTAATAGTCATTTCTTGGCTCAGCAGTAACAATGTATCACTTAAAAGAACAAAGTAAGCAGTAAAAAAGCAATTTAGCCAAAAATTGTGATATATCTACATCCAGAGAAAAAGGAAAGGGAAAGTGGTAGTGGTGGTATAAGAGTACTAAACCTCATCTTCCAGTAAGATCAAGTTGATAATAATTGGAAATTACCAAACAGCAGCATACGCAGAGAGAACTAGATTTCATCCTATCCCTGAAACACTGACTTCTCCTTCCCTGACACATAAGCATTTTTATTAGTTTTGAGGTTATTCCTATATTCTTTTAATATCTACATATACTCAACATATATACATACATATATCTAACACATTTGCCTCTGCCACTCTTTTATAAAAAAAGTAGCATATTGTAAATGCTGTTCTGCACATTGATTTCTTTTCACTTATATATCCTGACTGGAAGCATGACATCTCTGACTTGTTTTATAGCTTTGACACTGGAATCATGTAAATATTTTACATAATTTAAAAAAATGAAATCTAAAAAGGAGGAAAATACAACTCTTAAAAATTGAAAACAAATGGAAACAAGTAAACCTACGTATCATGTTAGGGCCATAATCCCTTCAAAGTGACTTTTTAAACACAGTAGTGTGACTATATCCGAAGGGAGAAAAAAATAAAACCAAAGAAGTCTTAAACTACATTCAATAATCTTTTCATCATTAGTAATAATGGTATTATTAACTTGTTACTATATTATATATATATGTATTTCATCATTATATATATTATCATTAGTAATAATATTGTTCATTTGTCAGTATATTTTTTATAATATAGATTATATCATATTATATTAATATATATATTAGATCAGTTTGGGGCCTCAAGAGACATTTGGCAATATCTGGAAGGTCTGGAGACATTTTGGGCTGTCACGATTTGGGGGAGTGTTAAGAAAGGGGATATATGCTTCTAGCACCTAATAAGTAGAGGACACAGAGAGTGTTAAACATTCTACACCTATATAAACATCCTACAATGCACAGGATAGTCCCCCACAGCAAAAAATTATCTGGCCAAAAATGTCAGCAGTGCCAAGGTTGAGAAATATATATAGATTAAGCAAATAAATATTTTAATGCAATAAGGAGCCAAGATTCTCAGTACAACATATACCGAAACAAAAGAAGTAACAACCCTACACTCCTTAATTTGAATTGGATATATCAGTATAAACACATACATTTTTTTTTTTCTGTGTAAGAAGTGTATTTTTCCTGGCTTTGTCCACTTAAAAGCCCTAGAAGCAATGATAACCCAGTACTAATGACCAACTATTGTGCCCAGATTTTGGTCTCCAAATCATTTCCCACTAAAGGAAGCAGGTATTTCTAGAGAAATGCTATTTAATCATCTGGAGCAGGAACTATAAAATTAGCCAAAGAGGGGCACCTAGGTGGCTCAGTCGGTTAAATATGACTTCTGCTCAGGTCATGATCCTACGGTTCGTGAGTCTGAGCCCCGCATAAGGCTATGTCCTGTCACTGTGGAGACTGCTTGGGATTCTCTCTCACCACCGCCTTCCCCCAAGAATAAATAAATTCAGTTTAAAAAAAGAAGAAAATCTTGGAAAATTTAAAATAGTATCAACCCCATGAACAATTGTTATGGGTCTTTTTCATTCAGAGCTGCCTTTTTACTTATTCACCTGGACAGTGCCTCCCAAGCATTTCTTCCTCTACCACCCATGGCTCCTCTTCCTGTTCCAACTTGAAGATCACATCTGGTTTGGTGACTTGACAACCTATTACAAGAAATAGTAAAGACTTGCGTGTTAATGCTGGAGGCAACTATCCACACCTTGGGCTGAGTCTTAGGGGCTCGAGGGCCTATGGAGAATGAGGAGAAAGGAATTTCCACAGTGAGACAAAGTAATTAGGCTTTACCCTGCAGATGAGTACATACAATCATGTGAAGAAAAGGAAAACTAAATTCACCTGGCAAGTTAAAGTCTTCATACATTCCAAAACTGGAAAGGAATTCCATGTAAAATTGCAAAGCTATCCTTACCCACTGTGACTAGGTTGCTGTAGTTCTCTAGCATCACATCCCGGTACAAGTTCCTCTGAGCAGGTTTCAGCTGCTGCCATTCCTCCTGGGTGAGGTCCACAGCCACATCCTTAAACGTCACTGTTTCCTGTAAAAATATCATCCTAATTAATATGAAGTCATCAAAGTTAGATGCAGTGGGGGTGCCTGGGTAGCTCAGTTGGTTAAGTGTCCGACTTCGGCTCAGGTCATGATCTCGCGGTTTGCGGGTTTGAGCCCCGCATCAGGTTCTGTGCAGACAGCTAAGAGCCTGGAGCCTGTTTCAGATTCCATGCTTCCTCTCTCTGCCCCTCCCCTGCTCATGCTCTGTCTCTCTGTCTCAAAAATAAATAAACTTTAAAATTTCTTTTAAAAAATTAGATGTTGGGGCGCCTGGGTGGCTCAGTCGGTTAAGTGTCCGACTTCAGCTCAGGTCATGATCTCCGAGTTCTTGGGTTCGAGCCCCTCGTCGGGCTCTGTGCTGACAGCTAGCTCAGAGCCTGGAGCCTGCTTCAGATTCTGTGACTCCCTCTCTCTCTGACCCTTCTCTGCTCACACTGCCTCTCTCTCTCTCAAAAATAAATTAAAAAAAAAAATAAAGTAAAAAATTAGATGCAGTGCTCAAAATAAAAATATGTAAGAACTCATGTAGCTAGTATCCAAGGATCAGAGCTCATTACAAACTGTATATTAAGGCTTCATATTTACCTAATCTTGTATTACACTGTGAGGGGAAAAAAAACATAGTAAAAATAATTAAGATGTTAATTATTGAATCAGCAAACGTAAGCATTCATCATCTATTTTGCAGGAAACTGAAGATAGTAATCACAGATTTGTACTGATCTGTGACAGAATTGGAAGAATTACATAGGATTTACAGATGACTATCTCAGAACCTGTCCAAATAATTGTATGATCTAGTGAGGAAAGGAACATGGAGAGAGTGGAGACAAAAGAGAAATAAGGCAGGAGGAATAAGCAAAGGTATGAAAATTTGAAGGTGCAAAATTTGAAATGTCTGTAGAACTTACAGATGGAAAGGTCCACTAGGCAGTTAGAGGTATGATGGAAAATGAGAATTAGCCATCGACCTAAAATTGAGAGCTGAATCCATAGCTGAAGGATAGGAGTAGTTGTAGAGAACACACATAGTGGGTAAAGGGCCAAGGACAGAATCAACAGTTAAGCATCAAACAAAACGACTCAGGTTTTTGTTTCTTGTTTTATTCTTTTAAAAAATTTTTTGTTTAGAGAGAGAGAATGTGTGCATGAGTGGGGGAGAGGCAGAAATCGAGGAAGAGGGAGGATCCAAAGTGGGGTCTGTGGTGACAGCAGGGAGCCCAATGCAGGGCTTGAACTCATGAACTGTGAGATCCTGACCTGAACCAAAGTCAGATGCTTAACCAACTGAGCCACCAAGGTGACCCTGTTTCTTGTTTATTTACAATCAGAGGCTGAGAATTAAAACCATTAACTGTGGTGCAAAAGAAGCCAAGAAACAAATGACATATCTCTGGAAAAGAATGTTACTTGATTACATATATCTAACCCTTCATCTTTATTTAAAAACTTCAATATTCAAATAAGGAAATAAGGAAAAACAATTTTTAATCTGCAAAGGCTCTGAGAAGAAAAAAACACATATATCCCACATTTGGGAGAATTTATTCAAGAAAAAGTACAAATGAGATAGGCAAAATAGGAAATACAAATGAAAATCACCAAAGGGTAGACTGCAATGTGTTTTTTTTTTAAGGTGATTTTATTTATTTAAATGTTTTTTATTTATTTCTGAGAGAGAGAGAGAGAGAGACAGAGTGAGCAGGGAGGGTCACAGAGAGAGGGAGATACAGAATCTGAAGCAGGCTCCAGGCTCTGAGCTGTCAGCATAGAGCCCGACATGGGGCTCAAGCTCACGAACTGTAAGATCATGACCTGAGCCAAAGTTGGACACTTAACTGACTGAACCACCCAGGCGCCCCTAGACTGCAATGTTTCTGAGAAACTGTCTTATGATCTATGACCATTACTACCATCAACATTATCATCACTGTCAACTATTGAGTAGTTATTATTTGCCAGGTACTGTAATAGTTTCTTTAGATATATTAACTTTTAAAATTCCCCTTATAAGGCTATGTAGTGGCTACTATTATCTATTTAAAAAGTAAGCAGGGGCGCCTGGCTGGCTCAGTTAGTAGAGCAATGATCTCAGGGTTGTAAATTCAAGCCCCATGTTAGGTATAGAGATCACTTAAAAATAAAATCTTTAAAAATATAAAAATAAAAAGTAAAGAAACCAGAGTTATAAGTAACTCCCAGGGTCATGAAGCTACTTATATGGGAGAGCTGGGATTGCAAGAAGTATGACAGCAAAGCCCGTGTTCTTATACACTAAATTTTTTTCTCCAACTCAGTAGGAGGAGTCTCGGAATCCCTCAAATATTCCTGATTCAAGACACACAACTGGACACACATGAACTCATACACTTGAAACCTTTTTTGCTATGGTTGAAAGCGTATGAAATCACTAGTGATGGGAAACTACAGGACAAATATCATGAGAAAAAAAAATCAGGGGCGCCTGGGTGGCTCAGTCAGTTAAGCATCCAGCTTTGGCTTAGGTCATGATCTCATGGTTCATGAATTTGAGCCCTATGTCTGGCTCGTGCTGACAGCTCAGAGCCAGGAGCCTGCTTCAGATTTTGTGTCTCCCTCTCTCTCTCTCTCTGCTCCTCCCCTGCTTGAGCTCTCTCTCTCAAAAATAAATAAACATTAAAAAAACACAACATCATCTTTTCATGATAAAAACATTCAACAAACTAGCAAAAAAGGTAAATTTCCTCAATACTATATAAAGCATCTACAGAAAATCCACAGCTAACATAACAAATGGTAATAGACTAAATGCTTTCCCATTAAGGTCAGGAGTAAGACAAGGATGTACACTTTTATTCAACATTGCAATGAAGGTTTTAAATTAGGCAAGAAAATGAAATAAAAGGCATCCAGATTAGATAGAAGAAAAAACTATTTTCACATGGCATGATTTTGTACACAGAAAATCTAAAGACTCCACTAAAATTCTATTAGAACTAGTAAACAACTTCAGCAAGGTTGCAGGATATAGAATCAACACAAAAACCTCAGTTGCATTTCTAGCACTTGTAGTCAACATCCAAAAATGAAATTAAGGGGCACCTGGGTGGCTCAGTCAGTTAAGCGTCTGACTCTTGGCTCAGGTCATGATCTCATACTTTGTGATTTCAAGCTCTAGATTGGGCTTCATGCTGACAGTGGGGAGCCTGCTTGGGATTCCTTCTCTTTCTTTCTCTCTTTCTCTGTCCTTCCCCTCCTCACACGCTTGCACTCTCTCCCTTTCTCTCAAAATAATAAACTTAAAAAATGAAATTAAGGAAATAATCCCATTTACAATAGCATCAAAAAGAATAAAATACTTAAGGACCAATTTAACAAATAGGTGTCAAATTTACATTCTGAAAATATAAAATATTATTGAAAGAAATTTTAAAGACCTAAAAAAAGAAAGACATCCCATGTACATGGATTGTAAAACTTAATATTAGATGACAATACACCTCAAACTGATAAACAAATTCAATGCAGTCCCTATCAAAATACTAGTTGCTTTTTTTTTTTTTTTTTTTACAGAAATGGAGAAGGTGATCCTAATAAAATTCTCATAAAAATGCAAGGGACACAGAACAGTCAAAGAAGAAAAAAACATGAAACTTGAGAAAGAAAAACTGGAGGACTCACACTTCTCAACTTCAAACATAATACAAAGCTGCAATAATCAAGACAGTTATAGTACTAGCATAAGGATAGACATAGGGGATCAATGGAATAAAGCAGAAATTTCAGAAATGAACCCTCACATTTTAGTGAACTGATTTTAGATAAAGGCTCTAAGACAATTCACTGGGGAAAAGAAGTCTCGTTCTGATTGCTGGAGCAATCAGATTATCTAAATGCAAAAACAGTGAAGTTGAATCTCTACCTCATGCTAGGTAAAAAAATTAAATCAAAGTGAATCCAAGACCTAAAGCTAGGAGCTAAAACTATACAATTTTTTAGAAAAAAAAACATGGGTATAGGAACTTCCAGATTGGTGAATGCATGGAGGTGTGACTGGAGAGAGGATGGAAGCTCTGTGCTGAAGGAGAGACCTGGCTGAAATGTAAAACAGGGATATGATGAAAAAGGGAATGGGGAAGATCAGGGATTGCCAACATAATAGAGATTCAACTACAGAGTTAAAATACTCAGGAGATGAAAAATATTTTTTAATAGATATTGGAGGGCATAAAGGACAGAGCTGTCAAAAGTGATCATGGATGTGAGAACTAAGACTCTCTCCTAAGATGCAAAGTAAAATAACAAAGAGATTAAAATGTTGAAAGATGATGACAAATATGGAGAGTGGGGACATACAATACAAAGAAAAACCAAAGGCACAAATGAAAAAAACTGAAGGAGCTGAAATAAAAGTAGAGATATTATGACAGTGTTAAAGGGTGTTAATTGTAACCTTGGATTAGGAAATGGATTTTTAGATATGACACCAAAAGTGCAAGCAACAAAAGGGAAAAAAAATGGACATTAGACAAATGTAAAAATTTTGTGCTTTCAAGGCCATCACCAAGTAAGTAAAAAGACAACTCATTGCCTTGACTCAGGCTGTTGGGTGGCCTCAAGTCTGCTCCTTATGCGTTCATTCAGGTGAAAGGGCTGCAGCTTCCTGGGGCAAGCTCTTCACTTGACTTGGTTCATGCACTTTAGTGATCTGTTAAGACCAGTTGACCTGCATCCCAGAGCAGAGCCGAAAACTCACATAGTCAACCTAAAGATGCCAAGCATGATAAAAGAAGCAGAAAAGGAGAATAGATATCTAATTAACACATACCTAACTGGAAAAGAATTTCAAAGTACTAGACTCTCAAAGTGAAGCTCAATTTAGACATTTTTCCTGGTTAACAGTGAGGCTGTAGAGTCTGACATCAAAATTTACTAGCTTCAAAATTTACTAATTGTGTGACCTCAACAATAGCCAAATTTGAGTCTCAGTTTCCTCATCTGTAAAGTGTCATCTTCCTCAATAGGTTGATGTAAGAACTAAAGGAGACAAAAGAGGAGAAGCGCTCAGAACTAAGCATGGGACCCAGTAATCATTCAATAAATGTTTTAGAAATAGATAATCTCTAAGGAATATAAAGGATAACAAAGATAAGGAAAAACATGTATTCCTATGGAATAAGTATTATTATAATTCCTATTTATAAACAATGTAACTAAGGCCAAAGGGGTTAAGAAACCTGACCATAACATGCACTTAGTAAGTCGCTGGGCCAAGATTCGAACCCAAGTCTCCATAGGCCTAGAGAAGCACTCTGCCAACAGGAGAAATAACTGCATGAACCACATAATCACACATCCAAAAGGAGTGTGTCTGTGTGTTTTGGGATGAGAAATATAAACTAAGAAAGAGGTAGCAAAGTAGATAATATTTAAACCACAGGGGTGTGAGGGATTCTAGAATTGGAAGCAAAAAGAATCAAGAGCAAAGGAGAATGACTTATTTCATAAGAAGACAAAGAATACTGCATCCTCTGAGTTAATAATAATAAAAAAAAATATGTGGAAAGCTATGACTAAGAGATTAGAAGAGTTTTCCACAGAATGTTAGTATGTTTTAGCTCAATTTGTAAAAATCTTAACTGAAGAAAAAAAAAATATATATATAGAGAGAGAATCATTTGAAAGATGTGTTTCATTTACTCTTCAGGATAATTTTAGTTTTTAGTCTTTTGCCAGGACAGACTTTTAAAAAAAAATTGACCTTAAAATTATAAGAATGATGACTTTGGAATTTCTTTTTGACCTAGGTGCCAAAGAAAAGCTTTCTCTTTCTTTCCTTCCTTAATAGCTTTTTACTCATAAACTGCAAATTATGGAATAAACTTTGCATCCCAGTTTGCTTTTGTTTCTCCCACTCATATTCAATTGAACTCAACTTTAATAACTTTGTATGGACCTGTTTCTGCATAGCCGTATCCCAAATTTCACCTTGTTCTGATCTTCCATCTGTATTTTTCCTTACTTCAATTTTTATCAATTTAGTTTTTTTCCAATATACTGGTAAGTTAAGGTAACCCACTGCTACTGCACTGCAAAATAATGCAGGAAACAAATAAATGCTTAAACGTACAAGAGACTTGGTCATATCCTCTTCTTCCTCCAAAAGGTCAGAGTCCTGAGAATGCCAAGCTGAGGGAAGAGAAATAAAGCAAATTTACTTCAGAGCTCCAGACAAAGTACTATAGAAATCTTCAGTACCAGGTAGATATAATATCATCTATAATGATCCTCAGAGCACTGAGAAATGTTAACCACCACTGGGCTATAGAGATGCTGAAACATACTTGAAAGACTAATGTAACCATCCAGGGTTTAATGGGAATTTCTGGAAGGCTAAGTGGAAGGTGTCCAATTAATTTATTGCCAACATAGCTTTTCCCTAGGATTTTTTTTTTTTTTTTGAAATTAGAAAGAATTTTTATTTTATTTATTTATTTTTTCGAGCTTTTCCCTAGGATTCTGTTATTTTATTCTTAATAGGAAATTTATCTCAAGTACACACTAATAAACACCACAAAGATTAAAAAGTCATATAATTTATGAAGCACTGTAAAAAATGTGGAAAAACTTTCATCAGAGACGAGTTATAGACATTGTGAAACATTCTTATGATGGAATAAATAAAATGCAATCATGATTCTAATGGTATTTTCAAAACACTTAATTTATTTTTTAATCTAAAAACTTATGGAAGAGTGCATATTTGCATTTACTCCTGCCCTCTTCCAAAGCCAACCAAGATGAAAGTAAAGAACAAAGGAAGCTGAATCTCACGAGGATAAATAATATAGAGATTTCAGCAGGTAAGAGATATGGACAAAGTTTTGGAAGCTAGAGATTAGACAGATGACTATCTTCTAAATTAAGTAGAGAAAGCTGCAGCTTAAATGAGGGTGGCGGAAGGGTGGGGAGACCATGGCAGAACTCTTGAAGGCTTAGGAAAGGGACACTAGGTACTTCTGCTGCCAGGAGTATGGGATGGGAACCGAATGCAGGGTTGAAGCAATGTACAGAAAGTAAGAAAATAAAAAAGTATTACAACTTTCACTTTAAAGTGAAAGATGAGGTATCCTTCCCCTCCCCTTTTCCCACTCCCTACCTTTATTTGCCTTCCCAAAGCAGTTCTGACTTATACTCCTCAAGCAAAATCTAGGACTTCTTGCTGGGAAAACTGACTAGCCCAAAAGAAAATAGATGCAGATCCTGACATTTGGTCAACCTTCAACTTCTAATAACACCATATTAGAAAGAAGGGCAAGGAGAAGGTGAGAGGGGGAGGGGTGGGATGAGGGAGACAAGAAAGGGGTTAGGTAGAAAACAGAGATAAATCCTTATCTCCATTGTCAAAAATCACCAGGAAATATCTAAAACTGAGAAATCAAGCATGAGCTGTATGAGGATGTTATTTTGGAAAGTGGAATTGAATACTAAAATGTTCAAAATGGTTGCCTTTGGGGAGTGGGATCGGGGGATAAGAAAGGATAGAGTAGGAAATTTTGCTTATGGTTATATATTTGACAGCCCTTAAAAAAATCTAAATGTAAGAAAGATAGAAATTACATTTAAAATATTTATTAAAAAAAATCAAACAGTCAAGTGAATAAATAAAGAATAAATGTCTACCCTGCACCATCAATTACACCCATAGGAACTTTCTTGTTAGGAGTACTGAATTTCCTAACTCTTTTTACTCTTTCTGCCCCTAAATGCACAGCCTTTCTCTCCTAAACTCTGCCCATGTCTGAGACACCTCACCTCTCCTTTCCATCATCTGGGTCAAACGCTCCACTGTCACACAGCTACTGCTCATGTCTCAAGGTTGAGAAGTCATTCAGGCTTTGCCCACTCAGGGCAGAAGGGTTAAAATTAGCTGCAGATCCAGTAATTCCAGCGTCTACTCTATCTCAGGACTCTCCAGTCTCCAGGAGAGGTCTCAGGTCAGAAAGTCTCCTTCCATGATGGATACCTGCTCTCCAGGCTTCCTTTTAGTCACATCACAGATCTGTCTTATCTCTGTTGAGGCAGGACCTGTAGGTATGAAACAAATCCAATTTACTTGATTTTTATTTTTTCTTACTAGATCCCTATTGTAATCAGCCTCCAAGATGGCTCCCAATGATCACTGCCCTATGGTATTCATGTTTTTTGTACACTCTTCCCATACTGAATAGAACTGACCTGCTTAACCAATAGGACATTGCAGAAATGACAGTGTGTGATTTCCAAAATTAAGTAATAAAAGACACTGTGGTTTCTGCATCGCACATTTTTGAATTATGCAGTTTGAGAGAAGCCAGCCACCATTCCATGAAGACACTCAACCAGCCATAGGGAAAGGCTCCTGCCCTCAGCTAACACTAACTTGCCAGCCATCTAGGAGGCAAATCCTCCAGCTCCAGTCTAGCCTTACAATGACTGCAGCTTTGTCAACATCTTGACTGTCACTTCATGAAATATCTGAGTCAAACTATCCAGATAAGTTGTTCCTCACTCCTCACAGAAAGTGAGACAATGTTTACTGTTGTTTAAGCCACTGACTTTTAAGGTAATTTGTTACACAATAGTGGATAACTAATACAGCCCCAATTAGCTTCCTTGCTTATAATTCACATTCACTGGAGTGACTGACCAGATGCAGAGATAGCAGAAATCTGGAGGAAAACTCAAAGACTTAGCAACCTAAGTTGAACCAAGTGCTCAGGAGAAACACCAAGACTATATAGAAACAAGGTGAACACCACAGTGATGTTCACATAGTGTCTGCTCTTCAAATATCTTTTGTGAGCACAAAGATGTAGACCCTATGCAGAGACAAATACAAAGTTGAGGAAGAAAAGACTCAGATTTGCAGCAACTCTAGATTCAAAGTAAAAGAGAGTTGCAACTATTCCATTTCCTATTTATCTTGGCAATTGAACTAAAAGAGAATTCCAATACTCTTCATCTGAAACGAGAATTATACTCACATAACAATGATACTGGATGAATAAAACGGCCAAGTTAAGAAATATTAATTTATCATCTGCTTTGAGATTTTAGTAGGTAAAAAGTAAAATTACAGTAAGAGAGTAGAATAATCCTTGCACTGTATGACAGATCAGAATAAAACAGTAACATTCAATTACAATAATTTTGAGATACTCCTAATATCCCTCATACAGTTTCTATTTTTTCCCCATGGCAATGATCACTAACAAACTATATAACTTATTTATCATACAATTAGTCTGTGCCCCCCTCATATAAACTCCATGAAAACAGGGATTTATTTGATCTGTTTTTGCCATTAATGGTAGGTGCTCAAAAAAATATGTTAATTAAAATGGTGTAGCCATGGGGAACCTGGGTGGCTCAGTTCTTGAGAGGCCGACTTAGGCTCAAGTCATGATCTCACGGTTTGTGGGTCTGAGCTACGCATCAGGCTCTCTGCTGACAGCTCGGACCCTGGAGCCTGCTTCAGATTCTGTGTCTCCCTCTCTCTCTGCCCCTCCCCCACTCACACTCTGTCTGGCCCCCCCCCCCAAAAATAAACATTAAAAAATTTTTTTAATGCTGTAGCTACTACAGAAAGCAGTATGGCACTCAAAAAATGAAAGATAGAATTACCATTTGATCCTAAAATTCCACTTCTGGGGATGCACTTAACCTGAAAGCAGGGACTTGTACACCCATGTTTATAGCAGGATTATCTGCAATAGTCAAAAGATGGGAGCAACCAAAGTGTGTGCTGACAGATGAATGGATAAACAAAATGTGGTGTATACATACAGCGGAATCTTATTTAGCTTTAAAAAGGAAGGAAATTCTGATACATGCTTTAACATGGATGAACCTTGAGGATATTATGCCAAGTTAAACCACTCACAAAAAGACAAATACTGTATGATCCAAACTATATAAGGTACTTAGTCAAATTTATATAGACAGAAAGTAGAATGGTAGTTGCTGGGACTGGGGAATCCAAGGAATGGGGAATTATTGTTTAATGGGTATAAAGTTGCTGTTTTGAATGATGAAGAATTCTATGCATGGATAGATGGATGGTGGTGATAGTGGTAAAGCAATATGAATGTAATGCCATTGAACTCAACACTTTAAAATGATTAAAATGTTAAATATTTTTATGTTTTTAGCTTTATTGAGGTACAACTAATATACAAAAAATTGCACACGTTTAACATATACCTCCTGATGAATTTGGACAAATACATATATTCAATACCAATTCTATAACCAAAGTTCTAAACATATCTATCACCTCCAAAAATTTCCTGCGTTTTGTGTTTTGTTTCTGTAAAAATAATTAACATGAGATCTATACTTTTAACAAAGTGCATAATACTGTTTTGTTAATATAGGTTCTGTGTTGTACTGATCTCTAGAACTTATTCATCTTGCACAACAAAAACTTTGTACCCAAGGAACAACAATTCCCCATTTCCCTCGACCTCCAAGCTCTGGCAACCATTTTCCTATTCTCGTGCTTCTTGAATCTGTTTTAGATATGTCATACAAATGGAATTATGTAGTATTTGTCCTGTTACTGGCTTATTTCACATAGCGTAATGTTCTCCAGGTTCATCCATGTGGTCACAAATGGCAGATTTTCCTTCTTTGAATAGTATTTCATTGTATATATATGCCACATTTTCTTTACCTGTTTCTTTATCTGTTGATGAATGTTTCCCTATCTTGGCTATTGTAAATAATGCTGCAATGAAAATGGGGGTGCAGATATTAATATGGGAAATTCTATGTTACGTGCCATGTTATCTCTATTTTATCAAAATTTAAAAATATATATACACATATACACATTATATATAAACATTTTGTACACATTTATATACATAAAAATACATAAATATGCATTTAACAAATGAACTGTACTAATTTGGAGCATTTAAAATCAGAAGAAAGTAATATGTTAGATAAGAATAAGATAGAAATGAGTGGGCAGTTTGGAGTTCAAATGTTCAAAAGTCTTAAGTTTGGGTTTTGCTAAGTGTGCATATTAAATATCCAAGGAAAAGAACAGAAACCAAAGCACTGAAGAAAGGGGAACAAGTCACAATATTGTGCACAATAAAAAAGTCACAACAAGTAGAAAACAAATTTATATCAGCAATCACAATAAATGTAAATGAATTAAACTCACCTATTGGGATAAAAGGGTAAAAAGCCCAGCAACATACTCTTTAGAAGAGATTTGAACATAAAAATATAAATAGAAGGGGTTGGAAAGTGAAATTCCTGGGTAATACCATAACAAAACCTGAAAAGGAATATTATCAGACAAAAGAGAGCTTGGACTAAAAGGCATTCGTCAGGATAAAGAGGCATGTTTTCTAATGTGGTAGATTAGAATCTTGGTCCCAATCCTTGACCCCCACTGTAATATTCACTCTTTGCCATGTAACTTTACCTTGTCCTCCCATTTTGGGTGTAACTGACATTAAGCTTAGCCAGGTGGCTTGCCTTGGCTAATGTATTAGTATAATTAGGAGCAGAGGTTTTTAAGGGTGTTTGTAGGATCTGTCTTGTGCTCTGGTGATCATAATGAGAACACGCCCTGGTAACCACTGTCCTTTTAGCCTGAGCAGCAGAAAGAACACATGTGGAGCAGGTCTAAATTCATACTGCAGTCCAGCCATTCAGCCAACCCCAGCCTAAGTAAACTGAACACAGAAAACCTGTGAACAGGTGAGCATGAGAATAAATGCTTGCTATAGTATGCCACTGAGTTTAGGGATAGTTTATTTGGCAGCATTATTATCATGACAATAGCTAAATAATACACATGATAAAGGAAGCAAGCCATATGATGTTGAGATAATGAATCTGGAAAAGATCGACAGGAAAACTGGCAAGCAATAGAAAAGCGCCAAGAACTTCCAGGGAAAAAAAGACAGCAAAGGAGACTAAGGAGACTAATGGGCAGGGAGGACTGCTTACAACCAAATACAAAAAAAAATTTATACATACTTTTTTTCAAGCGGTTACCAACTATGACAAACGTTACACCAAAGTCAACTCAAGCAAGAACCACTACACATATCACAAACACCTCACCACAGACCTTCTCCGAGAACCACACAAACACCATACAGCCACACACAACCACAAACACCACAACACAAACACCACAGTCATACATCCCATCACAATTACTCCTTCATACTCACACCCAGCCACGCCCCCTTACTCTCACACACATCACCAGTCTCTCTCTCTCTCTCTCACACCCACACACACACTGACTCCCACCACAGTTTCTTGTTCCAAAACTCCAGGCACCCTCCAGTTGTGTACTCCCAACTCCGAGCACTTCGCACTCCAGACGCACTGGGCCTTCTGAGACGCCCCGCCGGGTGAGCGGCGCAACAGAGCAGCCCAGGCAGCTCAAGCCCCTCCCCCATGCCCCGCTGCGGAGACGCGGTAGCGTCACCTGCCGGAAACGCCAGAACGCGCATCCAGCGCTCGAATGCGCACCCAGTATCTGGGAGGCTGGGTGAAGGCGACCCACAGAAAGGTCCAAGCCAGGGACGGGTAACGCCGAACCATCCCTTCGCACCCGCCTCCCAACGTACGCCTCTGAGCACATCAACACCTCCCAGAAGGCCTCGCGGCCCGATTCAACTTCCGGCCAGGACGCAGCCTGCGTTTCCTGTTTGGGAGAGTGGTGCGGGCCAGGTCAGAGCTCGAGAGCCAGCAGGATCTTGCCAAGCTCACGTGCCCCGCAACCCTGAGACTCGGCTAGACGCTGAGAATTGGAGTTACAGTCGTTTCAGGAGGGCCCCGGTAGGGCGCTAGCTGTGGGTCCAGCTTTGGACCCCATTTCCCAGAGGGCTAGGTGGCCGTCACTCTTCTCGCAGGAACTCGAACGTTTTGTCACGCCTGGCGGGACCGTTAGATCCGTGAGGTGCGAGTCCATGGACCCCGGGGGAACCGGCTCAGCTATGCAGATTGCTACCCCGGGAGAACGGAAAGGCCTAAATTGAGGAGACCGGAGGCAGGTACGGAGTTGGGTCCTTTTGCCTGTGCGGGCGGAGCTGCATGAAAAGGAGAGGTTGTGGGATTGTGAGATTGTTACACTGAGACCTGTGTGCAGATATCGGTTGTCTATAGTTGTGCGGTTACTGCGTCCTGTGTCCCTATGGCGATGTATGACTGTGACCCTGCGACTGTAGGAGAGTAACTGTTAGGTGTTCGGTGGTGGGAATGCGATTAAAGCTGTGTTACCCTGTGTGGCCCTGTGTGGACTGCGTAACCCATTGTTTTCAGTATGACCATACCCAGTGTGTGTGGCACTATGTGTCTGGGTATGGGCCTCCTGTCATGTGTAATATTGTAACTCCAGGACTCTGTCCCCGGGGAACCTCTGTGAAGTTTAGTCAGATTATAGCCCCTTGACAGCAGTGACCGCAGCTTTTTCTTGACACACTGGGATTGGGTAGGGCTCCTTATTCTCCTCTGATCTCCATTCCCTGTGTGTGGTGGGTGCTGGGGTTGGGGCTGGGGCTGACCTCTGATCAGACTAGTTTGGGAAACAAGGAAAACGTGGTGTTTTACAATTACTTTTTCCTCTCCCAGTGCTGCCCCTCTCCAGGTGCAGGAGAGAAGGAAAGAATGCAAAATGAACTTCTACAAGCAATGTCCATGGTATGTTGAGGTTTCCTCTTTGACTTCTTTCATCTGAAAGTTAAGTGCTTAATAAAGATAGGCCATTTGATTATAGATGCCTATAATTTCCCTATTAGAGGAAAGAATAGTCCAGCCTGGCATTAAACCCAACAGCACCAAATACCTAATGTTCACTTATTTGGAAAATGGCTCCACTTCTGTTTGCTGTTTTCTTCTTTTTAAATTAAATATTTGTTACAATTTTAAAATAAAAGCATGATTACTGTAGAGATTTCGAAAACACAGAATTACCAAGAAAAAATAAAATGTCATCACTCAACTACTATTAATATTTCAATGAATTTTTATTATTTTTCCAAAATCAAATTATACCTCATTTACCATGTCATGTCCTACATTTTGACTAAAAAGTGTCATTCTTCTGTGTTGTCAAATGGTCTTTGTGAATACTATTTTTCAAAGATACATATTTCTTTGTATGAATGAGTTCTGGTCTACCCACCTTTAAGTTGGTTTTATGAATAGAAGTCTTAACCTTAACAGTCAAATTTATCAATTTTTTTTCTTTATGGTTGGTGCTTTTTGTATTTTAAGAAACCCTTTCCTTTCCCAATGTTATGCAAATATTCTTCTACATTTATGCTTAAAGGTATAAGTTTTACCTTTGCGTGGTGCCTGGCTGGTTCAGTCGGTGGGACATGTGACTCTTTTTTTTTTTTTTTTTTTTTTTTTACAAATAGTTTATTGTCAAATTAGTTTCCACATAACACCCAGTGCTCATCCCCACAAGTGCCCTCCTCCATGCCCACCCCTCCTCCCCCCACATCCACCAGTCCTCAGTTTTTGTCAGCATTCAAGAGTCTCTCATGGTTTGCCTCTCCCCCTTTCCCCCACCATTTCCGCCCTTCTTCTCCCCCTTGGTCCTCTGTTAAGCTCCTCCTAATCCTCCTATACGTGCACACATATGATATTTGTCTTTCTCTGCCTGACTTATTTCGCTCAGCATAACACCCTCAAGGTCCATCCATGTTGCTACACATGGCCAGATTTCATTGTTTCTCATTGCCATGTAGTATTCCATGGTATAGATAAACCACATCTTCTTGATCCATTCATCTGTTGATGGACACTTAGGCTCTTTCCAGGTTTTAGCTATTGTGGAGAGTGCTGCTATGAACATTGGGGTACATGTGCTCCTATGCCTCAGCATTTCTGTATCCCTTGGGTAAATTCCTAGCAGTGCTATTGCTGGGTCATAGGGGAGTTCTATTGTTAGTTTCCTTAGGAACCTCCACACTGTTTTCCAGAAGGGCTGTACCAGTTTACATTCCCACCAACAGTGTAGGAGGGTGCCCGTTTCTCCACATCCTCGCCAGCATCTAGAGTTCTCTGATTGTGCTCATTTTAGCCACTCTGACTGGCGTGAGGTGGTATCTCAGTGTGGTTTTGATTTGTATTTCCCTGATGAGGGATGCTGAGCATCGTTTCATGTGTCTGTTGGCCATCTGGATATCCTCTTTGGAGAAGTGTCTGTTCATATCTTCTGCCCATTTCTTCACTGGGTTGTTTGTTTTTTGGGCGTGTAGTTTGGTGAGTTCCTTGTAGATTCTGGATATCAACCCTTTATCTGATATGTCATTTGCAACTATCTTTTCCCATTCGGTTGGTTGCCTATTAATTTTCTGGGTTGTTTCCTTAGCTGTGCAGAAGCTTTTAATCTTGATGAGGTCCCAACAGTTTATGTTTGCTCTTGATTCCCTTGCTTTTGGGGATGTGTCAAGTAAGAAGTTGCTGCGGTGGAGGTCAAGGAGGTTGTTTCCTGCTTTCTCCTCTAGGGTGTTGATAGTTTCCTGTCTCACGTTCAGGTCCTTTATCCATTTTGAGTTTATTTTTGTGCATGGTGTGAGAAAATGATCTAGTTTCATTCTTCTGCATGTTGCTGTCCAGTTCTCCCAACACCATCTGTTAAAAAGGCTGTCTTTTTTCCATTGGATATTCTTTCCTGCTTTGTCAAAGATCAGTTGGCTGTATACTTTTGGGTCCACTTCTGAGTTCTCAATTCTGTTCCATTGGTCTATGTGTCTGTTTTTGTGCCAATACCATACTGTCTTGATGATGACAGCTTTGTAGTAGAGGCTAAAGTCTGGGATGGTGATCCCTCCCGTTTTGGTTTTATTTTTCAGGATTACTTTGGCTATTCGGGGTCTTTTGTGGTTCCATACAAATTTTTGGATAGTTTGTTCTAGTTTTGAGAAGTATGCTCGTGCAATTTTGATTGGAATTGCATTGAATGTGTAGAGTGCCTTAGGTAGTAATGACCTCTTAACTATATTTATTCTTCCTATCCATGAGCATGGAATGTTTTTCCATTTCTTTGTGTCTTCTTCAATTTCCTTCATAAGTTTTCTATAGTTTTCATCATACAGATCTCTTGTATCCTTGGTTAGGTTTATTCCGAGGTATTTTATGGTTTTTTGTGCAATTGTGAATGGGATCAGTTTCTTGATTTCTCCTTCTGTTGCTTCATTGTTGGTGTATAAAAATGCAACCGATTTCTGTACGTTGATTTTGTACCCTGCAACTTGGCTGAATTCTTGGATCAGTTCTAGTAGGCTTCTGGTGGAGTCTGTCGGGTTTTCTATGTAGAGTATCATGTCATCTGCGAAGAGTGAAAGTTTGACTTCCTCTTTGCCAATTCTGATGCCTTTGATTTCCTTTTGGTGTCTGATGGCTGATGCTAGGACTTCCAGCACTATGTTAAACAGCAGTGGTGAGAGTGGGCATCCCTGTCGTGTTCCTGATCTCAGGGGGAAAGCTCTGAGTTTTTCCCCGTTGAGGATGATGTTAGCTGAAGGCTTCTCATAGATGGCTTTGATGATGTTTAAGTAGGTTCCTTCTATCCCAACTTTCTCGAGAGTCTTTATTAAGAAGGGATGCTGTATTTTGTCAAATGCTTTTTCTGCATCTATTGACAGGATCATATGGTTTTTATCTTTTCTTTTATTGATATGATGTATCACATTGATTGATTTGCGAATGTTGAACCAGCCCTGTAATCCAGAAATGAATCCCACTTGATCTTGGTGGAATATTCTTTTTATGTGCTGCTGGATTCGATTTGCAAGGATCTTGTTGAGAATTTTTGCATCCGTATTCATCAAGGATATTGGCCTGTAGTTCTCTTTTTTTGCTGGATCTCTGTCTGGCTTGGGAATCAGTGTGATGCTGGCTTCATAAAATGAATCCGGGAGTTTTCTTCGCTTTCTATTTTTTGGAATAACTTGAGAAGAATTGGGATTAATTCTGTTTTAAATGTCTGGTAGAATTCCCCAGGGAAGCCATCAGGTCCAGGGCTCTTATTTGTTGGGAGATTTTTGATCACTGATTCAATTTCTTCACTCGTTATGGGTCTGTTCAGGTTTTCTATTTCTTCCTGTGTGAATTTTGGTAGTGAGTGTGTGTTTAGGAATTTGTCCATTTCTTCTAAGTTGTCCAATTTGTTGGCATATAATTTTTCATAGTATTCCCTGATAATTGCTTGTATTTCTGAGGGGTTGGTTGTAATAAGTCCATTTTCATTCATAATTTTGTCTATTTGGGTGCTCTCTCTTTTCTTTTGGATAAGTCTGGCTAGAGGTTTGTCAATTTTGTTTACCTTTTCAAAAAACCAACTCTTGGTTTCATGAATCTGTTCAATTGTTTCTTTGGTCTCTATGTTGTTTATTTCTGCTCTAATTTTTACTATTTCTCTTCTTCTACTGGGTTTAGGGCATTCTTGTTGCTCTGCCTCTAGTTCCTTTAGGTGAGCTGTTAGATTTTGGACTTGCGCTTTTTCTAATCTCTTGAAATAGGCCTGGAGAGCAATGTACTTTCCTCTTAGGACTGCCTTTGCCGCATCCCATAGATTTTGAATTGTTGTGTTTTCATTTTCATTTGTTTCCATATATTTTTTAATTTCATCTCTAATTGCCTGATTGGCCCATTCATTCTTTAGAAGGGTGTTCTTTAACCTCCATGTTTTTGGAGGTTTTCCAGACTTCTTCCTGTAATTGATTTCAAGTTTCAAAGCATTGTGATCTGACAGTGTGCATGGTATGATCTCTATTCTTTTATATTTATTGAGGGCTGCTTTATGTCCCAGTATGTGATCTATCTTGGAGAATGTGCCATGCGCACTTGAGCAGAAAGTAAATTCCCTGGCCTCAGGATGTAAAGTTCTAAATATATCCGTCAGGTCCATCTGGTCCAATGTATCTTTCAAGTCCATTATTTCTTTAGTGATTTTCTGTCTGGTTGACCTATCCATTGCTGTAAGCGGAGTATTAAAGTCCCCTGCTATTAGCACATTCTTATCTATAAGCTTGTTTCTGTTTGTGATTAATTGTTTTAGATATTTAGGTGCTCCCATATTCGGTGCGTAGACATTTATGATTGTTAGTTCTTCCTGATGGATGGACCCTGTAATTATTATGTAGTGCCCTTCTTCATCTCTTGTGATTGTCTTTAATTTAAAGTCCAGTTTGTCTGATATAAGTATCGCTACTCCGGCTTTCTTTTGATTTCCTGTAGCATGATACATATTTCTCCATCCCCTTACTTTTAATCTGAAGGTATCTTCCTGTCTAAAATGAGTTTCTTGTAGACAGCATATAGATGGATTTTGTTTTTTAATCCATTCTGCTACCCTATGTCTTTTGATTGGAGCATTCATCCCATTTACATTCAGTGTTATTATTGAAATATGTGGGTTTAGAGTCTTTGTATCTTTTGTAGGGTTCATGTTTGTGGTGGTGTCTCTGGTATCTTTGTTCCTTGCAACCTTTCCTTCAGAGCATCCCCCTCAGGATTTCTTGTAGGGCTGGCTTCGTGGTGACAAATTCTTTCAATTTCTGTTTGTTTGGAAAGGTTTTTATCTCTCCTTCTATTTTGAATGACAGGCTTGCTGGATAGAGGATTCTTGGCTGCATATTTTTACTGTTCATCACATTGAAGATCTCTTGCCATTCCTTTCTGGCCTGCCACGTTTCAGTAGATAGGTCTGTCACCACTCTGATAGGTTTCCCTTTGTATGTGAGGGCCCTTTTCTCCCTAGCTGCTTTCAAAATTCTCTCTTTGTCCTTGTATTTTGCCATTTTTACGATGATATGTCGTGCAGAAGATCGATTCAAGTTACGTCTGAGAGGAGTCCTCTGAGCCTCTTGTATTTCCACATTGACTTCCTTCCCCAGGTCGGGGAAGTTCTCTGCTATAATTTGTTCCAGGACTCCTTCAGCACCTTTCCCTCTCTCTTCCTCTTCTGGAATTCCTATGATACGGATATTGTTGCGTTTGACTGTGTCGCTGAGCTCTCGAATTCTTCTTTCCTGTTCCTGGATCAATTTGTCTCTTTTTTTGTCAGCTTCTTGTTTTTCTATCATGGTGTCTTCTAAATCACTTATTCTCCTTTCTGCCTCTTCAATCCGTGCATTGGAGGCCTCTAATTTATTATGGATCTCATTTATCGCATTTTTTAATTCTTCATGCCTATTTTTATTTTCCATTCTGTCTGTAGCCATAGTTTCTTTGATGTCCCCTATGTTTTTTTCAAGCCCTGCTATTAATTTCACCATTATTATTCTAAAATCTTGTTCACTTATGCTGCTGATATCTGTTTTGAGCAGTTCATTAGCTGTCATTTCTTCTTGGAGTTTCTTTGGAGGAGAGCTCTTTCGTTTCGTCATTTTAGTTAGCTTTCCGGCTCTTGTTGGTTTTAAAGACCTGTTATGCTCTCTGTTTCTATGAGCACTGCTATATCCAAGAAACTCTTTGACTTTCCAGGGCCTATCCTTTCAGAGATTGTTTTTTGAATGGTATCCCTCGGTCACTCTTGTTGGGACCTTAGTTATTTTATTTTCCTATTCGTAGTGATATTTGGGACTCTTCACCTTGTGTACTCTAGCTTGTTTCTAGAGGTAGCCCTGGAAAAGAAAACAGACAGACAAACACACAGGGAGCAGGAGCACACAAACGCACAGGCTGATTCAGCTAACATGCAAAGTGAGAGGGAAAACGAAAAAGTTAATAGAAAAGACGGAGGAGGGAGGGCGAATAGGGAGCATAAAATACATAAAAGGGTCAAAAAGGGGAAAAGAAAAGGAAAAAAGAAGAAAACCGATGGACAAAGAACGGTTTAAAGCATATACCTGGATTTCCCAGCTACAGTTAAATAGCCGTGTGTATGCAGTGCTGGTTGAAGAGCATAGAGAAAAGAGAGAAGGCAGGGTGAGACAAGGCAGATTTGGAAATAGAATGAACAGGCAGAAGGGATAAGAAACTTTTTTCAGGGGCACCTGGGTGGCTTAGTCGGTTAAGCGTCCGACTTTCGCTTGGGTCATGATCTCGCGGTTCGTGGGTTCGAGCCCCGCGTCGGGCTCTGTGCTGACTGCCAGCTCAGAGCCTGGAGCCTGTTTCAGCCTGTGACTCCCTCTCTCTCTGACCCTCCCCTGCTCACGCTGTCTCTCTCTCTCCTAAAAATAAATAAAACATTAAAAAAAAAAAAAAAAAAAGAAACTTTTTTCAAAGAGGTAAAGGGTAGAATATGGTTGGATAGGTGAGAGAAGGATGCTGGAATTATCCAGAGAAACTATATAGTCTAATTACTCCTGAGAAATAGCTGAAAAAGTCGGTAGGTGTAGAATTTACATTTACAGAATGGACTTGTGATTGTTTAAGCAAGCTGGCGACCAGAGTTAATCAGGTCAGTGTTTTGGGGAAAAAAGCGAGAAAAGAGAAAAAAGAAGAAAAAAAAGAGAAAAGAAAGGGGAAAAAAAAAAGAAAGAAGAAAAAAAAAGGAAAAAAAAGGGAAAAAGAAAAAAAAAAAGGGGAGGAGGGCACCTCTCAGGCAGGGATGGGCGTGGCGTGATCTGATGCCTCAGGCGGGGGTTCTGCCTTGGCGATTGTGGGGAGGAGATTGTGGGGAGGAGAGTGACGGTGCTCCAGTCCCTTCTTGAACCCCGCGCTGCAGCTCGTTTTTTTTTTTGTTTGGCGTGTCAACTCCCCGTTCCGGGGACGCAGCCGAAGTTGGTTGCACTCTTCAACCCAGGCCAGTTCCAATCTCCAAATCCCAGTCCGCGCCCCGCTGAAGTTGCCTTAGACACAGCGTCCCAGAAAACCCCCTCGGGCTCTTCCAGGCTCCCTGCTGAGCTCTGGGGGCGGAGTCAGGATCGCTGCTTCCTTCTCTGGGTCGGGCTGGTGCACATGCGCGGGGGCTTGCCTGCCGGGTCCGCGTAGCCTGAGCCCGCTGGAGTGAGGAAAACCGGGTCTCTCTATGGCTCGTCACCGAAACACGAACTCACAGGCAAATTTCCCAGTTTTTAGCTCTTTGCCTTCCCTCTCGAGTTCCAGCCAGCCAGGAGCGCGGACGCCCGGTGTCTGCGCGTCTCCTTCAGGGGTCCCAGCAGCGCTGGAGCTACAATGGCGGCAGGCGCGCCGCCGCTGGAGTGAGGAAAACCGGGTCTCTCTATGGCTCGTCACCCGAAACACGAACTCACAGGCAAATTTCCCAGTTTTTAGCTCTTTGCCTTCCCTCTCGAGTTCCAGCCAGCCAGGAGCGCGGACGCCTGGTGTCTGCGCGTCTCTTTCAGGGGTCCCAGCAGCCCTGGAGCTACAATGGCGGCAGGCGCGCCCGCGCCGCTTTAAAACCCAACCTCCAGGAGCGGCACAAAGAAGCAGTTTGTGTGCTCAGCCTCCCCCAGGACCAGTTGTCGCGAGGGGACCTGGTGTGCAGGTATTTGGCAAGTACGGTCTTTCTATGCACCGAGCGGAGATTTTTCTGTCTCGGACTCTCTCCTTTTCCCCTCTCACTCCCCGTAGAGGGTAGAGGGGGATCGCCTCCCACCCTGGAGGCTCCGATCCCGGCCCGATTTTACCTTCCCCGGTTCGCACTCACGTTAGAAGGCTTTCTCAGTGGATTCTGTGTCCTTTTTCTCCGAGTCTCTCAGGTTTTGTATGGTTTCCAATGGCTTCAGATCTTTTCTGTGTGATGTATGGGCGCGAGTGCAAGTACGGAGCTCCTTACTTCTCCGCCATCTTGCCCCAGAAAACCGGGACATGTGACTCTTGATCTTGGAGCTGTGAGTTTGAGCCCCACGTTAGGTGTAAAATCTTTTTTAAAAAGTTTTGCCTGTCCTATTTATATATTTAATGCACCTCTGGCTATTGTGTATGACGTAAATTGTATCATATATTAGTCCGCTATGTTCTCATTTCAGATATATCCAAATATATATATAAATATCCAGTGTCCTTATGTACATGGGACATACATTATTTGTCCTCCTTGTTCTGTTGCTCCGTCACAGTATCACAGTCTTGATTATTCTAGCTTCTCTCTCCTTTGAAGGTATTTTGGCTTTTCTTCCTTTGGCTGGGAAGACTTTCTCCCAGTTTTTGGTTTTCTGTAATTTTAGTATAATGTGTCTAAATGTGCCTTTTAAAGATTGTATCTGCTTGGGATTTGTAGCATTTTTTGAATTTGTGGATAGGTGCTTTTTATTTATTAAGAAAATTCTCAGCCACCTTCAAAGATTACCCCTGACTTATTATCTCTCTCTCTTTTCCCACTCTCAGCCTCTAACTAAACGTAGTTGAAATTTCCTATCATTACTTTTTTTTTGGTCTCTTAATTTCTTTCTGGTTTTGAGAGTTAATACATATAGCTCAAATCAAAGCAATATTAAGCAAAAGAAACTTGCCTTGTCTTAGGAGGGGTGGAGAGCATGGCAGGTAGCTAGAGTCTTAGAATTCTTTTCCCAACTCGTAGTAAAAATATGTTTATTCTATTGTACCTTAACACTTCTAATTTTGAGGAACTCTCTAAATCATAAGGCTATCCATTCACCTTATGATTTTCTTACGCGAAAATTAGAATGTATTGAAGTAGAGAACTCAGTATGGTAGTGTTTTCTTGAAGTATAAATTTGGAAATAGGTGCATCTACTCTCAGTTTTTTAGACGTGTGTGTTTGGTACCAAGGCAAAGGAAATCAGGTTAAGAATCCATTGCCCGAAATCTGTTCAGTGTGACCTTTCTATCTGACTGTCTTTAGAAGATGGCTGAGTATTTTCAGTCCATTCTCTTGTGCCAAAACCCAGAATATCAGGTTGCCCTCTCCCATCAGCCTCTAATTATGCTTGCTATTTCTCTAGTGAAGATTGTTGCCTAGTATTAATAGGGATAATTCTAGGGTGGTAGTATAATATAGTAGAAGATAATTTTTTAAAGATTTTATTTTTAAGTAATTTCTACACCGAATGTGGGGCTTGAACCGACAACCCCCAGATCAAGAGTTGCATGCTCTACTGACTAACCAGACAGGCACCACTTATTTTTCTAACCTAATGTTTAATCAGGAAATATTTGAAGTATTCCTAGTAAAATCAGAAAAAAAAGACAAGGATATACTCCATCACCAATGTTATTTAACATTGTTCTGTTGTTATTAACCAAAGCACTTTGACAAGAGAAAAAAAAGGTTAAAAATTAGAAAAGAAGATGTAAGATTATCATTTTGCAGATGATATGAATATGTGCCTAGAAGACCAAATCAGCTTATAACCATAATTTTGAAATAAGCAGGACTCCATAGGAAGTAAGCAAAAGAATTTTTTTTTTTTTTTCATAATTTCTACCCTCAACTGTCTCTATGGCTAATTTTTTGTTGTTGCTGCCCTGGTCAAAAACTTGTGCAGTCCCTATAATTGATTTGATCGCTCCTTGGTATCCTTTACCAAGTTGTTTTTTAATAACAAGATCAGTCTCACTTTACTAATTACAATCTCCAGTTGAGTATAATAATATGTAAGTTTCATTTAAAGGCTTTTCTTTGAGTTCAGCCTTGCTGTAAGCTAAAAGCTTGCAGTATGAAAAAGGGCATATACTGAACTTCTTCATTTCATCAACCTAAGTTTCTTTTCTCCCTCCCAGTAGGTAATTTCTGGCTCCTATTGAGGTTGCAATGGGTAGGGAGGAGGAGGTAAGGAGAAAAGTTTTACTTGATTGGTGCTATTGTTTTGGTCTTGGTCTCCTTTGCATTTATGGATGTTTAGCACTGACTCATTTTCTTATGGGGTAAGAAAATGTGTGATTTGGGGAGAAATCCCTTCTGAAAATCTCTATTTGTACTTCCCTGTGATATGGGCAATGCATCTCCTTAAAATGGCTACTTAATAATATATGTCTTATACTTAGGCATTTTGTCGTCTACTGCCTTGTTGGGAGACACATTGTCCCTCTATTGGGTCTGCATCAGGTCCAAAACAGTCTTTTCCTCTAAACTTTAGGAAACACAACAAAAATTCTTCTAAACAATCTCATCATTCCATTTTGGACAATGGAGTCTAAAGGGGCCCCCTTGGTTGGCCTAAGATGAAGGAGGAGTAACCTAATTTCTCCTATGGAATGGAAATGTGTATCATTTCCCAATGACTACCAATTTTTGGACACCAACTGAGTGTCCTACAATTTAATTAAATTCTGACACTTATTACTCAGAGTTAACACAGAACCCCACAGGTTTAGAGGCTCAGTCTTACAAGACTGCCCTATTTCAAAAAGCAGCTCCAAGTCTTGGGTATCCCCAAAGCACTGCACTTTTGCCCAGCAGACTGCAAATTGAGACATTCCCATGATCCTCACTCAGGTACAGTAATTGATTAGAATGATTCATAGAAGTCAGGAAAGTATTATATTTATGACCACGGTTTTATTATAAACATACAGTTCAGAAACAGCAAAGTGGTAGAGATGCATAGGGCAGGCATGGGAGGGAAGGCCATGTCTGGAGAGGATCTTAAGGATTTTGCTTAATAAAATGGCTGCAATGAAAGGTTTTTCAGGAATGTTTATGTTGCCAAAAATTTTGCCACCAGTAACATTATAAAAGTTAAAGAATTTATGTTAGGGAATCATTCTCTTTTTTTTATGTTTATTTATTTTGAAAGAGAGTGTGGATGCGGAGCTGTGGGGGCAGGGGGGAGAGAGAGAGAGAGAGAGAGAGAGAGAGAATCCCAAGCAGGCTCTATGCTGCTAGCACAGAACCCAACTGCTAGATCCCACAAACCATGAGATCATAACCTGAACTGAAATCAAGAGTCGGACACTCAACTGACTGAGCCATCCAGGTTCCCCAAAAGGGAGTAATTGTTACAATCATCATAAAGGAACTGTAATTTTCAAGAAGTTTAAATTATGCTCTTGTCTAAGATAGTGATACTTTATTAATTCTTTAAATGTTTATATATTTTTGAGGGAGAACAAGCAGGGGAAGGGCAGAGAGAGAGGGAGACAGAGGATCTGGAGCAGGCTTCATGCTGACTGCAAGGAGCCCAATTTCAGCCTCAGACTCATGAACCATGAGATCACGACCTGAGCTGAAGTTGGACATTTAACTGACTGAGCCACCCAGGTGCCCTAAGATAGAGATTTTTTAAATTAATGTTTAACCAGTTTTGCATTTTAAAAATTCAAGAATTTTTTAATGTTTATTTATTTAGTGAGCAGAGGAGGGGCAGAGAGAGAGGAAAGACAGAGGGTCCAAATGGGCTCTGCACTGACAACATAGAGCCTGTTGTGGGGCTCAAACCCCCAACTATGAGGTCATGACCTGAATTGAAGTCCGACACAACCTGAGCCACCCAGGTGCCCCCAAAATTCAATAAATTTTAAAAGACTTAGTGAAAAATGGCAGGATTTTGTCCCAGTACCCAATTTCACTCCCCTCAGGTGGGAGCCTCAAATATTTTTCTCTTTCTCTTGGTATTTTTCTATATTTCTAATTGATATTCCTGCATTGCTGTTTTTAATAGACATTTTCTGGTAACTTTCTGGAAAATAACGTGGACTGATTTCCCATATCACATTCCTTGTTTCCTGGTCCTGCAAAAGAGTTGTATCACAACTTTTCTTTATTTTTTTAATTTTAATTTTTTCTATAATTTATTTATTTATTATAATTTACATTCAAGTTAGTACATGGTGCAACAGTGATTTCAGGAGTAGATTCCTTAAACCACTTACACGTTTAGCCCCTCCCACAATCCCTCCAGCAACCCTGTTCTCAATATTTAAGAGTCTCTTATGTTTTGTCCCTCTCCCTGTTTTTATATTATTTTTGCTTCCCTTGCCTTATGTTCATCTGTTTTGTATCTTAAAATCCTCGTATGAATGAAGACGTATGATATTTGTCTTTCTCCAGCTGACTTATTTCACTTAGCATAATACCCTCTAGTTCCATCCATTGTTGCAGATGGCAAGATTTCATTCTTTTTGATTGTCGAGTAATACTCCTTTGTATATATATACCATATCTTCTTTATCCATTCATCTATCAGTAGACATTTGGGCTCTTTCCATACTGTGGCTGTTGTTGATAGTGCTGCTGTAAACACTGGGGTGCACACGCCCCTTTGAAACAGCATACCTGTATCCCTTGGATAAATACCTAGTAGTGCAATTGCTGGGTTGTATCATAGTTCTATTTTTAATTTTTGAGGAACATCCATACTGTTTTCCAGAGTGACTGCATCAGTTTGCATTCCCACCAGCAGTGCAAAACAGATCCTCTTTCTCTGCATCCTTGCCAACATCTGTTGTTGCCCGAGTTGTTAATGTTAGTCATTCTAACAGGTGTGAGGTGGTATCTCAGTGTGGTTTTGATTTGTATTTCCCAGATGATGAGTGATGTTGAGCAATATTTCAGGTGTTGATTGTCCATCTGGATGTCTTCTTTGGAGAAGTGTCTGTTCATGTCTTTTGCCTATTTCTTCACAGGATTATTTTTTGGGTGTTGAGTTTGATAAGTTCTCTATAGATTTTGGATATTAACCCTTTATCTGATATGTCGTTTGCAAACGTCTTCTCCCATTCTGTCAGTTGCTTTTTAGTTTTGTTGATTGTTTCCTTTGCTGTGTAGAAGCTTTCTATTTTGATGAGGTCCCAATAGTTCATTTTTTGCTTTTGTTTCCCTTGCCTCTAGAGACATGTTGAATAAGAAGTTCCTGCGGCTGAGGTCAAAGAGGTTTTTGCCTGCTTTCTCCTCGAGGATTTTGATGGCTTCCTGTCTTACATTTAGGTCTTTCATCCATTTTGAATTCATTTTTGTGTATGGTATAAGAAAGTGGTCCAGGTTCATTTTTCTGCATGTCGCTGTCCAGTTTTCCCAGCACCATTTGCTGAAGAGACTATCTTTATTCCATTGGATATTCTTTCCTGCTTTGTCAAAGATGAGCTGGTCATATATTTATGGGTCCATTTCTGGGTTCTCTATTCTGTTTCATTGATCTGAGTGTCTGTTTTTATGCAACACAATTTTTCTTTAAATCATTGATATTCATGTAATTAGGAGCTACAGATATTATTAATCTGAGCCAAGTAGTACACTAGAACCTAGATTCTTTTTTTTTTTTAATATTTTTTATTTATTTCTAGGAGAAAGAGAGAGACAGCGTGAGCAGGGGAGGGTCAGAGAGAGAGGGAGTCACAGACTGAAACAGGCTCCAGGCTCTGAGCTGGCAGTCAGCACGGAGCCCGACGCGGGGCTCGAACCCACGAACCGTGAGATCATGACCTAAGCGAAAGTCGGACGCCTAACCGACTAAGCCACCCAGGCACCCCGAACCTAGATTCTTTTTAGTACAACTTTTACAGTTTTCTGACAGTAAACTTTTGTTTATTTGCCTTATTCCATGTATGTGTTGCTATTTCCCCCCCAAATCTACCAACATTGCTTTCAGTTGCCTATCAAAAGTATTTTCCATGTGATCAAACATTAGTTCTTTATTTTTCCTTGGAGACCTTTCCCCCATTGTCCTCTTTCCTCCTGTTCCTAGATGTTGCTCTCTAATTCTGCTGCCAGATATTGTTCTATGACTTGCCTTTCACAGTTACACTTGGGACTTTGTCATGTATTTTCATGTTTTGTAATTTCTGAATATAGTATTTTCTTTTTTCTTAATTTACTCTTTAGTTCTAATGGAGCACACAGATCAGGAACTTCTTTTTAAGAAGCTGCATAGAAGAGGGGCACCTGAGAGGCTCAGTCGGTTAAGTGTCTGACTGTTGATTTCAGCTCAGGTCCTGATCTCATGTGTGAGATCATGTCTTTGTGACATCAAGCTCCGCATCAGGCTTTGTGATGACAGTTTGGAACCTGCTTAGAATTCTCTCTGTCTCCTCTTTCTGCCCCCACTCCAATCTCTCCCAAAAATAAACAAACATTTAAAACTTTTTTTTTTAAAGCTACATAGGAGATAATTTTATCTTTTCTTGCCATTGTGTTGACTTAATCTTCACACTAGATTGGTTTTTAATCTTGTTTGGTATATAATCTTCATATTAGATTTGACTGGGTATAGAATTCAAGACCAGAATTCATTTTCCTTTGTAATACTAAAGGAGTTACTTTTTTCCTACTTCAAGTGGTACTTTTTAAAAGTCCACTGTGATTTTGATTCCTGAAAATTTTTATGTAAACCATATTTTCTTCCTGGAAGTTTTAGAAAGTTCTGTTTTAAGGGTGCCTGGGTGACTCAGTCAGTTAAGCGTCTGACTTGGCTCAGGTCATGATCTCACGGTTTGTGGGTTCAAGCCCCACATTGGGCTCTGTGCTGACAGCTAGCTCAGAGCCTGGAGCCTGTCTTCAGATTCTGTATCTCCCTCTCTCTCTGACCCACCCCTGCTCATGTGCGTGCACGCTCTCTCTCTCTCTCTCAGAAATAAAACATTTTAAAAAAATAGAAAGTTCTGGTTTTTTTTTCTTCCTGGAAATTTTAGAAAGTTCTGTTTTTCCCTGATTATGTAATTTTAAAGTTTTTAAAAGTTCATCACATTGTTCCTTCTTTGGAGTCTTAAAGGAAAAATATGGGAAGGGGGAAGGAATTCATATTTATGTACACTTCACTATGGGAGACATCAAGCATTGAGCTGTATGCTTGCTATTTCATGTCATTGGAAAAGTTTACTTGCACATTCCTAGATATACCCTCTATATACAAGACATACACTTTCTACTGATCTAATAGAGTTTAAACCCCTTCGATTTGATTAATAATCTCTGTACCTTTTTGTAGAGCCCTCTAATAGCATCTCTACTACCATCTTTTTCTTATATTCTTCCACTGTGAAAATGTGTTTGTTGTTTCAGGGATCAATGATGTTCAGGGATGTATCTATAAACTTCTCTCAGGAGGAATGGGAATGCCTGGACTCTGGTCAGATGAATTTATACAAAGAAGTGATGTTGGAGAATTTCAGCAACCTGGTTTCAGTGGGTAAGGATAACTATCCCCCCAAATTCAGAGTCTGTCCTCAGGAATGTCTCATTTCTCCATTGTGAATTAATTGTTTCAAGTAGCCAGCTAAATTTCTGCTCCTTGTTCCCCAAGGAATGGTTTGAGTTGAAATGGAATTGACAAAATTGGAAATGAGCGGCTCCAGTGGGCTGCAACTTCATCTTCATCTTTCTCTGGTCCTTCCTACAGTGGCATCTCTTTCTTCTCACCAAGGGACTGGATCTGATTTCTGGGACACCACAGCATAACCATGTCCCATGTCTTTTCTTGTGATCAGGACTTTCCAATTCTAAGCCAGCTGTGATTTCCTTATTGGAACAAGGAAAAGAGCCCTGGATGGTTGAAAGAGAGCTTACAAGAGGCCTTTGTTCAGGTGAATGAGATGGTAGGATAATGATTTTATCCATTATTTAGCTGGTTGTTTGCCTTTTTATTATTGAGTTTTCTGTTAATTATATATTCTAAATACAGGTGTCTTATCAGTATATGATTTGTGAATATTTCCCCCCATTTTGTGGGTGTGTTTTCACCCTCTTGATTTTGTCCTTTGAAGCACAAAAGTTTTTAATTTTGACAAAATCCAGTTTATCTATTTTTTCTTTGGTTGCATATGGTCTTGGTGTGAACTCCTTTAAGAGCCTTCACAGTTAAGTTTATTAATACCTTCTGGAAGTAGGAAAATATTTAACACTATTGTCAGGTGAAAGTTTTTATGTCAATTATATCTCAAAAAAAGTTATAGGAGAAAACAACAAAAAAGTTTTAGATACAACTTTAGTTTTACAATTTAGCCACAAGATAGAATAGACGAAGAACTAAAGAACTCACCAATAAAGGTCTTTTAAAGTTTAAAGGTTTTTTAAGTTTATTTATTTTGAGAGAGAAAGTAAGCAGGGGAGGGCCAGAGAAAGAGAGAGCATCCTAAGCAGGCTCTGCACTGAGCACAGAGCCCAGTGCGGGACGCAATCTTACAAAGTGTGAGATCATGACCTGAGCTAAAACCAAGAGTCGGATGCTTAACTGACTGAGCCACCCAGGCACCTGCCCCCCCCTCCCCCCCCAGATTTTTTTTCCTTTCTAGGAGGCACAAAATGTTACAAATTCACACAGCGAAGATAGCAATCTAGATCTTCTGTCACCTCAACAGAGAATGAAAGGATCCTCAGATAACTGAAACAGATGTCCATTATCCATATAGATATCACCATAATATCAGATTCCTAATCACTACAATTTACCAGCTTTATACAAACCAAAACCAAACTGGATTTAGCCCAAAAACAAGCCCAGGACACACTGAGGAGGATGTAGTGCAGAGAAAGTGAAAGAAAGTAGAATTTTATTGCTGCTTGGGATTTGCTGAGGCAGCCAAGAAAAGAAGACTGCTGGGACTTAAATAGCCTATGAGGTATACTTCCCAAGTCACATGCTTTATTTCATCCTGCAGATAAGTCCATTTGAACATCTCAGTGGGATCTTCAAAATTTTAAAAGAATAACATTTCCTTTTTCTCTCTCTTTTTTTTTTTTTATGTTTATGTATTTATTTTGAGAGAAAGCACACGTCTGCATGGGCAGAGAAAGGGCAGAGAGAGAGAGAATGAATCACAAGCAGGCTCCACACTGTCAGCATGGAGCCTGACCTGAGGCTTGACTCCATGGACTGTGAGATCATGACCTGATCTCATACCAAGAGTCAGACTCTGAACCAAATGATCCACCCAGGTGCCCCCAGAGTGTAACGTCTAGGTGACTCAGTCGGTTAAGTAGCCAACTTGGTATTGGCTCACAGTTGTGAGATTGAGCTCTGCATCGGGCTACATGCTTAGTGTGGAACCTGCTTGAGATTCTCTCTCTCCCTCTCTCTCTGACCTTCCCCTGCTCACAAACATGTGCACTCTCTGTCTCTCTCAAATAAATAAACTTTAAAAAAAAGTATAACTTTTCAGAAGCTCAATACGACTCTTTTATAAATATATGGTAAGCACATTTGAAAAATTTATTTATTAGCTCATTAATGAGAGAACCAGAGGAATGGTAACGCTGGTTTAAGTTATCTGGGAGAAACTGAGTTCATATTGTCGTGGAAAGAAAGAATGCAGGAATAACATCACTAACTGGGATACAAAAACTAGTTATTATTCTACAGGATAATAAATCTGTAACCTTCAGGCTGTCTTTTCACCAGACACATCATTTGCAATCTGTTGTTCTTAGCAATTTTTTGTTCTTTGTTCAGTTACTTTCTAGCTTTTTAAAGCAGGTTGTATTGCTGTTGTGAGCATGTGTATTTACTCGGTGTTGTTGGTGCAGAGAAATACTATTAGTTTTTTTTAACATGTGAAAAGGGAGTTTAATTTTATTAGTTATCAGAGAAATGCAAATTAAAACTGCAGTAGGATACCATTATGACACCTGCAACTTGGACAAATATTTAAGCCTGACGTTAGTAAGAATAGATGAGAATGTGGAGTTAACTGTAGGCACAGTATTATATAGCAGATCTCTAGAACTTATTTGCCTTGCATAATTGAAACTTTATACTTATTAACAACTGCCCATTTCCCTATCACCCCAGTCCCTACCAACCACCATTCTACTCTTTGCTTCTATGAGTTTTGCTCTTTTTAGATACTTCATATAAGTCAAATAATGCAGTATTTGTTCTGTGACTGCCTTATTTTATGTAGCATTGTGTCATCAGGGTTCATCCATGTTGTCACATATGGCAAGATTTCCTTCTTTTTAAGACTGAATAATATTCCGTTGTATGTATACACCACGTTTTCTTTATCCACTCATCTGTCTATGGATTTAGGTTGTTTTCATCTTGACTGTTATGAGTAGTGCTTAATGAACACATGAGTGCTAATATCTCTTCAAGATCTTGATTTCAGTTCTTTTGGATAAATACCCTGAAGTGGGATTGATGGATCATAAAATAGTTCTATTTTTAATTTTTTGAAGAACCTCCATACTGTTTTCCATAGTGGCTACATCAATTTGCATTCCCACCAGTAGTGTACAGGAGTTCTAATTTCTTAGCATCCTTACCACCATGTTACTTGACTTTTTTTTTTCTTTTAAATCACAGCTATCCTAACGGTACTAGGCAGTATTTCATCATGGTTTTGATTTATGTTTCTGTAATGCTTAGAGATATTGAGCATCTTTCATTTACTTCTTGGCTATTTGTATGTTTTCTTTGGAGAAACCTCTATTCATGTTCTTTAAATTTTTTAAAATGTTTTATTTATTTCTGACAGAGAGAGAGGCAGCGTGAGCAGAGGAGGGTCAGAGAGAGAGGGAGACACAGAATTGGAAACAGGCTCCAGGCTCTGAGCTGGCTGTCAGCACAGAGCATGACACAGGGCTCGAACCCACAAACTGTGAGATCATGAACTGAGCCAAAGTCGGATGCTTAACCGACCAAGCCACCCAGGCGCCCCTCATGTTCTTATTTATTTACTTACCTAATTTTTTAAAGTTAATCTTTTTAAAAAATTTTTTTAATGTTTTTTATTTATTTTTGAGAGAGAGAGACAGTGTGAGCAGGGGAGGGACAGAAAGAGAGGCAGACCAGAAACTGAAGCAGGCTCCAGGCTCCAAGCTGTCAGCACAGAGCCTGACGCGGGGCTTGAATCCACAAACTGTGAGATCATGACATTGGCCGAAGTTAGACGCTTAACCAACTGAGCCACCCAGGTGCCCCTAAAGTTTATTTATCTTAAGAGAGAGAGTGAACAACTCGGGGGTGGGCAGAGAGGGAGAGAGAGAATCCCAGGCAGGCTCTGCACAGTCAGAGCAGAGCCAGATGCAGGGCTCAAACTTATGAACCATGAGATCATGAAATGAGCCAAAGTTGGATGCTTAACCAACAGCCACCCGGGCACCCCACTAATTCTTTTAATCAGGTTATTAGGCTTTTTGCCTGCATATTTTAGAAATTAGCCCCTTACCGGATACATGGTTGGCAAATATTTTCTCCCATTCCATAGATTGCCTTTTCACTCTGTTGATTCTTTGCTATGTATAAGATTTTAAATTTGATGTAGTCTTAGTCCTGTATTTCTATTTTTGCTTTTGTTACCTAGGCTTTTGGTGTCATATTCAGAAATCATTACTAACTCCAGTATCATGACACTTTTCCCCTGTGTGTTCTTGTAGAAGTTTTATAATGTCAGGTCTTATATTCAAGTCTTTAATACATTTTGAGTTGATTTTTCTGTACAGTATAAGGTAAGAGTCCAATTTCTTTCTTTTGCATGCAGATACTCAGTTTTACATCCTCCTTTTTTTTTTTTTTAAGTTTATTTTGAGAGAGCACAAGTGGGGGAGGGACAGAGAGAGAAGGAGACAGAGAATCCCAAGCAGCCTCTACACTGTCAGCACAGAGCCAGATATAGGCTCAAACTCATGAAACGTTGAGATCATTACCTGAGCGAAAACCAAGAGATGCTTAACTGAGTGAGCCACCCAGGTGCCCCTCCCATCATCATTAGTTAAGACTTTCCCTTCTCTGTTATGTAGTCTTGGCACCTTTGTTGTATATTAATTGTGTATATGTGAATTTATTTGTTCTGTTGGCTTATATGAATATCTTTGTGCCATTACCACACTTTTTTAACTGCTGCAGCTTTATAATCTATTTTTGAATCAGGAAATGTGTTACCTCCAGATTTGTTGTACTTTTTAAAGATTATTTTGGCTCATTGAATTGTTTTTTCTATTTCTATAGAAAATGCCATTGGGATTTTGATAGGGATTGTGTTGAATCTGTAGTATTGGGAGTATGGACATTTTTACAGTATTTTCCCAATCCATGAACACAGAATATCTTAACATTTATCTTGTGTATCTTTAATTTCTTCCATCATTGTTTTACAGTTTTCAGTGTACAAGTCTCTCACTTCCTTAGTTGTGTGCTCCTAAGTATATTAGTCCTTTTGATGCTATTATAAATAGTTTTTATTATTATAAAATATTATAAAATTATAGTTATTTATTATAAATAGTTTTTCTAATTTCCTTTTCAGAATATTGTTAGTGTAAAGAAACACAACTTATTTTTCCTGCAACCCATTTCCTGCAACTGCAAACTGAAAATCTAATTTGTTTATTAGTTCTAACAGTTTTTATGTAGAGTCTTTATAGAGTTTTCTATATACCAGATATAGAAGTGGCAAGAATGGGCATCTTTGCCTTCATGATCTTAGAGAAAAAGCTTTCAGTTTTTCTTCAATGAATATGATATTAGGTATGGACTTTTTATATATGGTCTTCATTATGTTGACGTAATATCCTTCTAGTAGTTTGCTGAGAGTTTTTAATGAAAGAGTGTTGAATTTTATCAAATGCATTTTCTGCATCTGTTGAGATGATCATGTAATTTTTATCCCTCTTAATTTTATCTATCACATTAATTGATTTTCATATGTTGGATCATATTTGCATCCCAGGGATAAATTCCACTTGATCATGGTGTGTGATCCTTCTAATGTTCTGTTAAATTCGGTTTTCTAGTATTTTGTTGAGAATTTTTCATTAATATTCATTATGGAATTGGCCCATCATTTTCTTTTTTAAATGGTTTCTGTGTCTGGCTTTGGCATGAGGGTAATGGTAGCTTCATAGAATGAGAGGTTTCTCCCTCTTTATTTTTTTTTTTAATTTGTTTTAACATTTATTTCTGAGAGACAGAGACAGAGTTTGAGCAGGTTGAGGAGCAGAGAGAGGAGACACAATCTGAAGCAGGCTCTAGGCTCTGAGCTGTTAGCACAGAGCCCAATGTGGGGCTCAGACTCACGAGCTGTGAGATCATGACCTGACCCGAAGTTGGATGCTTAACCAACTGAGCCATAAAACGAGTTACCCCAGGCACCCCCATAAAATGAGTTTTGAGGGTTGCCTGGTGGCTCACTTGGTTGAGCATCTGACTCTTGATTTCAGGTCAAGTCATGATCTCAGGATCATGGGAGCAAGCCCCAGAGTGGAGCTTGCTTGGGATTCTCTCTCTCTCTCCCTCTGCCCCTCTCCTGCTTGTACATGCACGTGCACTTTTTCTGTCTCTCAAAAACAAAAATGGTGTGGAAGCATTCCCTGCTTTTCAGTTTTTCAGCATGGATCCCGACTTGGGGCTGGATTTCACCACTGTGAGACATGACCTGAGCTGGATGGAATCAAGAGTCAGATGCTTAACTGACTGAGCCATCCAGGTACCCTGAAAGATTTTTTATTGTGAGTCAGTGTCCTTACTAGTTATGGGTATATTCAGACTTGATGTACCTTCATGATTCAGCCTTGGTATTCTCTATGTATCTAGGAATTTATCCGTTTTTTCCAGGTTATCCAGTTTCATGGTATATAATTGTTCATAGTAGTCTCTTATGATCCTTTTTATTTCTGTAACATCAGTTATAGTGTCTCCTTTTTCATTTCTGATTTTATCTGAGGCTCCCCTTTTTTTTCTTATCCTAACTAAAAGTTTATCAATTTTTTTATTTCAGTAAACCAACTATTAGTTTCACTGATCTTTCTTGTTTTTCTGTTATACTCTGCCAAGTTCTATCAGCACTCCAAGACTGGTGGAATAGAAGCCAGTACCTTAGTCAAACCTCAAAAAAGTTGGAATGTTTGACATACAGTCACCCCTTTCCTTCTCCAGGGAGAAGCTGGGAGATGAAGTTTTTGTCCCAGTCACTGCATTGAGCAGGGCTAAAGGAGCTTTGGTTAGTGTCTGCATGCTATTTCAAACCAGTGCTTTTGTTCTCTGTAGTCCCTAGGGTTCTAGAGTATAACAAGTCTAATCAAGGCTCCAAAATGGTCAGTTAGGCATCACTTAGAAAAGTTGAGTCATTATCTGTGCCATTCCAATCTTTTTGTATTCAGGGAGAAGCTGGAAGCTGGAGGTTTCCCTCCAGTTGTGTGCCAGTATGGGGATCATGGTGAGAGCGCATGTCTCCAGTTTTCCTACTAGTTTTGATATGTCTGGCTTCACATTTGCCTAGTATGCAGGATTCTCTCAATTTCTGGATTTCTCACAAGGGGAATTGATCTGTGTATTGCTGTTGAGTTGATGTGTTTATTATGGGGGTCAGGAGAACCTAGCACTTATTATTCCATCATCTTGCTGATGTTACTCAACATACTATTAATTTTTGTAAGTTGCTCTTTAATGTCTGGCAATTTTACTGAAGTTAGGTTTGTATTCTCTTGATTTTTCTAGTTAGATCATCATATTATTAGATTTATCTTTTCCTTTCCAATCTTCATACTTGTTATTTCTTTGCTTACAATGATAACTGAGACTGTCTTAATTGGTAACATTGGTAGTGGTAATATTTCTTTTTCCTGTTCTAATGGGAGCATATCTAGTTTCTTCATTTAACTGCGGTTTTTGCCATAATTCTGATAACTTTTACCAAGTTACGGCTATTAATTTGCAATGCTGATTTGCTCAGAGTTATCATAAATAGGTGTTGGCTGCATCCTACAATTTCTCTGTATCTGTCAAAGATGATCATGGTAGTTTGTGGTCTTATTTCAACAGCATTTATACCCTCTGTTGTATGGCCATTTTGGCCTGTGAGTTCATGTTCCCAAGAGATTATCAATTACCTTGTCTGGCAGTGTACCTGGGGAAGGACCAAGAGGTAGACCTAGGTCTGTGTCCCTCTAGGTAGATGTAATAGAAGGAGATAAGCTCAGGATGATGAGCCTTAAGACCTAAAGATTCAGTGCTGATAACTTTTATTTGCTGCTGCTCTGCCAGGTAATTCTTCTTATCAGGGTTTGATCTTTCAGCATTTACAAAGCAGCAACATCTATGGAAAAGTATGCCTTCCTTTTGTAATCCACCAGCTCTTGCAAGGGGGTTTTAATAGCGTAGGAGGCAGAGGAGCAGATGCCTGAGAGCTGGTGATCAGCCACATTCTTCTATCCAACAGGCATTTTTCTTTGCCATTAGGTTATCCTACTTACTCAGCAACTTGAGCAGTTGCCACCATTTCTATGCTAAAGGCATAGGCTGCAGTGGTCAAGGCAGCTCAGGGAAAGACTAACTCAGAATTTAAAGACTGTACTACCAGGCTAGCCTCTCCTTGCCTCTCGTACCATCTTTCTAGGCAAGTAGCCTCCATCCTGACACACACCCAAGTTTATATCAGTCTTCAGTCTCCATAGGATATTTCACAATTTGCATCAGTTCCACAAAACCAAATTCTCTGTAATTTCTCCAGGGTCAGTTGAGAAAGAAAGCCAGAATTTTGTGCACAGAGTTTAGAGAGGAACTTTTGGGGTTTTAAAAAATATTTTTTCATTATTATATTTTCGATTTCTAAGAACTTTGTGTGTATGTTGGTGTCCCTTTATTTAGTGTTTTATGCCTTTTAATTCTGTTATCTCTCTGAGGTTATCCATTTTATGTTTTGACCTTTTCTTATGTTCCTTGCATTGATTGTTCCCTCACAGATACTTTGTTCTCTTTTAGGCTCCTTTTCATGTTGAAAAACATTTCTTAAATGTCTGATAAACAATGGCTTACTACTAATTTTTAAGTATGAGATACTGAAAAGATGATTGGAACTTCTGTGTAATAGGGATCAGGTCTTACTTATTTTAGGATGATCTGGTTGGGTTAATATACTGGGGACTCCCCACTTTTGGTAATTTGGTCTTTTCCCTTGTGCATAATTTTCCCATGAGAAGAGACCTTTACTTTCATTACTAGTTGAGGGTGTTATGAGCCTATAGGCATTCTGGAAGTCAAATTGGGATGAAATCAACAGAATTATTTCAGTATTGTGACTTGCACAAATTATCTGATATCAAGTGGCTGTTTTACACTTCAATTAAATTCTGATACTATATGGAATTAACATCATATTCCACAAGTTAAAGGACAAGGTACTCAACAAAACTGCCCTTAGTTCAGACACCAGTTGCAACTGGGATCCCCAGGCTACCTATACTTCTGCCTGTCCGACTGTAAATTTAGAGTTTCACACAACTCCTCAGGTTTGATGATTCATTAGAACAACTCACAAAACTCATGAAAAGCACTGTACTTCTGATTACCATTTTATATAAAGGATACAATGAACAGCTAGCTGAAAAGGTACATAGGGCAAGGTCTAGGAGGTGCCAAGCATAGGAAATTCTTTTCCCATGTAATCAAGGTATGCCACCTTCCTGGTACATCATACAGTCTAGAAAGCTTCCCCTAGTCCTTGCTCTGAATTTTTTATTGGGCTTTGATTATGTAGTCATTAGTGGCCAAGCCCCTTGAAGCCAAGTGCCCACTGTGAAACACCTCAATAGCAAAACTCAGGGATGATCAAAAGGAGCTGTGGGTAAGAAAAGATTGTCCCATCAGGAAATTCTAATGGTTTGTGAAGCTCTGTTCCAGGAACAAAACTAGATACATTATTTTATCACAAGCATATATATTTTCTGTTAGTCTTTTGTCCTCGGTTCAATACCCATACCCACAACTATGTTGTGTATGTCTGATATTCCTGAGTCCAGATTCCCCATGGTTCCATTTTTCTATGTTTCTAGTTTTCTGTGAGAATAGGGAAGTATAGGGGCGCCCGGGTGGCTTAGTCGGTTAAGCATCCGACTTTTGCCTGGGTCATGATCTCGCGGTTCGTGGGTTCGAGCCCCGCGTCGGGCTCTGTGCTGACTGCCAGCTCAGAGCCTGGAGCCTCTTTCAGAGTCTGTGACTCCCTCTCTCTCTGACCCTCCCCTGCTCATGCTGTGTGTGTGTCTCTCTCTCTCCTAGAAATAAAAAAAAAAAAAAATTAAAAAAAAAAAAAAGAATAGGGAAGTATAATCCTGTATAGGATACATGAAGGGATCCTAGGCATCTCACTACTAATATAATCTTTGAATTCATACTTCAGCTTTCACCATTCTGTGTATTCCACTATTAGAAGTACCTGATGCCTCCAATCCTTGTGTATTTGTAGGGATCTGTACTATGAATTAGTGCTGTGGAATTCATCCACTGTAGGCTCAGTTTGACTTTCTGTAGTCTTCAGACTCACTTATCACTCATTCATTGGCTTTCTAGCTTTTAAATTTTATTGCTACTATCACTTCTCCAGTATTCACTGTTCTAGTGAGGTTTTTCTTTCCTCTTGTTAAGCTTCTACTGTAATTTTCTTGTGTATTCATGAACAAGCAATGGTAAACTCTTATAGTCATTAAAAAAAAAAAGTGTTTATTTTGAGGGGGGGGAGGAGGGGACGAGAGCGAGAATCCCAAACAGGCTCTGTGCTGTCAGTGTGTAGCTCGACAAGGGGATCAGACCCACGAACCGTGAGATCATGACCTGAGCCAAAATCAAGAGTTGGATTTTTAAATGACTGAGTCACCCAGGCACCCCCCTAGTCTGTCATTTTTAACAGAAATTATGCCTCCTTTTAAATTAAAAGTACAATTCACCCTCATTACTCACAGATTCCGTATTTATGAATTCACCTACTCATTAAAATTTGTAACTCAGAATGAATACTTGCAGTGATTTCATGGGAGACATATGCAGAATGACAAAAAATGTTGACATGGAGTTCCTCTCTTCTCACAGAGTATATTTCATTCTTAATCTCTTCTTTCTCATATTCAAGCTGCCTCCTTTCTTAGTCAGTGCCATGAGAGAGATTCCATTCCTCTTTCTCCCAAAGTCAGCATTAGAGAATTCCAGGACTAACTAAGTTTCAGTGAATACCCCAGTATATCAAGCTCTATCATCTGCCTACCATTCTTGCCAATTTCATTCAGCACCTTAGACTTGCTGTAGGCTATACCCCAATTTGAATTTGCCAACAGCACACCCTTTGCACAGCCTCTGACTGCACCCCCCCACCCATTTTTACATTTCAACACATTAGTTCCTCAAGTCTTTTTTTTTTAATGTTTGTTTTTCAGAGAGAGAGCACGAGTGGGGGAGGGGTAGAGAAAGAAGGAGACAGAGGATCTGAAGCAGGCTTGGTGCTGACAGCAGCAAGCCTGATGCGAGGCTTGAGTCCATGAACTATGAGATCATGACTTGAGCCAAAGTCCGATGCTTAACTGACTGAGCCACCCAGGTGTCCTCCTCAGTAATCTTTTTGTATAGGTCAGACAACTGTCCACAAATTACAAGACATACAGTATGATGCTGTGTGTGAGGATATATGCTTATAAACATGTATATGTGATTAGAATCACTGTATACTATAGAGGGTGGCCCTGAATGGGATGTATTTATGGAAGTTTCAGGTGATTCTGATTCACATCAGTATTTCAAGATAGAGATCTTTTATTTCTCTAATCACCCTCTTGAATTCCTCTATTGGCTCTCTTCAATGTCCATGCTTTTGTTATCAGTTTAGAAAATTGCTGGGGCGCCTGGATGGCTTAGTCGGTTAAGCGTCCGACTTTCGCTTAGGTCATGATCTCGCGGTTCGTGGGTTCGAGCCCCGCGTCGGGCTCTGTGCTGACTGCCAGTTCAGAGCCTGGAGCCTGTTTCAGAGTCAGTGACTCCCTCTCTCTCTGACCCTCCCCTGCTCACGCTCTCTCTCTGTCTCTCTCTCTCTCTCCTAGAAATAAAACATTAAAAAAAAAATTAAAAAAAAAAAAAGAAAATCGCTTAGCTATATTTGAGAATTGTTTAAGCATTTACTTTCCTAGATATTATTTTCACCTTGATCTTTCTCTTTTTTTGAAGTTTTAATCTTTTTCAAGATAGGAAAAATGAACATACACATTTTTATTTTCTTTCAGATCTGGAATCAATGTGTGAGACCAAGATATTATCTCTAAAGAAGAGACATTTTAGTCAAGTAATATTTCCCCATGAAGACATGCCCACTTTTATTCAGCCCACATTTCTTATTCCACATCAAAAAATTGTTAATGAAGAGAAATCCTGTGAATGTAAGATATGTGGAAAGGCCTTTAATCAGAACTTACAATTTATTCAACATCAGAGAACTCATTCTGCTGAAAAAAACTACCAATGTAAGGAGTGCGGGAAGTCCTTTACCCGTGGCTCACTTGTTACTCGACATCAGAGGATTCATACTGGTGAAAAACCCTATGAATGTAAGGAATGTGGCAAGGCTTTTAGTTGTAGTTCATATTTTTCTCAACATCAGAGGATTCACACTGGTGAGAAACCCTATGAATGTAAGGAATGTGGAAAAGCCTTTAATTATTGCTCAAACCTCAATGATCATCAGAGAATTCACACTGGTGAGAAACCCTATGAATGTAAAGTATGTGGAAAAGCCTTTACTAAGAGTTCACAGCTCTTTCCACATCTGAGAATTCATACTGGTGAGAAGCCTTATGAATGTAAAGAATGTGGGAAAGCCTTTACTCAACACTCAAGGCTTATTCAACATCAGAGAATGCATACTGGTGAGAAACCTTATGAATGTAAGGAATGTGGAAAGGCCTTTAGTAGTGCCTCAACACTTACTAACCATCACAGAATACATGCTGGCAAGAAACTCTATGAATGTAAGGAATGTGGAAAGGCCTTTATTCAGAGCTCAGAACTTATTCAACATCAGAGAATCCATACAGATGAAAAACCGTATGAATGTAATGAATGTGGGAAGGCCTTTAATAAGGGCTCAAACCTTACTAGACATCAAAGAATTCACACTGGTGAAAAACCCTTTGATTGTAAGGAATGCGGAAAGGCCTTTGGTAGTCGCTCTGACCTTATTCGCCATGAAGGAATTCATACTGGGTGAAAGATAAAGTCTGTTCATAATCTTTATAATAAAAATCTTAAAAACAGATAATGGAAAAAAAAGATAAAGCAGTGTAGTAGTTTTTTGGGCTACTGTAACAGTATCAAGTACGTCAAAATTGGGTGACTTAAAACAACAAATTTATTCTCTCACAGTTTTGAAATCCAAAATTGTTGATAAGGTTAGTTCCTTTGGAGGACTTTAAGGGAGAATCTCTTCCATGTCCCTCTCCTGGCTTCTGATAACAGCAGTGTTTGACATTTCTGTCTTGTAAATGCATCACTCCAGTCTCTGCCTCCATCTTCACATTGCATTCTCCCTGTGTATATCTGTCTCTGTATTGTATAAGAAGAGACTCTTATACAGGACATGAGTCCTATTGGATTAGGGCTCACCGTGATGACCTTATCTTAATTGATTACATCTGCAAAGACCTTATTTCCATGTAGGATCACATTCACAAGAGCCAGGGGTTAGGGCTTCAACATAGTTTAACCCATAACACTGTTAACATTGTTTTTATATATAACTTGTTAAATGTATTTTCAAATGTAAATTCAAGGTTTAAATTACACCTGCCGTCCCTCCAAAAATGGTTCTGTCTCGAGCTACTTCTTAAATGATTCTTTCCTCCCCCTTGTTTTATTCTGTTTCTTGGGTTATATATTTGTATTTATATTGGCTTAGTTTTAGAGCCATCTTTTCTATTGGTCTGTCTGACCTATAGATCTGTTTATACCAATACTACACTGTAAGTTATGTTACATGGGCTATCTTTTAATTCCTGGCAGAACTGTAACTTTGTTTTTGAAGGAAGCTCTGTTCTTTTTCCCTTTTGTAACACTCATATTTTCATGGTGTTAAAAACAAAACACACACACACACACACACAAAGGAAATAGATGATCTGTAAGCCTTACAAACAAATTACTATTTTCAGATTATTACAACATATCCTTCCAGACCTTTTTAGTGTAATCTGATGTGTATGCTGTATCATAACCTGCTTCTATCATGCTACTCTTTCAGTAAGTATAAATGTTTATCATTATTTTTAATGGTATTATAATACTCTTTTCTATGATAGAGTATCATTTTGCTAAATACTACTGGCATACTTTCGGTGCTCACTGAAATTCTACAGTTATGAAAGTTGCCTTCTAAATACAAATTTAGTGCTATTTTATTTTGTTTTGTTTTTCTTTAAAAACATTACATTTCAGATCGAAATAACTGATCAGTATTTTCTCCTTGTAAAGTATTGCCAATACTCATCGTAACCACTGATAGCAATTTGTTATTTAATCTTCCAGACTTTTTTAAAAAACTACTTTTGCTTACAAATATGTGCACATACAACAGAATGAACAAATTTATTCTAGCAGTCTGTTAAAATAATACAAAGATTAACCACAATCTGAACCCATTACCTGAACTCAAATCAAATACTTTAGATAAAACCTTAATTATCACACTGCAAGTTGGGATAGCAAATTAATCTAGACCACTGACTATATTTGTATGGACTGCAAACTAAGAATGGCTTTCACATTTTAAAGTGGTTGAAATTTTTAAAAATATGTATAACATGAAATTTTATGAAATTCAATTTCAGCATTCATAAATAAAGTCATTAAAACAGAACGACATACCCTCACGTATTTTCTGGCTGCCTTCACACTACAAAACAATTGAGTACCTCTGACACACCAAGTGGTTTGCAAAGCCTATAATATTTACCATCTGGCCCATTACAGAAAAAGTTGTCAACTCTTGCTCTAGTGACTTCCTAAAAAACATTGATTTGGTTAACATAGTATTCTATGTTATCCAAACCCAGAAAACAAGTAGACTTTCGGTAGGGAGGAATTCTTGAAATGCAACAAAAGATGATTCTGTGGCAATTCTGGATTTTGTATATCTAAACTCCATAACAGGGGCGCCTGGGTGGCTCAGTCGGTTAAGTGTCTGATTTCAGCTTAGGTCATGATCTCACAGTTTGTGAGTCTGAGCCCTTCATTGGGCTCACTGCTGTCAGTGCAGAGCCCACTTTAGGTCCTCTGTCCCCTTCTCTCTCTTCCTCCCCCCTCATGCTTGCACTCTTTCTCTCTCTCAAAAACAATTTAAAAAGTCTCCATAACAATTGAGAATTTGACCATTCCCAGCATCATCTTTTATAAAATATTTTTATTAAAAACAAAATGTTATGTGCCATAATAAAATCAACGTGGATATAATGAGTGACTTTATGAGTTACTTCCTCCAAATACCATGCATGTCTGCATTTTAACTATTACAGCCTTATAATCTTACATCTCATGAGGCACAGCCCATATCAAAATAATACAGTTAGAAAAAAAAAAGACAAAACTCCCATTTAACTGGTTCATATGAGCATGATCCAAACTAATTTGAACATGAAATCCAATTTGCTCCTAATTGCTGTTATTAACATCTTTGGGAAATGTTTTGGATTTCTGTTTTTCGCAAAAATCATAAAGCTAAGTTAGGAATTTGGGGTTGGAGTATTTTCCATCTTCCTAATATCAGGCACTACAAAATGCTAGATAGCACCTGGAAGCCATTAAAAATACTAAGATACCTGATAAAGGTAAATACATGGATAAATATAATAACAGTATTGTAATTTTGGTTTGCAACTCAAAATTTTAAAAAAGATTTAAAGGAAAAATGCATGAAATATAAATCTATGTTAATACATGATATATAAAGGTGTAATTTGTGTTATCAGTAACAAAGATACCACCTGTAAAAGATAGATAGAACTTTTGTCTGCAATTGAAGTTGGTATCAATTTAAAATAGGATATATTAGGATATTATATGTAATCCCCAGGGTATCTACAAAGAAAATACCTATAAAATACATGAAAAGGGAATAAAAACATCACTACAAAAAAAATTACCAGAGCAGAAACACAGCAGAAATTTCTGTGTGAAAAAGTACAGTAGAAAAACCTAAACTGTATTGGACAAATTGGAAGAGGCTCAGTGTGAACACACTGACCAAGGGGTCCCAGTCATAGGGGAGCACCACACTTTTATGAGTTTTACCATCAGGAGGCCAAGCAAGTTCTCATAGTGAAGACTGGCAAAAAAAATCCCCATTGTACTTTTGTCAAGGGAAAGGAGAAGTCACTATTTTGAAATACACCTAGAGCATTCATAACAAGGCATGTCCCCAACAACCTCGTGAGGTTTTTATTAGCATCCAACCATGTGGAAGAGAAATGCCCAACTCCAGCCCACTCTAACCATCCTGTCCCACCTACACTGGGGAAGGGAGACTGTGACATTCACAGTCTAGTGGCATAGTTTCACCAAATTATAAATTTTATGTGGAGAGGCAAAATATCCAGAAGAGCCAACACAGTGTTGAAGGAGAAGAACAAAAGTATAGGATTGACAATACCCAACTTCAAGACTTAAAACTGCGGAAACAAAAATAGTGTATTTATGAAATAATAGACAAATAGGTCAATGGAATGGATTAGAGAGCCCAGAAATAGACCCATTCAAATATACTAATCTTTAAACAAGCACCAAAGGCAATACAATAGGGAATCGTTTTTTCAACAAGTGATACTGTAACAGCAGGACATCTGAAGTCCAAAAAACAAAAACACAAACAAAAAGCCTACACACACAGTCTTCACAAAAATTAATGCAACACTGATCATAGTTCTAATTGTAAAATGCAAAACTATAAAACTCAGAGACAGTAAGAGAAAATACTGATGACTTTAGGTTTGGTGATGAATTTTTAATACAACACCGAAAGCATGATCCATGAAAGAAATGATTGATAAGCTGTACTTCATTAAAATTTTTAAAACTTCCAATCTGAAAAAGATACTTAAGAGAATTAGAAGAAAAGTCATACACTAGAAGAAAATATTTGTGAAAGACCTGTCTGATAAAGGATTACTATCCAAAATATACAAACAATTCTTAAAATTCAACAATAAGAAAACAACCCAATTTTTAAAAATGGGCAAATACCCAGATGTCACCAAAGAAAATGTACAGATGACAAACATACAAAAAGATGCTCAGTATTGACACAAAAGAGTTGTAAATTAGAACAATGAGATACCGCTACACACTTGTGAGAATGGCTAAATTTCAAAACACTGGTAACATCAAATGCTGGCTAAGATGTAGGATAACAAGAACCCTAATTCATTGCTAATGGAAAAGCAGAATGCTTACAGGCACTTTGGAAGACAGTTTGGCAGTTTCTTGTAAACTAAACATTCTCTTAGCACACAATCCAGAAATCATGTCCCTTGCTGCTTACAAGTTAGTTGAAACTTGTATTCACACAAAAACTTGCACACAAGATAACATCTGCAAGATGGTGGAATAGGAAGCCCTAGACCCTCTTTCCCCTATAGAGACACAGATCAAATCCACAAAATAACTGTGAGAAATCCAGAGACCAGTCAAGAGGTTCTTGCACTCCAAGCAAGCACAAAGCCAATGGCATAGAAGCCTGCTAGGAAGTTTGGGATACTCTGCATTCTCTCGCATTAGAGTGCCCCTACCAACCCCCAAACCAAGGTATATTTGATTGGAAAACCCTAACTCCCATCTTCTCTCGGGATAGAAAGGAGTAGAATGTTTCTCTAAGTGACTTTTAGGGGGGCTACCCAAGGGTCTGTCTTGCTTGTATCCAAGTACTGACAGGGATGTAGTGACAGGTTGAGGATATTTCTGAGAATAAAGACATCAGTGTGTGCCAGAGTCTACAGTACCACTAGGAAGGAAGAGTGTCAGACCACGATTTACTATCCTTCCCTGATAGGCTGCAATATCGTAGACAGACAAAAGGGCAAGCTCCTAGTAGAAACCAATAAATGTATGCAAAATAGATTGCACACACCCGCCCTGGAAGGATGCATACTCAGAAAAGGCTTGAGAGGTCTCCAGAATCTTTAGCCAGGCTATGTGGAACGTCTTGCCTGGAGGCACTTGCCTCCTGGGGAAAGCAATCATTTTCATTAATTTTTAGAATGACACAAATAGTAGTGACCTCTACCAGATTTTCCTTTACACTTGGGATATTAGGGGTGTAAATTTTGGCAGGGAGCAAAGAGTACATTAGGATAATGAGTTAAACATACAGTGAGCTCAGAACAGATAATTGGATTCCTAATATCAAGAAAGAAAAGCAATAAATGTCCTTAGGACATTGCCTTAGGAGAGGCAGTTCATAGGTGTCACTGGAATGAAGGTTTCCATATCCTAGGCAAAGCTCTTTGCAATGCAGGGGTAAAATCATCTTGGTCTTGGATTGGGGTGATGTCATTTAAGGTAGAGTCATCTTTATCAGAAAGCTCCTGGGGGGTGCCTGGGTGGTTCAGTTTGTTAAGCGTCCAATTTCGGCTCAGGTCATGATCTCACAGTTCGTGGGTTCGAGCCCCATGTCGGGCTCTGTGCTGACAGCCAGCTCAGAGCCTGGATGCCTGTTTTAGATTCTGTATCTCCCTTTCTCTCTGACTCTCCCTTGCTCATGCTGTCTCTCTCTCTCTCAAAACTAAAATGTTTTTAAAAAATGTAAGCAATCAACAGAAGGTGAGAGTGTAAGGGAAATGATTTTCCAACACCTCTCACGTACACTAAAATTTTAGGTTCCTTTTTGGGAATGCAACAGCTCTTTGCTGCTTATAAGAGGTGTAGGAAAAATGTTGTTTCTCATGTTTCTCTTTTAGTCTCATGCCACTACCACACTCACAACACTTCTGACACTTAATGTATGGGGGATTTCCCCACTCCAAGGAATTCTGTGACACCACCTGGGGCCTACAATTTAACTCAATTCTGATACTATCTACCTGGAGATAGCACCAGAACTCCTAAGTTAAGGGCTTAGTCCCACATGACTGACCCCTCACCACCCCCATCCCCACAGATATTTCAGATGCCAATCACAAGTCTAGGTTGTTACTTTGTGTTCTGACCCATCAGCTATAATGTGGAGGTTCCCAAGACCCCCTCCTAAGGTTTGATTAATTTGCTAGAGCGGCTCACACAATCCAGGAAAACAGTTTACTTGCTATTTACCAGTTTATTGTAAAAAGATATGGTATATAGATGAACATCCAGATGGAAAGATGCATAGGGCTAGGTCAGGGAGGATCCTGAGTGTGGGAACTTCTGCCACGTGGAGTTGGGATGTGCCACCCTCCCTGTAAGTGGCTGTGTTCATCAACTCAGAAATTCCCCAGACCCCATTCTATTGGGATTTTTATAGAGGTTTCCTCACATAAGCACGATCAATTAACAACTCCATTTCTAGCACCTCTACTCTTTTTAGAAAGCTGGACTTCAGAGAGGCCCATGCCGCAAGTACGTGAGGGTAGCCTCTGGCCCACAGCCAGCAAGGAACTGAGGCCCTTAGTCTAACAGCTCACAAAGATCTGAATTCTGCCAACAATCATGTGATCTTGCAGGCAGATCCTTCCTTAGTTGAGGATCAGATGAGACCACTGTTCTGGGCAATACCTGAACTACAACCTTGTAAGACCCTGAATCAGAGCACCTAGCTAAGGCATATCTGGACTTCTGACTCAGAGAAACTGTAAGATAATGTGTGTTGCTTTAAGCTACTAATTTTGTGCTCATTTGTTAGGTAGCACTAAATAACACACCAAGGTTACCAAAGCTAAGGACCAGTGTTTATAAGTGTCATAATTCAGTGTTTCTCATTACTACTTGCTCTGTAAGGATGATGTTTTATTTCAGGACTGATGATTAGATGTGTGGTTCACATCCAAAGTCTACTCTTGTCCCCCCATTAGAATTAAGGGAGAGAGGCAAACCATGAGAGACTTTTGAATGCTGAGAACAAACTGAGGACTGATGGGTGTGGGGGAGGGGGGCGATGGACATGGAGGGGGGCACTTGTGGGGATGAGCACTGGGTGTTACATGGAAACCAACTTGACAATAAACTATTTGTAAAAGAAAAAAAAAAAGAATTACTAGGGATACTTAAACCCTTAGAGCTAATCTAACAGAATTTTGAGGCTAGGGCCTGCTGAAATGTATTTTTAAAAAATTCTGCAAAATTATCTTGCCCAAGATATTTATTAACCACAAAGGAAGTTAGTACCTTTGGAATGTAGAAATCTAACAATGAGCATCTTAACCATGTGATCAATGGTGACTGTTAGATTTCATCAACATCATGTATCCTCTGGTATTATACCCTGAGGATACGTCACTTCTGTAGTATTGATGCATAACCTCAGTGTAATCAGAGAATACTGGATCAAACCCAAATTGAGGAATATTCTACAAAATAGCTGGCCAGTATTCCTTTTAAAAAAAGTGCCTAAGTCACAAAAGACAAGAAAACACCGAGGAACTGTCACAAATTGGAGGAGACTGAAGAGAAATAACAAGTAAATGCACTGTGGGGTCTTGACCTTGGACTAGATAGACATCAGTGGGAAGGACTATAGTTTAATTACTAGTTTGTGTCATGTTAATTTCCTGGTTTTGATAATTGTACTAAGGTTATATATGATGTTAACATTAGGAGACACTGGATGAAGAACTGTTCTGCAACTTTTTTTTATAAATCAAAATTTATTTCAAAATAAAAACAAAAACCTCTCTCTACTTGGGTGTTTCTCAAAGTATTTCCTTTTGCTTTTCAGAAGCACAAGTAACAATCTAGACATTTACTTTTACTTTGGTGATATCCAAAGGACTGTGCTAGAGGAAAGGTAACAAACCAGACCAGGGTGCCATCTTGTCAGAAAACAGAAACACTTGCAATGCTTCACGCACGTTGAAACATTTCCCCCTTTATTTTGTTTTTCAAATTACAAAAGATATGTATGTTGAAACAAGTAAAACAATACAAAGATATATAAATTAAACAACTGCTATTTTTCCCTTCCCTACCAAGATAACCAATGTTAACATCTTGGTGTATATCCATCCATACTTTCCTTTGTTCATATAAACATACATGCATATATACACATACAGGGTTTTAATTAAAAAAATAGATTTGTAAACATTATTCTGCAGTTTGCCCTTTTCATTTAATATAGCACGAACATACCCACAAATTAGCGGAGTTTTAGCTCCTCACTCAAATAACTTAGTTACACATTTGAGATATCAGTCATTTTTTTTTTTTCTTTTTGGGTTTCAATTTCCCTCTCTGGCTCCCTCAAACCAACCTATATCACCCACCTCCCCCCAACCCAATGTATACTTTTCAATACTTTTCTCCATGCATATAAAATCATACACAGATATATGATACATGTTTATCACTCATAAACACCTAGAGGCATTTTGTCACTGATTTACAAAAACAGGGTCATATTTTACACACTTACTTGTACCTTGCTTTTTTCACTCAAGAAAACATTATGGAATTCTATTCAAGTCCACTAGCATGGTTTAGTTTGTCCACTTTAATGGCTATCTAAACTTAATATGGAATGGATATAATTCCTTCCCTTTTCCAATTTCCCTATTGATAGGCATTTATTTGGATTCTAGTGTCTTATTGCCACTAGGAACAATTTTGTAATAAATATCCATATTCATCTGTCCTTTATGTATTGGGGTTTTACTTCTAAGAGATTCCTCAAAGTGACATAAGTACTTTAAGTTATAACAGATGTTGCCACATTGATTTTTTTAAAGAGCTGTAATGATTTGTTTCCACCAGTGGTGTATAAGAACTTTTGTTGGGACAGCAAAAAAAGCAGTCCTGCTATTTTTTGTCAGTTTGATTGAATACAGTTATCTCATTATGACTTTAAATCTTTTTAAAATGTTTATTTTTGAAATAAGAGAGAGAGAGAGACAACACAAGTGGGGAAGAGGCAGAGAGAGAAAGGGAGCCACAGAATCCAAAGCAGGCTCCAGGTTCCAAGCTGTCAACACAGAGCCCAATGCAGGGCTCAAACTCATGAACCGCAAGATCATGACCTGAGCTGAAGTCAGATGCTTAACCCACTGAGCCATCCAGGCACCCCATCTCATTATGAGTTTAATCTGTATTCCCCAACAACCACTGAAGCTAAACATTTTTTTAATTTTTAAAAATGTTTTATATTTATTTATTTTTGAGAGACAGAGAGACAGAGCATAAAGCAGGGAGAGGCAGAGAGAGAGGGAGACACAGAATCCGAAGCAGGCTCCAGGCTCTGAACTGTCAGCACAGACCCTGATGCAGGGCTCTAACTCACAAGCCATGAGATCATGACCTGAGCCAAAGTCATCCACTTAACCAACTGAGCCACCCAGGAGCCCCTGAAGCTAAACATTTTTTGATAGGCCCACCGGCCAGCTGGGTTTGCTGTGTTCTTATAATTGTCTATTCACATTTCTCTGCCATGTTTTGCCATTGAGTTATCTTTTTCCTGTCAATTTGAAAAGCACCTCTTTTCTGATTGGCTTTGCAAATATTTCACCCAAAAATATTGTGTATTGACTTTATTGAAGGCACCTTTTGCCATACAAAAGATTATGCTTTCATGTAATCAAATATTTTTTAATAGCCTTTAAGTATCTTGTGTTGGTAAAGTTAATCTTCCCAACTCCTAGATTGTACATGTAATCTTTCATTTCATTTTTCCTTCAAGAATTTTATTATTTAAACAATTTAAATCTTAAATCCACTGGGATTTTTTCATATGGTTTGGGCTGTTAGTCAAAGTTTACTTTCTTCCTGAGTAAAAGCCAACTGTACGAGAATTCTTTTTAAATAAACTATTCCTTTCGCCTATAGCTTTAAATTCCACCTTTTTCATATGCCTTCATATTGAGCTTTCTCATATACACTAAGGTATTTCAAGATTTTCTATTCTGATCCATTGATGTGTTTATCTGTTCTTTTGCCAATAATTTGTTAATTTGTTTAAAGTGACTTCGTGTTATATTCTGACATCTGGTATGAAATTCTTTTTCATAGTTTTCTTGTCTAGATTGTTATGCATTTGTTCTTCCATATGGATTTTAAGGTCATTTAAGTAAAAAAAAAAATCACTGACATTTAGTGTAATTCCAAAAGAAGTGCATGTAAGTTATTAGATGTTTACAGAGAAAACTTTTAATTTCTATACTGTCTTATTAGAAAATTATCTTTTAACCCAAAACAATTACTGGTCTCTTCATTTATTGATATATTATCAAAAACTTTCCCCTTTTCTGTTTATGCCAATTATTTAATTTTGGTTTTTACTGTCTTCATTGGAAACTCCAACACAATATTTAGTAAAAAATAGACAGCAGTGAATGCCCTTATGTAATGCCCTAATACTATTAAATTCTTAATTTTCAAAAAATGGTTTTAGCATAAATATGCTATTGGGTTTTGGTAAAGGAACTCTTAAGTCATTACTATATATTACAATTCAATTTATATTTTATTAGATTGGAAATGTTTGCAAATTCTATTAAATATTTTGTCTGCTTTTAAACTGTTAATTTTATTGATTTATTTCCTATTACTGCATTGGTTCTGCATTCTTGGAATAATTCCTCCTTGGTCATTATAATATGTCATTCTTTAGGTATACTGCTGAATTCTGTTTGGTATCATTTTAATTATAATTTTTGTTTCTAAATTCATGAGTAAGACTGGCCTGGAGTTTTCTTTTTTCAAACACCTTTATTTGGTTTTGGTGTTAAAACTTGTTCTGACTTCATAAAACTGGAGAACATAGTCTATGAGCTGAAATACTTCAAATAACACTGGTATCACTCTTTAAAAAAAAATTTTTTTTTAATGTTTTATTTATTTCTAGGAGAGAGAGAGACAGAGTGAGCTTGGGAGGGTCAGAGAGAGAGGGAATCACAGAATGAAACAGGCTCCAGGCTCTGAGCTGGCAGTCAGCACAGAGCCCGACGCGGGGCTCGAACCCACGAACCGCGAGATCACGACCTAAGCGAAAGTCGGACGCTTAACCGACTAAGCCACCCAGGTGCCCCGGTATCACTCTTTAAAAGATGCAACTAATTATGAAATCATCTGGGCCCTGGAGCATTTTTCAATCCTAGATCTTTAATCACTTTTCCAAACTCTTCAGTGGTACTTTTTCTATCAAGTTTCTACTTCTTTTTTTTTTTTAATTTTTTTTTATGTTTTATTTACTTCTAGGAGAGAGAGACAGCGTGAGCAGGGAGGGTCAGAGAGAGAGGGAGTCACAGAATCAGAAACAGGCGCCAGGCTCCGAGCTGGCAGTCAGCACAGAGCCCGACGCGGGGCTCGAACCCACGAACCGCGAGATCATGACCTAAGCGAAAGTCAGACGCTTAACCGACTAAGCCACCCAGGCACCCCAAGTTTCTACTTCTTATTGCAATTTTCCTAACTTATATTTTGCAAGAAAAGCATTTATTTCCTCTTTTAAAAACAGGTTGATCTAGATTTGTATAAAGTATCTTTTATCATTCTTTTAATCATATCTTTATCTGTGATTTTTTTACAAATTTTTATTTATTTTTTACAAATATTAATTTATTTTTACAAATTTTTATTTAAATTAGTTAGTTAACGTACGGTGTAATATTAATTTCAAGTGTAGAATTTAGTGATTCATCACTTACATATAACACCAGTGCTCATGTGATTGTTTCCTTTCTCATTCTGGACCAGGCTTTCTTACAGGAGGCAATTCTTTTTTTTTTTTTTTTTTAAATTTCTGAGAGAGAGAGAAAGAGACAGCATGAGCAGGGGAGGGTCAGAGAGAGAGAGGGAGACACAGAATCCGGAACAGGCTCCAGGCTCTGAGCTGGCTGTCAGCACAGAGCCCGACGCGGGGCTCGAACCCATGAACTGTGAGATTATGACCTGAGCCGAAGTCGGATGCCCAACTGACTGAGCCACCCAGGCGCCCCACAGGAGACAATTCTTGAATAGTGTGGCCATTTGTTTTATTTGGATGACATGGCAGCTCAAGGAAGTAGATTTTTTTCCCAATATTGGAATGATGAAACAACTTGGGTTTTAGTGACGAGGATATTCACAGGGAAATTGATAGAGAAGAAAAGTGGATATTGCTGAATTAATTTGCAAAACGGAAAAAAAAATACAGAAAAATTCTATCTTTGGTCTCTGGCAAGAAACATTTCTTAATTATAAGACTCATATAAACACTACATTCCTACTAATTTGCTGCAAGGCATATTAAGCAAGACTAATAAAATAGAAGTAGTGCACAATATACCATGGTCACACTACTTTTTGTCAAATAATGGCTGTGCTGAGTAATAAAGTTTATAGTATTTTGATCATCCAATATTAGCTTGTGAAACTATTCCTTAGCTTTGCCTTTTCAACATTAACAAGTGTTCTTATTTTTTATATTGTTAAGACACTAAAAGACAATGGTGATATTTAGAGTGGAAAAGTTTGGTGAATGGCATTCTACATACTATGTGACAAATGTGCTTGACATTCACAAATTACATTAAATTCACATTTACATTTCCAAAATATAAATAATGCTTATTATGTGGCTCACTATGGAATATGCCATAATTTACCAATTCCTTCCACATATATTTTGCATTCTGTTGTCATTCCATTAGCATATTTAAAAAAAAATTTTTTTTTAATGTTTTATTTATTTCTAGGAGAGAGAGAGAGACAGCATGAGCAGGGGAGAGTCAGAGAGAGAGGGAGTCACAGACTGAAACAGGCTCCAGGCTCTGAGCCAGCAGTTCGAACCCACGAACCGCGAGATTCGAAAGTCGGACGCTTGTCAGGTTCCATTAGCATATTTTTAAACTTTCATAAGCCAGAGTGACCATGTTTATTTTTTATAAAGTGTTTTCTGTAATCTTTGTATAAAGTTTTCTATCATAATTAGAACATGACCTCCCTTATGGTAAAACATTTTGTCCAAATTCATTAAATCAATGAGATTTCTTCTGAAAATGAATGCCTCCACATACAATAAAATAGGATACCTTGCTTAAGGCTTTCCCACAATTATCAGATTTTAATTCCTATAGGCATTCTTTCTGGCATGAATTTTCTGATGTCTACTGAGATTTGGCTTCTGGTAGAAAGCTTTCCCACATTCACTGCATCCATAGGGTTTTTCTCCTGTATGAGTTCTCCAATGCTTATTGAGGCATGATTTTTGGCTGAAGGATTTTCCACATTCTCTACAACGATATGGTCTTTCTCCTGTGTGTATTTTTCGATGTACATTAAGGTATGACTTCTCACCAAATGACTTCCCACATTCACTGCACACAAAGGGTCTTTCTCCAGTATGTGTTCTTTGATGTTCTCTGCGGTGTGACTTCTGAGTGAAGGCTTTCCCACAAAAAAAACATTCAAAGGGTCTTACCCCAGTGTGAATTCGCTGGTGTTTAATAAGGGTTGACTTATGGGAAAAGGCTTTCCCACAGTCAGTGCATCCATATGGCTTCTCCCCAGTGTGACTTCTCTGATGCCTAATGAATTCAGACTTGTAGCAGAAGGCTTTCCCACACTCACTACAGACATGGGGTTTCTCTGTAGGTGGAACTCTTTTACGTTTGTACACAAGAGAATTGGTTACTGCTGGTTTATACATAAGTGCTGGGTTGTGGCTGAAAGCTCTCTCACAATGACTGCATTCCCAGAGTTTTTCTCCATTAGGTTTTCTATCATGGTTTGTATGCTGTAACAGTTTCCCACATCCACAGCACTCCTCTTTTCTGGAATAGTTTCTCTTAAAACCAATGAAGTCTAAATTATGGTTCACACTTTTTCCATAGGCGTCCCAGTTATTGGGGTCTTGAACTAAAGGAAAAAGATTAGTGCTCAGAGGTGATATTTTCCCAAACTTACTGTCTTCATGGCTTCTTTCCTTGGGCAATGTTTTCTTGGTGATGAATGCCCCTTGTTTCAAAATCATGTCTTGCTGTCTTTTCCTCTGGACATTAACTTGACAAATGTTTTCTGGAGAAAATACAGCAAACCTTTATTCTGTTATTATGACCTGGAATAAAATTACTTGAAAAATGCCGTAAACATTTAAACAATACACAGCATATGAACAGGCACAGCATGAACCATAACTAAATGCGGAGAAGGGTGCTGTATGAGAAGATTCACAACTGGCACAAATGAAATGGAACATGTCATAGAGTATACAAAGTAATAATTTTGAGTAAGATGGAATATTATAGACCGGTTGGCAGACATGTTCTTAAAGGGCCAGAGAGTAAATATCTTAGGCTTTGTGGGCGATATGGTCTCAGTCAAAATTATTCAACTTTCCCTGTGTATTTGGGGAACACAGATAGTATTGTAAAGGTTAGGGCATGGCTGTGTTCCAGTAAGATTTTCTTCACAAAATTAGGTGGCCAAACTATAGGGTGTAGTTTGTCAATCTTGTTACTGAGGAAAGGAGTTTAAGTGTCATAGGGCAGCTTGCTATTCAATGTGTGGCTCTTAAAAGAGGGAAAAGAAAGGCAGCTGATGCCCAGGTGACAATGTTTCAGGAAGGCGGATGAGCACAGTTTAATGAGGCAAAATACACCCCAGAGGGCGCTATTGTGTTGGTGTGGCAATTAAAAGTATTGGTTCTGAAATGTGACCACGAGTTCAAATCTCTGTTCGGTCCCTTACTTTGCTGTATGTTCTTAGATAAGTTTCCTAACTTTTCTGTGATTGCTTATTGCTTTATTTGTAAATAGAGTAAGAAAGGTTGGATACCTCACAGACATTGTAAGGGCTGAATGAGATGATATATGTAAAAGGCTGAGAACAGATCTGGCATACAGTGAGCACACACTGAGTGTTGGCCAGTAATTCTAATGCTGTTAACTGCTACTACTGCAACCAAGGTGGATGAAAGGTGGATGGTGGTCATTTCAGAGACATAATTTTGGAGAGAAGCATGAAAATACCTTGAGTGTTATTTTCATAATGTAATATTTAATTCAATTATGTGATGACAACACCAAGTGTAAGTGGCATAAAGAGATGTGGGAACAGACAGCACTGACTCTTCTTACTAAGTTCATGACTCTTGTGGAGAAGTAGAAGTTCAGAGGCATCCTTAGGAGTAGGTTACCAACACCTGGGGTACCATGCATATCGTTGTGGTATTTTACAAAGCTGAGAGGAAAGGAGCACTTACTCTGAATGTTATAAGGAAGTGGTTAAGACGGGCCAAACTCAGTCATCTCCTTTGCCACCCAGCTGTCTTTGGTTACCTTAAATTCAATACTTCCTCTTCTGCAACTTAAGGAAACTGAAGGACTAGGGGATAATTTAAAGGATTAGGGAAAGGATGGGAAGTGAGAGTGTGGGTATGGCAGGCAGGTCTGAGGCATTTTACCTGGAAACTGGGAAAAGGGAATAGGAAGGTACCAGCAGGAGCGGGGGAATGACAGAAGTTTATTTGTGAGAAAGGCTGAATGTGATGGAGAAGGGATTGTGGAGAAAGGGAGATGGAGCAAGAGCACAGGGAGAGGTGAGATTTAAAGAAGGAAGGAACAGGGGCGCCTGGGTGGCTTAGTCGGTTAAGCGTCCGACTTTCGCTTGGGTCATGATCTCGCGTTCGTGGGTTCGAGCCCCGCGTCGGGCTCTGTGCTGACTGCCAGCTCAGAGCCTGGAGCCTGTTTCAGTCTGTGACTCCCTCTCTCTCTGACCCTCCCCTGCTCACGCTGTCTCTCTCTCTCTCTCCTAGAAATAAATAAAACATTTAAAAAATAAAAATAAAAAATAAAGAAGGAAGGAACACTGGATAAGGGAGGTGGGGTGCCTGGAGGTTGAAGGGACAACAAGAAGGCTAAAGCTCTCAGAGAAATGTCTCCAGTGGCTTGCAAAGATCTAAGGCTTTTGAAAGCTGGACCTTGAACAAAATCCCAAAGGTTCCAGCCTCCTATAGTACTTCTTGCTGGATTTATCATACTTACTTTGACAGTGGCAGCCTGAGCACGCTGCCTCACAAATCCATGGTGCTTCTTCCTGCTCCAGCTTGAGGATCACATATGGTTTAGTGCCTTCATAACCTGTTCCAGGGAAATGATCCAGGCCTTGGGCTGAGCTCCTTGGTCTTCAGGGCCACTCAGGCAGCATTAAAGGCTGCACAACAGACATTGGACTTGGGAGAAGACTGTACACATACCTTGTCCAGAACCCAAAAGGAATTAGTAACCCAGGACCACTGAAACTCAAGCCAAACTCACAGAGGCAGCACAGTACAAGGGCTAGAAATATAGACTGTGCAGCCAGACTTCTGGGATTCAAATCCTAGTCTGGCTCTATTATGTACTAGGTTAATAACACTGGACAAGTTACTTCATCTATCTGCCTCTGTTTCCAAATCTGTAAAATAGTGCTACAAATAGTACCTATCCCGTGGGGCTCTTATGAGGATTAAGTAAGTTAATATTTTAAAAATGGCTGAAATAATGTCTGGCACATAGAAAGTACTTGGTACTTCAGAGGCTCTAGGTACTTCAGTTACTTTTAGTAATTGAAAAAGGAAAGGCGGTTAATCAAGCACAATCTATGTTTATGGCAGAGTTCTTCTTACCTACTGAAACAAGATTGCTATAGGTCTCCAGCATCACATCCCGGTACAGTGCCCTCTGAGCAGGATTCAGCCTGTGCCACTCCTCTTGAGTGAAGCCCACGACCACGTCTTTGAATGACACAGGTCTCTGCTGAAGATGAAATGGCATTGAGTCATGTGAGAAAAATGTACCCAGGGGTAGATGGTATGGAATTTTCATGTTCCTAGGCCAGAGATTCTCATGATCATTTAGCTACCTAGGATACCTTTTACATTTCTGGCTTTGGGCTATATATAGTAGGAAAAGTAACTATCCCACTGGATCCCACTGCCACATACACTTTAAGTCAGCATATATTGACTGAAGACCTGCTGTGTATAACCCAGTGCTGGTTGTTGGAAACACAATCATGGATGGTTCCTGACCTCAAGGATCTGATAGCCAGCAATATGTAAGGCTATCAGGGTGAAAGTATAAGAGCTATGATGGCAAGACATCTAGGTTAGAGCATGTAGAAAAGTGTGAATGGTCCATTAAATGCTTCAAGGGCTAGTAAGGCTTCAGACATAGGGGATATATTGTTGCTGAGACTCCTCTACAGAAAGTTGGAGAAACTACAGTCCTTGCAGAGGGAGCAGCGTGGACACCGGCATGGGGATGGAACAGTGATTTTAAGGGCTACCAGGCACTCAGTAGCAGGAGGAGCATAGAGGGGCCTGTGAGTGATGAGATAAGGGACTTTAAGACAGTGGAACTATCAAGGAATAGGTGTATATTGAAAGCACATTCTAGAAGGCATGTGGTACCACTGTATATGGAAGGCATGATGTACCACTGCACATCAAGTGGTACAGCAGTAACTCTAAGCAGACTGGAAACTTAAGGATATATATTGAATTCCTAAAGTAACCACTAAAGTCATAGTGCAAAGAGGTATACTGAAGTAAAGGAATTTCAAAAAATATTTAATCCACACAAACACACACATAACAGAGAAGAAATAAAGGAACAAAAGCAGATGGGACAAACAGAAAAATAAATACTAAAAGGACGGATACAAATCCAACCACACCAATAATTATATTAAATGACACTAAATTATAATGCAAATTAATATATGACTGAACACTCCAAAAGGCAGAGATTGTGAGGCTGGATAAAAAAGCTGCCCGAAGAGGTACAGAACTCACAGATAATTTGAAAGTGAATGAATAGAAATGTGGTGGGGGACCTTGAGGGAAGTGAAAAGACAGACCATAATAATGCAGGTAGAAGATGATGTCACAAGTAGCACAGTAAGACACAGTGAGACAGAGAAAAGAAGAGTACAGAACCTCCACCTTAACTGGTTGTGGGGAATGAGTGAAAAGGGGTAAGGGTAACAGCACTGTGTCTCAAAGCCAACTAGGTGATGATGGTGGTAAATCAGAAGTGAAAAAAAAAACAGCAGAAGCAAAGAGGATGTGTTATTAGACGTGTCTGGGGACACATAGGTGGAGACACTTAGCAGGCAGTGGGATGGACATAGGAGTCTTGTAGCAGAAGCAAGATCAGGAAGGGAACTAAAGCTCTGTGAGCCATCAGCAGAGAAGTGGTAGCTAAGGTTGTCAGTGAGGGATCTCTCTGCAGGGAGACAGGATGAGAAAAGTGCCCAGGCCAGAGCCCCAAGGGACACTAAAGAGTTCAGATGGAGACCCAAAGAAGGACCCACAGATACTAACCTAAAGAGGTCACCTGTGATATTATGATATATTAAAAAATATATATACTTGGTTTTCCTTCATGGTTCCTGGAACAGAGCTTCTTAAACCCTTGCAACTTCCTTAGTAATAGGGATAAAGGAGTATCTTATGTTATTCATAACAGGCCCCAGTCAAGGATACATGAGTTTGTGCTAATGACAAAGAGGATGGGGGCTGGTTGCCAGAGGAACTAGCCATGTGATTAGAGGGTTGGAACTTTCAGTCCCCTTTTCCACCCCCTACTTCTAGGTGGGGGTGGGGGTGAGTGGGCAGTACTGGAGACTGAGCTGATCCCCAATCCATGATTTAAGCAATGATGGAAATCCCATGAAAACTCTGGGGACTTCTAGGTTGGTGAACACATCTGGGAACCCCAAACTCCGCAGACATAAGTTCATATGCTCAGGACCATTCTGTACCTTGTCATCTGGCTTTTCATTTGCATCCATTATAAAAAACCTGTAATAGTAAGTAAAGTGTTTCCCAGAGTTCTGTGAGTCATAGCAAATTATCAAAACTAAGGAAGGGGTCATGGGAACCCCCGATTTACAGCTAGTTGTTCAGAAGTTCAGGTGACAACCTGGGATGCAATTAGCATCGGGGGGTGGGAGCAGTCTTGTGAGACTGAGACCCTACCTTGTAGGGTCTGTGCTAACACCGAGCTGAATTAAATCGTAGGAAACCTAGTTGGTGTCCACAGAGAATTGGAGAACTGTTTGGTGTAAGAAAAAGTAATCCTCTATTGCTGTGAGTAGAGGAAACTACCTATGATATATCTTCAAGTGACTGTAAAGAATGAACTTTACCCAAAGAGAGGTCTGATCATTGCACTCAGCTCCTGGGAGTTAATCTCTAAGCCCCTGCAATGTTCTGCTTGATTAAGACTGTCTTTGTTTGCCTGGGGGCTCTGGACCACATGAGACAGTCTAACAATGTGATTTCTAGATGGAGCTTTGGGTCACAGACATCAGCTCAATCTCAGGAGGTGGCTGTACATCTCGCTGAAAAATGTGGGGTCCTACAGTCGCACCTGAGCAGTGGCCCAAGCAGATGAGCTGGAAGGCAGGACCAAAACCAGGGTGAAGCCATGGATGCTGGCACATGAGACCCTAAGATTCATACAAAGGCCATGTACATAGCAGGTAACAACCAGATAGCCTCTCTGATGCCAGAATGACATACCATGATAGAGGGAGAGTAGCAATCAGGCTTTTATCAGAGCACAGAGCCTGGCTCAGTTGACAGCTCTGGGTCAATATTTCCCAAACAGAGCTAATTGGAATGGGAATGAGATGGGATGGGATGGAATACAACAGAACAAAATAGATGTAATTTGGCACCCAAAAGGCCATGTCATTTTCACCAAACACAGGAAGTAACCTTAAGGTGTAAAATTAGCATGACTTAGTGACTGAGTGTGAGAGGGGGAAGGTGGGGAGAAGTCAAGGATAATCTTAGGGTCCTGGTTTGCCTGGTGGGATGGTACCATATCCTGAGGTGGGAAACTGGGGCACAAAGAGGTTCAGAGACTTGTGCAAGGTCATGCAGATGGTAAGGACTGGGATTCAAATTCAGCAGTCTGGTTCCAAAGTCTGTGCTCTTACCCAGTATACAGTGCTGCCTTCCACACAGAAGGGGGCAAAAGATGCAATCTAATTTAGCAGAACAATCAAAAAGCATCTTCTGATTTCAGCCTCAGCAACATCACGTGGGATCTTGGCCAGAAAAGTTTTAGTAAGGCGGGAAGAAAGGATGCTGGATTCAAGAAAGAATAAGAAATACAGGGCTCCTAGGGGGCTCAGTCAACTGACTCTTGATTTTGGCTAAGGTCATGATCCCAGGGTCATGGGATTGAGCCCCAGGTTGGGCTCCATGCTCAGTGTGGAGCCTGCTTAGGATTCTCTCTCCCTGACCCTCTCCCCCTCTCACACACACTCTCTCTAAAAAATACAAATTAATTAAAAAAAAAACAAGAAAGAATAAGAAAAGCATATGGAAACACCAAGAGAAGGAAATCACTATAGGAGATGAAGGAGGCCAGAGGAGAAAGGAAAGGACTTTGTGGTTTGGAAGTGGTGATAGTTTTTAGGGTTGGAGATACTGACAGTGGTTGTAGGGACAGGGGAAGGATCTGGGAAAGGGGAAAGGATGAGTCTCCAGAAAGAGATATCCCTGCTGGAGGGAGGCCTCCAAAGAGGTGGAAATGCAGGAACTCTACGGCTGAGTGGGTCTTGTCAGGACACAGGGCCCTTCACTGTCTAGAGATGGTGAGGAAGGGTAGGGGGAGCTGGGAACACTTCACACTGAGACTTGCGGGGGAATAAGATGTTCAACTGCTGCCAAACTAGTAAAGATAGGTTAAGGGAATGAATTTAAACAATGGAGAGCTCATCTGTTCCCCAGTCTAGATCAAGGCTATAAATACCTTGGATCAAAACCAGGACTTCCATTAACACCAGGAGGAACCTTCCTGCCTGCCCCCTCTGAAAAGAAATATTATTTGTATTTTCAATTTCTCTAACTGGAATTTAGCATTTTATTCCATTACATATATGGGCTGCAAAGCACAGAGGAGTTAAAACTTCCTGCAACCCTGGGGCACCTGGGTGGCTCAATTGGTCGAGCATCTGATTCTCGATTTTTGGCTCAGGTCATGATCCCATGGTGCGTAGGCTAGAGTTGCACATCTGGTTCTGTGCTGACAGCGTGTAGCCTCTTTGGGATTCCCTCTCTGTCCCTCCCCCACGTGTGCATAAGTACATGCTCTTTCAAACAATAAATTTTAAAAACTTAAAAAGGCTGTGGTCCTAGGTACTAATATGTACAATCTCTAGCATTTTAACTGGGGGAAAAAAGGGGGTAGAGAAGTATGTGTAAGTGTCTTGCCACTGAATCTACATGTAGAGAGAAAAACTGGTTTTCCACCCGAATCCTCCTGAAGGACCAAGTATTTCTCTCAAGTGCTAGGAGAAGACTGGCTGCTGCAGACTTAAGATCTTTTACAACTGCATTTGGTCAAAGGGAGGTACCCCACCCAAGCTTAAGCCCCCCCCCCCCCCAAGGGGCAGATGACCAATGACTGGTTGATTTCAGAATATAAAGGCCTCTTTGCCTCCATTCAGGACAATGTGGAAGCCATCCCAGTTTCAAAGCATCTTGTAAGATCAGCTGGTGCTCTGTTTAACTCCCTCTGCCTAATCCTGCTTCCTTCACTCCTTACAGGTGTTCCAAGAGTCTCCCTACTAAACCCCATGTGTGCAAACCTCCATCTCTAAGTCTGTTTTCTAAGAACCCAACCTGTGACAGTATATATGCTTGAAATGCACATATTTTTTTCTACAAGTTTCCCAAGAAGGGAAACTAGGTTACTTAAATGTCACACTTACCTGGCACTCAATCATTTTCTGCTGTTCTTGGAAAAAGATTTGAATCCTGTGAAGATAGAGACTGGCGGAGGGGAGCAGGGGGAAGGAGGAGAAAGAAAAGAACAGAACTGTGAGGGACCAGGCCCATCCTGGAAATTGCAAAGTCCCTATGTAAACCTTGTACAAAAACCTATGCTTTAAATCACTGTGGTAGAAGAAAAAATATGGGGCTATTCAATTCAGAATGTGAATTCATAAAACAGACCCCCCCCCCCGAAGTAAAAGCTACTATCAAGTAAGAACTTAAAATTTATTTAAGAACAAATCCTTAAAACTTAAATAACTGGCCCCATGTGAGATGGAGCCACATTCATGCTCTGAATAGGATCACCTCTGCAGAAGGACAATACGTTTTCTCTTAAAGGCAAAATGCTTGGGTTTTACCTCTTATTTGCTTTTAAAGTTGCATTTGTTCACCTACTAGTGTTTATGAAATCCTATATTTGAGATGCTTTTTCTATAACAATGTTATTTTTTTGAAGTATATACTGAAAAAAGGCTTTTGTAACTTATTACAAAGAACTCAAAGCAAAATAAAATAACTGTGTAACATTAGTAAAACTAATAGTTACTTAAACTATGGCAGAAATGATTACTAAAGGCTAAACCTTGTTATTTATCCAGAATATTATTAAGTGTTGTCGTTAAAAAATAATTTTCAACAAATGAAAACAAACAACTGTTACTTTTTAAAAAATTTATTTATTTTGAGAGAGAGAAAGAGTGTAAGCAGGGAAAGGGCAGAGAGAGGGAGAGACAGAATCCCAACCAAGCAGGCTCCGCGATGTCAGTGCAAAGCCCAACGTGAGGCCTGAACTCACAAACTGTGAGATCACGACCTGAACAGAGATCAAGAGTCAGACGCTTTACCGACTGAGCCATCCAGGCGCCCCAACAACTGTTCCTTTTAATTAAGATGTTTAAGTAAAGAGATAACTATGGGGGTTAAATTATAAAAGAAAAAGGGTAAGTCATAATTTAAGAGTGTAAATATTTTATGGTGTACTTGAATGCTTAATGTTAAAATCATCAATGGGATAACTCCTGATTTTAAAAATGGTATCTTTTGTGGCTGTTCTCAAAGTAACTTGGGGTGGTGTCATCCTAACTAGAAAAATTTGCTAGTACCCAGATTCTGATCTCTTCCACAAAGGTCACCAAAAAGGAACCAGAGCTCCTTGGAAAATGGCTGAGTCCACATCTGGAGCACAGAACACAAAATGCACCTCTGTAATCTTGAGTGCCAGAAAGCAAAGACACTTCTTCAGTGATGAGTCCTGGCAAAGGGGCAGAGGAGCCAGCTTCAAAGGTTCTAACGACGTGAGGAGGAGTGCTAAGGACAAACAGGCCATATCCACTAAAAGTTTCCAATTAGTTTAGTGATTAGCAGAAGACACTAGTTTCAAGGGGAAAAAATTCTTTCAAAATGAATACATTCTCCTGGCTTTGTTTTACACAAGTATCTTCTCACTAATCTGTTGACAAATCATCTTTCGAAAAAGGAAAATAATTTTAAAGTGCTGGAAATATTCTCTGTCATAATCTGGGTCATAAGTACATGAGGGTACACATGGAAAAATTCTTAACATAGAGTGCTAAATGAGTTAATGATTTACTTTTCTCTTAGTGGGCAATAAATATCCACTCTCTCTTAATTGTACCAAAATGCTTTGAAATATTGTATCAGACAGTATAAGTCATACAGCACAGTTAGTGTGAAAGAGGCATTTAGCTATCAGATCAGTAATAGAAGGATTGGGCAGTGAGCTTATTATGCTTTTTGAAATATTTTTTTCTTTACTGAGGTATCATTTACATATAATAAATGATTCCATTTTAATTGTATAGTTCAGTGAGTTTTGACAAATATATTCATCCACATAACCACCACATTATCAGGATATGGAACATTTCCAGGAACATCCTGTTCACAAGCTAGAATAATGAATTTGTCTTAATGATGCTAAGATTAACTACTTAGATTCCTATCTCTTCTATAGAATAAAAAAGGTAATTTCCTTGGATGTTAAATAAAATATATATCTACTAAAAGCTTCCAATTAGTTTAGTGATTAGCAGAAGACACTAGTCTTTGCTTACATAATACATTAAACAAGTTATACCAGTAAGTCAAAAAAGTAGTTTAAAGAAAGTGTAAGATCTATTGTTTGAATTTCGTTTATATGAAGGTCAGAAACTGGCAACCCTAACCTATGTGACAGTTTTGACTAGGCACTGCTTGGGAGGGGTGGGGGAAACCTTTGGGGTGCTGGAAATGTTCCCTGTTATGATCTGGGTTAGGGGTACATGAGTGTGCACATACGGAACAATTCATTAAGCTACATGCTGTTCTCTATGCACATTACATCTCAAGTTAAAAAAAAAAACACAAGCTCATTATTTTAAAAATATACGTGTAGAAAAACTTTTGGTATGAAATACAATAAAATGTTATTTGTGTTTCGATTTGGTCTGCAGGATGTTTCTTATTCTAATCTGTAAGTGAAACACACACAGATACGTACTTCATTATTTACATACTAATGTTCCACTGCTTTTTTCATCATGATGGAAGCCACAGGAGGGCTTTGAAAGTGGGAGGAGGTTCCCTGAGAGAACTGAACTGTCCACTAGGGACCAAGCTGGAAGGAAAGGCCTAAGGCCCAGCAAGCTGGGGCAGTTAATCCAGAATTGGAGAACTACTCGATCCTCTAAAAGAATACACTCTCTCCCTCCCCCTTCTCGATTGAGCTACTCAGCTTTGGCCTGGTCTCCACAGCTGCAAAGTTCCAGCTGAGTGGTGGTGTGGCAAACGTGTTGGCGAATGGGTATCTGGAGGCCTGTGCTCTGTGGCCTGGGAAAGTCACTTCCTTCACCTTTAAATGAGATGGCAGCATCAGTGGATAACAAAAACCATTGGCAAAAGCTTGGTGAAAAACAGGGTGTTTCTATAGTATCTAAATATCCGCCCCCAAGATATTTATTAATTATAAAATGAGGGGGTGCCTGGCTGGCTCAGTCAGTTAAGTATCTGGCTCTTGATTTCGGCTCAGGTCATTGATCTCATGGTGCGTGAGTTTGATATTCCATGCTTTTAGCACGGAGCCTGCTTTGATTCTCTCTCTCTCCCTGGCCCTGTCTCTCTCTGCCTTTCCCTGGGTCATGCTCTCTTTCTCTCAAAATAAAAATAAAATGAACTTAAAACAATAGCAAGTTTGCCTTGGAGAAACCTGGCAGATATCACCTTAACCTTGTGACATTAACAAGTGATGAGACATAATATCATGCGCCCCCTGTTATGAGGCACTGTGACAGGCACAACATCGCTTCTGTGATATTCTGCCCAAAATGCATACTTGAATCTAATCATGAAGAAACAGACAAAATCATATTGAGTGACACTAATGCAAAATCGCTGACCAATGCTCCTCAAAAACGTTGACACTTCATGAAAGACAAAGACTGAGGGACTGATCCCAATTAAAGGAGACTGAAGGGATGTGTCGACTAAAGGCAGCATGTGATACTGAACTGGATTCCGGAATGAAAAAAGAAATGCTGCCATGAAATGCCATTATTGGTTCACATCTGAATATGGACTGTGGATTAGATAATGGTATTAAATCAGTGTTAACTGCCTGATTTTGAAAACTGCTGGTTTTATAAGAAAAAAAGCTCTCATTCTTAGGAAATGCACACTGGGAGGACCATATCTGTAACATACTCTTAAAAACTTGAGGACAAAACATAAAAGTAATAAAGATTTATAATATTATATTTAGAGAGGATGAGATTGTAAACATTTATCTAGGTGAACTTAGATGAAGAATACATAAAAGCTGACAGTACTATTCCTGCAAATTTTCCAAATAAAGTTTCATTTAAAAGAAATCTATAGCTATAGTAGGTCTGCTGCCACCAGAGCTCTGAGAACCCGGGGATTTTTCTGCCCCTTGTCAGGATGGAGTGAATGCCCCACATCCCCAGAGGCAACCTAGAGTCCAGAAAGTACCAGTAAGAGTAAGGGAGTGGGTTGGCCACATCCCATACTACAAGACGCAGAATGCGCCGTGTTGGACCGAGCTCTCCTTCCCTTGAGAGAACATGCCTATCACACTTGGCCTTCCCTGCTTTTCCCTCCACTTCTGTCTCTCTGAATCTTGGACCCAACCCTTTCCCTACCATGAGCCATGGAGGGTCTCTGGAAGGAATGACACCAAGTTGAGTCTTGCTCAGCTTCTGGCTCAGGGATGATGCTATTTCCTGCTACTTAGGAGTCTTTGCTCTGGCAAGAGGTCCTGGACCCTAGGTTCCTCCTTCAGAAGAGATTCTTTTCCCAAGTTCCCCTCTCTGGATCCAGAGGGTCTTCTAGCCGCCCTGCCAGTCCCTCACAGCTCCATCTCTCAAAGCAACTCACCCTCAGCTGTAGCCCCAGCCAGAGCCTTCTGTAGACTTGGCCAAGGTCCTGTGGAGCCCTGCTGTCAGTGAGGTGGTGGGACCCACAGGTGTACAGGGAACTCACGTTACCTGAAGATAAAAAGACCTCAAGGTAAGAGTCATCCAACAGTCCCTCCCCAATACTCTCTGAGGCTCAGTAGAAAGAAGCCTGCAGAGGACTATGCAGGAGACATAGCTTAGTAATAGCTTTGCTTTGGGTGTAGGGCAGAGGGAACTTCTGGAAAGATTGAATCTTGGAATCATTCAGACAGAAGATTGAACCAAGCAATTCCTCTAACTGACTAGGGGGAGTCTAGGCCAAACAATTTACCTGCCTGGGGCTCAGTTTCTTTATCTGTGAACACATGAATGATAAATAATAAAAATAATTTTTATTTTAATGTTTATGTTTGAAAGATATAGACAGAACATGAGCAGAGGAGGGGCAGAGAGAGAGAGAGACAGACACAGAATCTGAAGCAGGCTCCAGCTCAGAGATGCCAGCACATAGCCGGACATAGGGCTTGAACTCATGTACTGTAAGAATTCAGATGCTTAGCCAACTGAGCCAACCAGGTGCCCCAATAAAAATAATTTTTAAAAGCTCATCTGTAGAGGCTTTCTATAAGTTACCTCATTTAATACAAAATTCAGGTATGGCTGAAAGGGGGTGAATTATGACTAACACTTTTATCCCTCTTATCACTTAGGAAATTCCAAGGGTTTCAGAAGACCTCTACCAGAAATGGACCAAATATATATTTCTTCTTATAAATCAGTATCACACAGACTAAAATAAGAAAGGCAGGAAACAGTAATTGGGTGCACATGGTGAAATTAAGGAGACTTTTTTTTCTAACTTCTTTCAACAATAAGGTAGAATTATTTAGTAGTTTTGCTTTTCACTAAAGAGCAGATTATTTTGGGGGCCACCTGGGTGGCTCAGTCAGTTAAGCATCTGACTTTGGCTCAGGTCACGATTTTGTGGTTTGCGGGTTCAAGCCCTGAGTTGGGCTCTGTGCTGACAGCTCAGAGCCTGGAGCCTGCTTCCGATTCTGTGTCTCCTTCTCTCTCTGCCCCTCCCCCACTCATGCTCTGTCTCTCAAAAATAAACATTAAAAAAAAGAGAGAGAGAGAAACAGGGATGATAGGGCACGTAGGTGGCTCAGTCAGTTAAGCGTTTGACTGTTGGTATCAACTCAGGTCATGATCTCATGGTTCATGGGTTCAAGCTCTGCATCGGGCTCTGTGCTGACGGCTCAGAGCCTGGCTGGGATTCTGTCTCCGTCTCTCCTCTGCCCCTTCCCTGCTTGCTCGCTCTTTCTCTCAAAAATAAATAAACATTAAAAAAAAAAAAAAAGAAATAGAGGATGGCAAGAGGTGATGTACAGGAATCTGTTGGAGTCTTTGAACTTTCATAGCTACTGATCTTTTAGTTTTCTTTCTCTTTGTATAGAAGTTTTGTGCAGCCAGGGCGCCTGGGTGGCTTAGTCGGTTAAGCGTCCGACTTTCACTTAGGTCAGGATCTCGCGGTTAGTGGGTTCGAGCCCCGCGTCGGGCTCTGTGGTGACTGCCAGCTCAGAGCCTGGAGCCTGTTTCGGAGTCTGTGACTCCCTTTCTCTCTGACCCTCCCCTGCTCATGCTGTCTCTCTCTCTCTCTCTCAGAAATAAATAAAAAACATTAAAAAAAAAAAAAAGAAGTTTTGTACAGCCATATATTCCTAGAAAATCATTTTCTGCATCCTGGCTTTGAAATATATTAATGTAAAGTTTTACAAAAATACTTTTTAATAACATGGTTATTTTTTTATTTGTATTCCTATTTGTTCACCCATTCATTTCCTCCTGATTCGATAAGGTTTGCTAACGGTTTATGTTATTATTTTTTTTTAAATTAGATTTATTAGTTTCCCCTTTTTACTTTAACTCATTAATTCCCCCTTTTATAGCTATTGATTCCTTCTACTTCTCATGTATATTTTCTAACTCTTTCAATTAAATGTTTAATTAAGACAGAAAATAAAGGGGCACCTGGGTGGCTCAGTTGGTTAGGCATCTGACTTCCGCTTGGGTCATGATCTCACAGTTCATGGGTTCAACCCCTTCACTGGGCTCTGCACTGACAGCTCAGAGCCAGGAGCCTGCTTCTGATTCTGTATCTCCCTCTCTTTCTCTGCTCCTCCTCCACTTGTGCTCTTTCACTCTCAAAAATAAATAAACATTTTTAAAAAAAGAGACAGAAAATAAAACCACAGAAAACTATCCACAGTTTGGTATAAATAATTGAAGACACCATCCCCTATTATATTATCTGACCTTTTCAATCTTGATTTTTAAAAAATACAGTAAGATTTACTGTTACAGAAAAATGAAATCATCACTTAGATTTTATAACACACATGGATCATTTCATCAGATTTTGACAATTCTACCATATTTCTCACAATTCATTTCTTTTCCTTCTCCAGCTCCCAACCCCTCATTGTGCGAGCATCACGGAAATCTACCTGGCCCAGAGTGGGACCCTAGCAGTTTCCTGTCTGTGTGGGTCCTTTTGTCACATGGTCTGACAGCCCTTTCTCTGTAACTAGTCAATCTCCCAAGATGTTTTCTTTGTGATTAAGAAGGTCTGAGCTCTGGCTCATGGTCTAACTCAACATTTTAACCAGCTTTGCAAGTTTCCTATCTACAGCTTCTATTTTATCATATGTAACCAGGCCACACTATTGCATTTTTACTGATAAATACATAGGGGAATAAGGAAAGCTTTAACTAATATATGTAGAAGAAACAGTACAATTAGAAAAATATCATATGACAACCATAATAGTAGGAGTTGATTCAGGCAAAAATCATTAATGGAGGGGCACCTGCGTGGCTCAGTCAGTTAAGTGTTAGACTCTCGATTTCTGCTCAGGCCATGATCTCACTGTCGTGGGACTGAGCCCCATGTTGGGCTCCAAGCTGGCTCTGGAGACCACTTAAGATTCTCTCTCCTTCTCCTTCTGTCCCTCCCCTACTCTCCCTCTCTCTCTCTCTCAAGGAAAAAAAAATATTAATGAATACTAACACTAGTGAATGAAAATTTGAGATTATTTAACATGGTCTCAAAATATCTCCCTCTAAGATACTAAGTGGAGGACCATAGTAGTTGTACCTTAACCAAGAGATCAAAGTTAACATTACCAGCAATATGACACACCAACATCATGCCTCTTGTGACACATGGCACATTGAGGACACAATATCACTTTGTGGTATTCCTGTCAAAACTATACATGATTCAGGGTGCCTGGGCAGCTCAGCTGGTTAAGTGGCTAACTTCAGCTTTCGTCATGATCTTGCAGTTTGTGAGTTCCAGCCCCACATTGGGCTCTGTGCTGATACCTCAGAGCCTGGAGCCTGCTTCAGATGTCTCCCCCTCTCTCTGCCCCTTCCCCACTTGTATTCTGTCTCTCTCTCAAAAATAAACATTAAGAAAAGATTTTAAAAATATACATGATATTTTAAAAGTTTATTTATTTTGAGAGAGAGAGCCCATGAGCACATGTGCAAGAAGAAGGGAGAGAAGGAGCAAAGAGAGAGGGGGGTAGAGAGAGAATCCCAAGCAGGCAGTGCAGAGCCTGATGCAGAGTTCGAACCCATGAACCATGAGATCATGCCCAGAGTCAAAGTCAAGAGTCAGATACTTAACTGACTGAGCCACTCAGATACCCCTACATGATTCTAATCATGAAGAAGAATCAGAAAAACTTAAATTAAAGAACATCTTATAAAAAACAATTGGCCTGTATTCCTCAAAATGTCAAGTTCAAAAGAAGCAAAAAGCAACTGAGAAGATATTTCAACTTTAACATAGTCTAAAGAGACACGACAACTAAATGCAACATATAATCATGAATTTGAATCCTGAACCTGAAAAAAGAATTGCTATAAAGGACATTATTGGGACAACTGAAAAAAAAATCTAAATAAGGTCTGTAGATTATACTACTACCACTATAATAATAATAATACTATTTCAATGTTAACTTGCGGTTTTCAATAATTATACTGTGGTCATATAAGGAAACACACACAGGGGTAAGGACCATCATGTCTGTAACTATCAAATGGTTCAGGAAAAAAAAATCTATATATACATGTAGCCAGAAAATGAAATTATTTGCACATATAGGAAAATGTTAACTATTGCAGAATCTGGATGAAGGGTGTAATAAGACTTCTGTACTATTCTTGCAACTTTTCTAAGTCTGAAGTTATTTCAAAACAAATCAAAACAAAAATCCCTTATCTTTGTGGAAAGGTAAGCCAAGATGGGGAGAGTCGTGAGTCAAAGAAGGAGCTTAGCTGCTTTCCCTGGTTAAGTCAGGTTGGATGGGAAGGACAGAGGCTTCTCCTCTGCCCAGAGTGAATCAACCAGGTCTAGGTTCCTTGAGAAAGACTCCTTGCAGAATATCCTATATTTGCTGAGCCTCAGGACAGGTAGCCCCTACAGAGACTCTTTCAAGCTGCTTTACTCAGGTCTCTGCCGGCAAAGGTCAGTCACCAAAGGCTAATAAGAGATTTTGACCAGGGGTCTCTGGACCCTTCCGAGTATCTACAGAGAAAAGCCGTCCTCAACTTGTTAACTCCATTAATAGGACCCTTATTCCACTTCTACTTCAGACCTACAGGGACCACTTCACTGTGCATATTTTGGGCTTCCAGAGAGACTTAACAGAAAACAGACCATCTCAAACGGCTAAGCTAGGACTACAGATGAGAATTTTGTTCTGGTGTTGGTGTGGTTTCAGAGTTTTGGGGTTTAAAAATTTTTTTTAATGTTTTATTTATTTTTGAGATAGAGACAGAATCCGAAGCAGACTCCAGGCTCTAGCTGTCAGCACAGAGCCTGACACGGGGCTCGAACCCACAAACTGCGAGATCATGACCTGAGCTGAAGTAGGATGCCTAACTCACTTAAGCCACCCAGGTGCCCCATGGCTTCAGAGTTTTGGACAAAACTGCCCCATGGTATGAATGTTTTGCCTTCAGATTATTTTCTATGATTCTATCTAATTCAAGTTCAAAAATAGGTGAAAATAATCCATTATATTAGACCCGGAGGTGGCAGTGGGTACTGACTGATACAAAAGGCTTCAAGGTGCTAGAGATGATGTATACACCTTGATCTGGGTTGAATTTACATAATCTTCCTCAATGTAGAAATTCACTGAACTGAACCCTTAAGATAAGCATACTTCACTATATGTATGTTATCACTCAATTTTTTAAAAAGCCTATTTAATTATCTGGAAAAATGTGGTACAAATGAAATAATTTGGATTCAAACTTAAAAAACCTTTTGCACACATAGTTACATACTGCCTCCTTCTTCCTACCACCCAGTGAGTGTTCCCCCTCCTCTTTTTTTTTAAGTAGGCTCCATGTCAATGCAGGGCCTGAACTCACCACCCTGAGTAGGACCTGAACTGAAACCAAGAGTCGGACGCTTAACTGAGCCACCCAGGTGCCCCAAATGTTCTATTTAGAGTCCAAACAGACAAAATTAATCAGTGACATTGGAAGCTGGGAAAATGGTTTCCCGTTGGCAAGGTGTAACAGGGAAGGGGTATTATAGAGACTCTCAGGGTGCTAGTAATTATAATTACCTCAGAATGCTCCCTTTGTGGTAATTCACTGAGTTGAACATTTATGTATATTTCTGTATGTATCTTATACTTCAGTAAAACGTTTAAAAGAAGATGGGGCACCTGAGTGGCATCTGATTGAGCATCTGATTTCTGACTTTGGGTCAGGTCATAATCCCAGAGTCATGGGATTGAGCCCCAGGTCAGGCTCTGGGCTGAGGGTTGAGCCTGTTTAAGATTCTCTCTCTCCCCACATCTCTCTCTTCCCCTTTGCGCCTCTCCCCTGCTCAAGTGTGCACACTCTTTCTCTCTCTTTCAAATAAAGTAAGATAAAATAAAATAAAATAAATTTTTAAAAATTATTTGCTCCCCAACCTGACACTAAATACACTGTAGGTGTCGAAGGAAAATAGCACAAGAAAAAGAAAACACCCTAGCTCCTTATCTATGCTCATGATTTCTGCATCAAAACAACTACCTGTCTTTGATTCTGTGCAACTGAAAACAGAGACTATCTGCTCTAAAAACTAAACCTTGATGTGCACAGCTTCTTACAGATATTTACCTGCCTTACCTTTCAGCTTCCTTTGTTTCAGAAGATGTTACAGTTATCGTGCTTTGTCTGAGGACTTCATGAGGATCGGATATAATATTTTAAAAAATAAAATACTGTTTCGGCATTTCACCCTTTCATAAGCTAATGGTAAAGTCTTATTTCCATTTTATTTGTAATCTTATCTTGGCCCATCTTAACTACCATTAGTTTGACTTCAATTTCTGTGAAGAGCAGTTTCTAAAAGTAGCTTTAAGTTTTGATTTTGTGATTTTATCTTTACTGAATTATTCTGCAGAATATTAATAAGGAACAGATTCAAGGAAGTCAAACGTGTCATGCCTAAAAAATACAGAACAAGGCAAGAAGATTCTTAGAACACAGTAACTTCCAGATCCAGTTTCTTTTCCTTATATAATTTATTTTTCTTTTTTCCCCAATTCATTGAGGTATGGGACATATAACACTGTAGAAGTTTCAAGTTGTGCAATGCCATGATTTGATATATGTATATATTGCAAAATAATTGCCACAAGAGTGTTAACACTTCCATCGCCTCACTTAATTACCTTTTTTTGGAGTGTGTGTAGTGAGAACATTTTTAAGTTAAGCCTAGACAAAAGTATTTTCCAAACACTCTCAAAGTTTGTTCCTTTGGCCAAATCTTTTACAATATCAGTTTAGATACTTACTCAGTAAATTTTTTTATTTTTAACCACAGGCAAAGTCACATCCATCCTAGCTGCCATGGAGTCAGAATAGATTTCCAGAAACTAGACTCACTCTTGGGGTGCTGTCACAGATGGATACATTATTACTGTTGCCAGAAAGGACCTTAAAGGAAACATTAAAAGAAATATGCACTAATTCCTTGGCAAAAGCGATAGAAGCCACATCTTTAATAACATGTTACTTTAGATAAGCTTAACACTTGGTCCTTTGAAAGCACTTTCATTAATGCTGGGACAATAAAAGGGAGAAGGTTTCAAGAGTTTTGATTTAGGCTTTTGGGAGAGACTGAACTGAACTGACTATTCATCAGCTGGAGAGTGTCACAGGGTGAAGTGTGCTCCCATTATGCAGAGCTGCAGCCTCAAATCCTTAACTCTCCCATCCCCAACTTCTAAATTTCACAATCCTTCTTAACACCCATTAAGCTTCCTAATCATAGACATATATGGTGCCCCAATCTACAACAAAGGATCTTGTAGTCGCTGATACTTCCGGATGTCCAAATATGACCATCAAAGACCACTGGCCAGTGACTACAAAGCTCACTGATCCATTCTGATTGCCCAACAGAGAATTACACAGATCACCAATCACGCATATCTCCAATGATATCCCAATGACTGAAGATCAATCGCTGACCCCCACAGATCCACCTCCCCCCACAATTACTGACAGTCATAATCGATGACCTCCATGGATCCGTAGGTTTTCCATTCCCTGATTTAAAGAAGTCCAAACTAATACCCTCAGATTCCTCCTATCCATGATCTAAGAACTGATGGCCGAAAGCATTTCTCTAAACATTGGTCCCCATTAGCCCTTCTCATCACTTAACCTCAAAGTTTCCGCAATCATCACTTCCAGGTACCCAAACAGTATTCAGGACCTCCAATCACTGGCCCTCTCAAGGCTTCCGATCATTGCGCTCTAACGCTGTTCAAATCAATGTTTTTGAAGCACCCCACTTGGCCCCAGGCCCCTAAAGACCACTATAAAGTGATCTCCACTCACTGTGCATCAAGAAATCGAGAACCCTCATTAATTGATTCCCACATACTTCTAATCCATCTTCACGGACACTGCCACAGACTCCCACAAACCTCCTCCCGCCCCTACGGACCCCCCACGAGTCCAATCACTTAACCCCTTCAGTACCTTCGTCACTGACACGGACACCCATGACTGACCCAGAAGGGCCACCGTAGCCGTCCGATTACTATCCAAAGAAGTCTTTAATTTTGACTGTTTCTCATACTGACCTTCCCCATTTTTCCTGGATCTGCGCCCATAACCCCAAACTGATCTCCGTAGCACGGCGCCTCACCGCAGTATAATCTCTTCCCATTCGAGTGGCCAGTGCGCAGACTCAGTCCCTACTTTGAGGCTGTGGGCCTCCACCTGGCAATCTTCCAACGAACAGGATTCTGGGTTTCTGAACTTTAACGGGAAGCCTGATGGCCGCGCCCTCTTGACGCCTTGTTGGGGGCAGCCATGTTTAAACCTTTGCCGTACAGCGGTGATTGGGCCTTTTGTTACACCAGAGGGTTAAGCTGTTTTAGGGCTGAGAGAAACAAAGTGCTTCTGGAGTTGTAAACACAGACGTCCCTGCAGCTTTTAGCATCTCAGACGCCAAAACTGGCTGTGAGCAATATGGATCCAGGCGCCCCAACCCCCAAGCTAAGCTTTCTTTGTCTCCAGCAGGGCTGGCGCTGAGGTAAGATGGCCTCGTACATTTATACTGTTTCTTACGTGCAATGGGTGGGGCCGCCTCATAGGAGGAGCTCCCCAAAACAAGATGAAACTTTTCTTGGAACAACTCTAGGAGTTGGAGAGCACCGGAGAAGAGAAGCTCTTCCCTTGGGGACACCGAGGCCACCAGTGGAAGGGGTGAGAACTACGGTGAAGGCGGAGCCACGGGAGAGGGCGATTAAGAAGTTATTGGCTCTTATTGAAAGAAAATGTTGAAAGCAGGGACCTTTTTTTTTTTTTTTTAAGGATTTCAACTATTTTAAATAAATTAAGAATTTTAACACTATGTTGCTGCTGATTTGAGAGATCCTATAGGAAATTTAAAAAAATGAAAAGAGGGGCGCCTGGGTGGCTTAGTCGGTTAAGCGTCCGACTTTCGCTTAGGTCATGATCTCGCGGTTCGTGGGTTCGAGCCCCGCGTCGGGCCTGTGCTGACTGCCAGCTCAGAGCCTGGAGCCTCTTTCAGTCTGTGACTCCCTCTCTCTCTGACCCTCCCCTGCTCATGCTGTCTCTCTCTCTCTCTCTCCTAGAAATAAATAAAACATTAAAAAAAAAAAATGAAAAGAGACATAATTCCCTGCCTTGTGTTAATGCTGGGCCAGGTATACAGGGACTTTGTCTTAAGTAGTGTTACAAAATAAAAATTCAGGAGAGTAAATTTGAATATCTAGTTCAGTGTATTAAACGATTCATGAACCAGGCCACATCCCATCTAGCAAGTCAAAAGGAGCTCCTCGAAGTTGTACAAAATGGAAGTTTTTTATAGGAGGGGAGGGGGGCAAGAAAGCGGTTAGCAGAAAGGATTGTTCCAGGCAAGGTCACCTTCCTTTAGGTGGGTAACTGACCCATGTGAGTCATCAGGTTTGTCACTGAACACAAAGGGCACCTGGCTTGGAGTGCTTCAGCCGAAGAATTAACCCGTCTTTTGGTTTGAACAAATGGTTTTTACTACTTGCGGCTAGTAAGGAGACCGAGATAGCCCACAAAGTTCTGTCCCTAACCCAAACTTAACAACCAGTTTATACTGCCAGCGGGCAACCTTTTGGTAGGCTACTCCTGCAGTTAAGAAGTGGTCACAGGAACTTAGAAAACCTTTGTAATTGTTCAAGCATGACTTAACAGGGTTTTGCTTAACTCTGCAATTTCCCAAGAACATTGATGATTTTCTTTGTTCCCAGACATCTGCTCGGTTACCTTTGGTGGGCTTCCAGGAACAGGGAAGTTCTCAAGGACTCATAAAGCTGGAAAACAAACATGCTGGGAGAAACAAGATAGTTTATTTAATTTCTCACTATGGTCCCTGGTGAGCTAATCCCTAACATAATCTCATTTTCGGGGAATGGAGAGGGCCCAAGTAACGGTTTACCTCCTTGGTGCTAATCAGAAAATTCCTGACTGGTTAATGATGAAGTTTTGGGGTGATGATGGGGTCCGGGGCCAACGGCCAAGAAAGAATTCTTGAAGACATCTTTGGTGCAAACAGGTGATTTTATTAAAGCATGGGGACAGGACCCATAGGCAGGAAGAGCTGCACAGGGGTTGTGACAGGTAACTCATTATATACCCTCAGGTTGGGAGGAGGGATAGAGTAAGTCTCTAAGGAATTTTGGAAGCAAGGTTTCCAGGACCTTGAGGGGCTGGCTGTTGCCAGGGAAACATCATTTATCACTGTTTAATAAAATCTGTCATGAGACCCTTCAGATTCATATTGGGGACCATAAGGTTGGAGCATGATTGCCAGCATATATCCTGGGGCAGTTGAGATAAAGTAAGTAGACTTACAGGATCCTCATGGTTGGGACAATATTAACCCAGGGTCTCTTTTGCCCCCAGCAAAGTGTCATCCTTGAGGCAGCAGAGCTCCTAGAGGGAGGTCACTCTGCCTATTTCAAGGACTTGTCAATGGGCTGTAGGCAGTAAGGGAATTTAATTTTTCATTTGCCTTAATTTCCCACATTACCATGGCAAGCACTTAAATCCCTTCCTTTGTTCTTGGGTACCAGGAGTATCCAAGGAATATCAACAGATCCCACCTAGGGTGGGGGTGAGGGTGCTAGCTTGTGTTTTACCCCTCAGCCAGCCTCATGCTCCCTCATCAGTTAAGACTTAATCTTTCTAGGGGCACCTGGGTGGCTCATTTGGTTAAGCATCCGACTTCGGCTCAGGTCATGATCTCACGGTTTGTGGGTTCGAGCCCCGTATCGGGCTCTGTGCCGACAGCCAGCTCAGAGTCTGGGGCCTGTTTCAGATTCTGTTTTCTCCCTCTCTCTCTGACCCTCCCCTACTCATGCTCTCTCTCCCTCTCTCAGAAATAAAACATTAAAAAAAAGAAAAAGAAAAAAAAAAAGACTTACCTTTCTATGGGAGGTTGAAACTACAGTTTAAGTTAGGTATTATTAAGCCCTGGCTTGGAGGCTTGGATAAGTGACATTATCTGGGGCCTGTAGTTTTCTTTCTAACAGTGGCTTACCCCGGATGCTGACAGGGATGTGAGTGTGGACAGTTTATTTGGCAGGTAGGGGATAGGAAAGTGACAAAGGAGGAGTGGAACCCAATACAGAGTGTATCTATGAGGAGCTTATCCCTGTGAGCAATGGGGGCTCAATCTTGTGGGGAACTCTTAAAGACAGTGGAGATACAAGTTGCCCCATTCAAGGGCCACTGAGGCTGAGATATTTGTACATCATCTCTCATTCCTCATTGTTGGGTACTACTGCAAAGACCTTAAAGCTCTAGCACTTCTAGCCTGTCTCATGGGCAAGGTCTCAGAGTTTCTGTTAGGTCTCATTTACTCATGTTCTTTTTCTTCTTCTTAAGTTTATTTATTTATTTTGAGAGAGAGAGAGCAAGCAAGAGAGGGGCAGAGAGTGGGAGAGAGAGAAACCCAAGCAGGCTCCACACTGTCAGTGCAGAGGTCAATGTGGGGCTCAAACTCACAAACAGCGAGATCATGGCCTGAGTTGAAGTCAGACACTTGACAGCCTGAGCCACCCAGGCGCCCCTTCTTCTTCTTTTTGTTTTTCTGTTTATTTATTTATTTTGAGAGAGAGAGCGAGAGAGAGTACCAAGCAGGGGGAGGGGCAGAGAGAGAGGAGAGAGAGAATTCCAACAGGCCCTGTGCTGTCAGCATGGAATCCAACAAGGGGCTCCATCTCAGATCATGACCTGAGCTGAAGTCAAGAATCAGACACTTAACCTACTGAGCCACTCAGGCACCCACATTTACTCAGGTTCTATACTTTGCCTGTGAATAAGCCAAAGAGGCTATGTTCCCACTTCAAGGGGGGAAGCGAGAAAGGTAATCATTTTCTGAGTTTTGTCCTATGCCCCAAACATCTGATGACATTCAGTAAGAGCCAGATCCCAAATATGTTCCAGGACGTTGCTTCAAACAAACCTCTGCTCATCCTGGCATCAACATCCCCTACTTTCGGTGATTTACAAAATAACACCTATTGTTCATAAGACTCTTCCCTTTGATTGGACCCTACCCTGGATTCCTGAAAAACTGAGTACCCTAAACCCCATTCCAATATAAACACTTAACCACAAGCGACGATGACTCATTCTCTTTACCTTCCTGAGTCTCCCAGACACTCTGCTATTTTCTGTTATAAACTCTGTTTTGAATTTCTCCAGCTCTCATTGGACTTCTATCCTGCACGAAGCCAAGGACCTTCTTGTGGAACCTCTGTGGAACCATCCTGTCGGTCCTCAGACCCAACCTGCCTGCATCATACTGACAACATTCATTTCATAGCATCCAAAGCAGTGTTCTACACATCACAGACATTGGAGTCTCTAGGCATAGTTACTTTGTCTTATGAAAATAGCTTTTTAAAAAATCGTAATTCCAGTTGGTCATCATACTAACTGCTCTAGCAGCTGGCCTCCCAAATGGCTACCTCCTGCTGTTAACACTTTTGTGTAGTTCCCTTCCTCATTGGACCAGGGCTGATCTGGGAGGCTAATAAAATACAGTAGATGTGATGGCACATCACTGCTACGAATAAGTTATAAATTATACTTCTTCTGTCTTCAACGTGCTCTCTCTCTCTCACTCACTCTCTCTCTTGCTCTCTCTCAAATAATTTACTCTGGAAGAAGTTAGTTGCCATGTCATGAGGACGCTGGCACAGCCTACTCAGAGGCCCATGTAGCAAGGAACTGAAATCTGCCAACAGCCGGGGAGGAACTGATCCCTTCCCCATCCAAGTGGGTCTTCTTGGAAGCAGATCCTGCAGCCCTGGTCAGGCCTGCAAACCGTGCCAATAGAGTGACTGCAACTGCATGAGAGACTCAGCACTCTAGCCAGCAGCTCCCAGATTCTTGTCTTTCAGAAATTGTGCGAGATAGTAAATGTTTGTTTTAAGCTGTTGAGTTTGGGAGTAATTGGTTATATAGCAATAAATAACTGATGCTGTGGTAAAAATACTATAATTGGTGTCTTTGGATTTCTTAAAGAAGTCCTGAAACATGTGAGATTTTTCTTTCAAATCAGAGAGGATTATTAGTGTATTTCCTCTTGTCCTGCATGGTGGAGCAATCATGGCTCTGCTAGAGCCAAGTTAGTGGAAAAAAGACTGTTGGAATAAGATTGCAAAATTAGATACAAAACTTTTTATATCCCACAGGGCAATAAAACCAAACCTTTAAGGTTATCTTTTCTGCAGATCAATTAGCATCTGTAATAGACTAATACATTAAATGCATCAATTTTCCGCAAGTGAATACCTAGCTATACAGTCTGAATTCTACTTAGTAAAAAGGCAATCATACATCCATTCCACTAGAGTATTAGGATCTCAAACTGGTGCAATTTTAATCCCCGGGGGACATTGTCTTGAGACGGTTTTGGTTGTCACCATCTGGGGGGTGGGAGGGGAAGAATGGGGAGAATGATACCGGCACATAGTGGGCAAAAGCCAGGGATGGATGCCCCCAACCATTCTACAATACAGAGGACAACCTTCCACAACAAAGGATTATCTGGCCAAAAATGTGAACAGTGCTGAGTTTAGGAAACCCTTCTCTAGAATGGCCTATTAGACATTGGGTCAACATTTATTTTTAAAAAAATTAACATTTATTTTTGAGAGAGACAGAGACAGAGTGTGAGCAGGAGAGGGACAGAGAGAGATGGAGACACAGAATCCAAAGCAGGCTCCAGGCTCTGAGCTGTCAGTATAGAGCCTGACATGGCGCTTGAACTCATGAGCAGTGAGATCATGACCTGAGCCAAATTCAGACACTTAACTAACTGAACCATCCAGGCGTCCCAACCTTGGGTGGATTTTCAGACCATGCTCTAGTATGACTTTGAGGAGTCACACAGGCTGATGTAGTAATGTTTCCTTATTTCCTAGTTTTTTTAGAAATAACTTTTCTTAATGTAAAATTGGCAAAATATTGAGAACTTAAATCTGGATAATGAATACATAGCGATTAATCTTTTATCTCTATTTTTGTAAGTGTTTATATTTTTCCTATATTAAAAGTAAAAAAGAAAAAAACTGTAAATTCTTGTCTTTAGCTTATGGTCAGTGCCATGTACGAGGGACCATGACTAAAGATCATGTTTAGACATACTGTTTAAATCTAAAGATGTTCTACTTTTACAACTTGACCCCCGTGCTCTGCCTGTCTCTCAAGTCCAGTGCTTCTGAATTCTAGCTACATTTTAAAAATTCAAAAACTTTACTGCAGCAACTTCTTACTTGACACATCCCCAAAAGCAAGGGAATCAAAAGCAAAAATAAATGATTGGGACCTCATCAAGATTAAAAGCTTCTGCACAGCCAAGGAAACAACCCAGAAAATTAATAGGCAACCAACGGAATGGGAAAAGATAGTTGCAAATGACATATCAGATAAAGGGTTAATATCCAGAATCTATAAGGAACTCACCAAACTACACGCCCGAAAAACAAACAACCCAGTGAAGAAATGGGCAGAAGATATGAACAGACACTTCTCCACAGAGGACATCCAGATGGCCAACAGACACATGAAACGATGCTCAGCATCGCTCCTCATCAGGGAAATACAAATCAAAACCACACTGAGATACCACCTCACGCCAGTCAGAGTGGCTAAAATGAGCAAATCAGAGAACTCTAGATGCTGGCGAGGATGTGGAGAAACGGGCACCCTCCTTCACTGTTGGTGGGAATGTAAACTGGTGCAGCCCCTCTGGAAAACAGTGTGGAGGTTCCTCAGGAAACTAAGAGTAGAACTCCCCTATGACCCAGCAATAGCACTGCTAGGAATTTACCCAAGGGATACAGAAATGCTGATGCATAGGAGCACATGTACCCCAATGTTCATAGCAGCACTCTCCACAATAGCTAAAACATGGAAAGAGCCTAAGTGTCCATTGACAGATGAATGGACACAAGAAGATGTGGTTTATCTATACCATGGAATACTACATGGCAATGAGAAACAATGAAATCTGGCCACGTGTAGCAACATGGATGGACCTTGAGGGTGTTATGCTGAGCGAAATAAGTCAGGCAGAGAAGGACAAATATCATATGTTTGCACGTATAGGAGGATTAGGAGGAACTTGATGGAGGAACAAGGGGGAGAAGAAGGGCGGAAATGGTGGGGGAAAGGGAGAGAGGCAAACCGTGAGAGACTCTTGAATGCTGACAAAAACTGAGGACTGATGGATGTGGGGGGGAGGAGGGATGGGCATGGAGGAGGACACTTGTGGGGATGAGCACTGGGTGTTATGTGGAAACTAATTTGACAATAAACTATTTGTAAAAAAAAAAAAAATTCAAAAACTTTAAAAATACCAATGATTGGGATCCATTGCCAGCAATTATCACTTGCTTTTCCTGGAACAAGGTCCTATTTTTCCTTTTCAATTTTACTAGATGTGGGAAATTATGGACTCACAACCTAAATTAATTAAGGAACCTCAAATTTGGTTTCAGTTGGACTGGCTAATACCTGGCAAGATGAATGACAGTCCACACTGCAGGTGGGCATACCAATCTTATGCTTCTGCCTCCACAAGTAACTTTTTAGGGACAATGACCAGGAAGCTGTCATAGATAACCAAGTCATGCAAGGGAGCAGAACCACATGAGTGAAACCTAGCAGAGAGAGTAGAGAGGCACCTGGGTGGCTCAGTTGATTAAGTATCAGAATTTGGCTCAGGTCATGATCTCATGTTACATGGGTTCGAATCTGTGTTGGGCTCTGTGCTGACAGCTCAGAGCCTGGAGCCTGCTTTGGATTCTGTATCTCCCTCTCTCTTTGCACTTCCCCTGTTCATTAGAAATAAACAATATCCAGCACTACAGCTACATATTAAGGATATAGTGGGAAATAAACCTTATAATCCAAACAGATGCAAGAGTTGAGAGGTCTTGGGAGTAGGGTTTATGGGGAGCAAGTGATACAATGTTATCTACTCACTAATGATAAGAAAGGCTAACGATCACTGTAACTACTATATAATTCATATCATTTGTGGGCCTCACAGTTGTGGGCTAAGAGAAGTAGAATGGGGGGTGCTATAAGAATCCCTCGGGCCTAAACCCAAACTAAAGTAACATCCCTAGTCCAAAACTACTCTGTTTAGACCAATCTGCTTATAAAGTTGACCCTTGCACAATATGGGGGTGTTAGGGGCACTGACCCCGCCCCCAAAGAGTTGAAAATCTGGATACAACTTAATACCCCAAAAACTTAACTACTAATAGTATGCAGTTGACTGAAAGCCTTACCAATAACATAAACAGTCAAATAACACATATTTTGTAAATACCCCTCCCTTCTTTCCCTCCGCTGGACCCACTAGAGGACAGCCACAGCCTGTGCCCGAGCCCGTCCACCGCTACCGCCAGAGGGCGCCCGCCTCCAAGTTTCTGCACTTCGCTTAGCAAAGGTGGTGGTTTGGGTGAAACTGGCGGATACTTGTTGCCCGCACTTGGGCCGGGAGGCCAGGCCTCAGTTCCGAGTTGCTGGGCTCCTGAAGCGTTGTGGGCGGTGGGGAGGGGTGAAAGAGGAGGGTGTAACCCGGGATTGGGGGAGAGTGAGCCTGCTTTACTCTTCTCGGTTCTCCTAGATCGTGGACCTCTAGCACTACGGCTGTGGCGGCCAGATTTGACGGCCAGACGCAGACACTACGGACTGCTGTAGTGGACCGAAACCTCAATGGAGTGGGTAGGAATGGGGTCCGATGTACGGCCAGGTGGGCTGGGGATGATACCTGGTGGCCCAGGTGATAAAGATCCCATAGCCTTGTCACCTGAAAATCCATTGACCCTGAGGCCTAGACGTGGGTGGAGGAGTCCCATGCCCTGGCAACACACATCAGTTTCTGCTTCTCCCAGTGTCTTTCCGGAATCCCTCCCTACGGGTCTGCAACCCCACTGCCCCCACCGCAAAAAACACCCCCTCCCCTAGTGGACATAGGCCCAGTTGTGGAAGGGCTCCCTCCCGGTGGGGCATACCAGTTGCTCATTACCTGCCTCCCTGGAGAGGGGCAATGGTACTTCCCAGAAGTCTTCCAGGACCCAGGGCTCTTTCCTCTGTGGCTGTCCGCTGACCGATTCTTGACTCCCTTCTGTCAAGGACCATCATCCTCCCCTTGACAAAGCAACCAAGTCCTGTGGTGCATCTGTAGACTCAGGGGAGGGTCTGAGTTACGGCTGCCCCTGGTGTCTTCTCTCCTGGTGACTTTCTTATCCCCTCATCGTATATTTCTCGCAAGACGAGTACCCTAGAAAGCGGGAAAGCACAGCTGGAGCCTGAATGCTGAGGTCCACAGAAGAGGATGGGATTTGCCTGCCCAGTGGGTTCTGGTGGCCTACCTGGTGTAGCCATGTTCATTTGGCAAGTCTTTCATGGCCTTCTGTCTTCACAGGGATTTTCCCTTGCACGTCATCACACGTGATGGGTTGTTGTTTCATTTGATATTTTTGTTTTTTGTTTTTACATGTGTTTTCCTTCTCCACATATGTTTTCCTTGATAGAGTTCATGAGCCTTTTATATTCATTGATTGATGGCAGCCCATGGTAGTGAAGGAGCATTAGTGAATTCAGACCTTTCCCAATGCGCCTTTCCCTCCTACCTTGTATTTACATAGTCATTTGGCAAGTCTTGGTTTGTCCACATTTTAGTGGAGTTTCTTTCTCTGTAGGAAATATTAAACCTTTATTTTACATATTATCTGCTGGGGGAAGAATTAGGCTTAGATAGAATTAGATTCCATTTATAGTTGATCTTGAAAGATGTATTTCTAAAACAAAGCAAGGTGGAAGGAATTCATTCTAGGCATTAGGTGAGCAGAGCTTGCACTAAGAGAATATCAGGCATGGGTGTTGACTATTTTTGTAACAGAGAATTTTATTTTATTTTTTCAAATTTATTTATTTTGAGAGATACAGAAACAGCACAAGTGGGGAATGGACAGAGAGAGAGGAAGAGAGAATCCCAAGCAGGCTCCATGCTGCCAGCACAGAGCCTGACATGGGGCTCGAACTCACAAAACCATCCCAGAGCCCTTGGTGCTGGGCAGGCAACAGTATTGTGGGAATGGGTAGTCATATGGACCCCTAATGGAGGGAGCTACCCTCATTCACAAAAACGGACAATCTGTGCACATGCAGCAGCAATGTCCACGACCTATCAGGGCACAAAAAGCCTTTTGAATACATACTGCACCAAGGCCTCATCCCTACCTCTTGATCGTCACATGGAGGCACCTTCTTCATATCTCAGAACCTCTGCTACCCGTCTCGATGGATATGATGGGCAGAAGTACACCAGAAGCCAAAGTTACAGCACTGTCACTGCCTACTCCATTTCGTGACGGGAAAAGCAAGAAAAACAGACCAAGCCCCAGGGCTCTCTAGGTCTTTCTGGAAGAAGGCAGGCCGGTTGCTGACAGGGCTCCCAGATGGAGACACTAGAGGACACCATTGCTTATGCCTTCTGGTGTTTCTTCTTAGGGCCAGATTGCCAGAAGCTGGTGCTGGGCACTCCCTTCTCAATAGATTTACCCATCCAAGGTCTGCAGAACTCCTGCCCTCCTTATCCACCTTGACACATCTTTGCTGTCTTGTAGAATCAAGGTTCTTCTCACAATCTTCTCAGAGTAAGGGTCTCAAGAGTCCTATGCTCTGCCTTCCACCTGGAAATTTGATCCAGTCCTTATGACTGGGGGAACGGTTTTGCCACAGGGCTCCTTCTTCATTAATTCACTGGGTTTCAAAATTATGTGGCCATTCAGAGGCCCAGGGCATTTGAAGGGGACTAACAGAGGATGTTTGGTGCATAGGCTGGGCCAGAGATTTGGCAGGGAGCTGGTATCCTTTTGGGTTGAGGGCAAATGAAGCAAGGCATCTTCTTTCCAGGTGGATCCCCGTTCCCACAGGGAATGTTGAGATTTGGCCCATTTGGCTCCCATTTCCTTCCCCTTACTGTATTTCTGACAATTTATTTATTTCTTTTCTCCCTAGGAGCCATGTAGCCATCACTCCCTCAGCTGGCACCCCTGGGTAGCTTCACAATCTCACTGTGCTCCTGTGCTCAGTGAGGGCTGCCAGGCTCTGCACTACCGAAGAAAAGAAGGCCTTTAGTAGCTAGGCGCTTGGTGCTTGGCCTGCTGTGCTATGCAGGGTGAAGGGGAGCCAGCTTGCCTCACTGACCTGATAACGGACTTGTCTTCATTCTGTGAAGCAGACAGTTTACACATGGGCAGTAAAACTGGGAAGGGAACATTGGAAGAGCCCTTGCCAGGAATTAGGGAACCAAGCCCTTGTTGCAGATTACTGAGCAAGAGCCCTCATAACCCAAGAACTATATCTCATGCACTGCTGCCTCCCTCAACTGATGGAAATCGTGGCAGGGATAGAACAATGCAGAAATTACTGGCTCCCAAAGAAAGAATGCAAGCTTCTTGCTTACAGGGCGCTCAGGTGTAGTTGTTCGGGGGGCTCCCGTGGCTAAGCCCACAGGTCTTTCTTTTTCCAGATATAACCTGGTGGATAGGAGACTGCACTGGGGGCTTCATTCTCAACATTCTCCAAATCTCATGCACGAAGAACAACTCTGGCAGCGTGTATCTCCACTGCCACCCCCTTAGTCCTTGTGATGAAAGAGGGTTTGCATGGGGACTATTCCAAGACAGAGTCTTAGAGTAACATCCTCTTTTTTTCAGTTTGGAGGGTTCATGGTGTCCTTGGGATGGTAACAGAGATGTTGCATTGGGCCCTTCTCAATTTGGTTTCAGAATGATGTGGCCCTCCCCAAACCTAAGGTATGTCAAGGTACCCAGGGAGACTGCTTGTGGGAAGGCTAAGCCAGGGGTTAGTGGTGGATCTCGCCTACTGTGTGAGACAAAAGGAAGGGAAGGCAGAGGTCTCTTTCCTCGATTTCCCCCATGCCCATTTGAATGGACAGCTTTGACTCACCTTGTAGTCATTTCTCTCCCATTGCTGATTTTCTAATTTGGTCTCACTTCACACACCGAGACCATGTGACTCTCCCATACACATCTGAGTTACAAGGATTGTAAATGAGTTTCTAGTCTGTTCCTGACCCAATAGAGGACTCTGAGTGTCTCATGTCCCAGAGGACATTGATTCACATGTCCCTAAGCTCTTGTTGCTTAGGAGGCTGTATAGCTATAGTAAATAATTTCTCTTCTGTGGATACAAGAGTCTCCCTGGAATTGTTTCAGAGCCTTTGTCTCAGAGGCATGTCCTTTCCCTTTAAGCTGGGAGTCTGGTGCAATCCTGGTAAGTGTGCAATAGGTTTGACCACAGGCACCATGGGGTCGGGTTTAGGATTTGTGGGCATCACCAGGCCTGTAGGAGACCGGTGGAGAATGTTTGTGTGTAGGCTAAGCCAAAGGTGTAGGAAAGGAGCTGGTCTCGTGTCTGGATCGAGAGTTGATTAGGAAAGCTATCTTTTTCATTGAGGGATGCCAGCCCTTTGGAGATGCAGAACTTTGGCACTGCTTCTACTCATACACATCCCAAGGCTGCTTTCCTGGCTAGGTCTCCATTCATATTCCAGGAGCCATGGCTGTTATGAATGGTGATGGTTTCTCAGTCATTTCTTGAGGAAATTGAAGGTATATGGCTCTATGATCCCAGATGAAACCTGGCCCTTCTCTCCCTGAACATGGTGTTGCTTAGCTGGCTAGGGTATGCATGAGCGTGGGTATCCAGTGGGCCTCCCTTCCCTCACTAATGGAGATCCCTTCATTTTGAAGAAGAGCACGGTTTCATGTGGGCAGGATGGGCCAGGATCTGGTCAACACAGAAAGTACCATTGGATGGAATCCTGAACTAAGACTTGCTTCCAACACTTCCATCATTCAGGACACATCCCTGCTACACCTACATCACTGCTACCCCTAATTACTGATGGCAAGGGTAAGGCACATGCCTAAAGCCAGGTCTTTCCCTCTGATTCTGAAGAAAGAATCTGGGCAGGCTCCTTGCTGACAGGGCTTTCAGGTGGAACTGATAGAGGGCACTGTTTGCCAAAGCTCACAAGTGTTTCTCCTTCCTGAGTCAGTCAGTGAGCTGGGGAAGACCATGCTAGTCAGGTCACTCTCTGCATTATCTCATTCTTGTCTCTGATTCAGAACTCTGGCCTTCCCACTACACATTGTCACCCCTATGCTCCGTTTTAACTGTGAGCCTTCCCTGGGGTCCACTCCATGTGTTTGTCGTACACTCATACCCTGGGCTCTCCAGTGGGGATCCTGATCCATTCGTTGTGACTGCAGCGTATGTTGGGCCAAAGGGCCCCTGGCTCTTCAGCAGGATACTTTTCATGGGATGCTTGTTCATCTCTAAACGAGTCCTGCAGAACTCAGGTTTGGGCCCAGCAGTCCTGTGGTTTTCATTTTGTTTTGCCATGGACAGATCCTCAGAGCCTCTCAGGGTTTCAAGCACCTTGAAAAGATAAGAATAACTGTAAAATGGGAAGTTATTACAGTATGTGATGATGCTCAGGGCAAGATCTATTTATTTTAAACCAGTGCCACCTAAATGATACTTGAGTAGGCAAGGCAACCCTTCTCTAGTACCTCATTCTGCATTTCTTCCAGGCATATTGCACACTGGCCAGCATTTTGATTCTGTACATCCTTATATTAGGTTATTCCTGGCATTCTTCAACACATCACACCATGCATATCCATTTCATGCGAGGATACACATGTGAGAGCACTTGAATCCTCCAAACGTGGGCTGGGAGAAGGGAACTGGTAAGGAGGCAAACACCAGGTGCTGCCCCAATGGGGTTCCACCCTATCTGCCAGTCCCTGCCTTCTGCCACTGTCCCTGGGGCTATTGTGGACCTAGTCCTGCCAGCCAGAACTGTCACTGTTGCTATTATTGAGTATACACTATTGCTCAGGCCCATGCCATGGTTGCCACACGATGACCTCAGAATGGCTTTGCAGGGCCACTGAGGTTGCTATGGCACTGCCTTGATGCACAGGGCGATTCATGCCTTGGCACCTGACCCAGAAACCTTCTTGTCGTGGTGATCTACACCCGTCCCCGATTCCTGTGGTCCCACTGGCCCCTCTGTGCCCCGGTTGGAAGGTAAATCCAAGTCTGAGTAAGTCTAACTGCTGCAATTAGCAGGGGCTTGTGTGAAAAGCTATCCCTGAGCATGGGTTTAGTGAGTGACAGATCCATGGCTCCTAAGTCTAAACAGGGACATAGTTAGACATAAAACCATAGGAGGGAGTGGCCATAAGGAGGGCTAAAGTTCAATGTTTATAATGGGAATGGGAACAATCTGGAAAGAGGATGTGTGGCTTCATGTTCCCTCAGCCCAGAAAGGAGGCCAGCTCCCTTCCCATACCTCTGGCCCAAGCTAAAGTGTAGACATTCTAACCTGGGCCCCTCCAATTCCCTAGGCCTCTGAATGCCTGCATGATGTTGACATCAACTTGCCAGGGGCCCTGTAACCAAGCCCACCAGACAGTCACAAGGATGGGACTAGGATCCCCAGCTGAACGCCAATGATACTCCTCTGAGAGACTATGCAGAATGGACCCCAAAGAGGAACTAGTTTGAAAATAGAATAAAGATGAAAATAGGTTCACGGAGGGCCAGAGTCCTTCACTAGGCAAGAGAATGGGATAATGGGGAAAATGAATTAACTAGCACCATCTCCTAGCAAGCTGTCTGTCTCAGGAATAAGCAATACCTGCGGTTTTTGGTGAAGGGAGCCCTTTACAGGCTACCCACGGGAGCCTGGGAGCAAGGGGCCTGCAATCTTCCTTCAGAAATAGAGGGAAAGCCCTGGCTTTGGCTCTGTTTCTTGCCATTTCCCACTAGAGATCAGGGACAGCAGTGATTCAGTGTTAGCAGTTTGGGGCTCCTGGCTGACGGTCAAGTGGTTAGAACCCGGCCTGGGTCCCATCGTCACTTCAAAGTCCCCTTGGGCACTATCCAGGGCCTGGAGCAGAGTACACGTGCATGAACCATCTGATCTGCAGGATGAAGACACCTCTCTCAGCCAGGCGAGGGAGGCCAGGTGGCCACCCATCCCTGCAGTTGCTCTAGCTGACATACCACCAAGCCGCCCAAATTAGAGGAGACTGCTTCCCTCTGGGGTACACGACACTGAGAGCTGTCGATTGGCATAGGAACTGACTGGGAACTCCACACGACTGTTTGAACCTGGGCTGTGTACCTGACACAGACCCATGGATTCTGGGATGTTCTAGTTCAGAGTACATTCTTCTGAGGCTCTTGCTCTGGATGGCTCTGAGGTAGAACCTAGTTTGAAAAAGAGCAATAAAATGCAAATAGGCTCCCTGAGGACCAAACTTCTTCATAGCAGAAGAGAATGGGCTAAAGTTAGAAATAAGTTTACTTAATGCTCCCTTCTCTTGGCAGGCTGGGGAGTAAGAAACACCTGAGGGCTGTTGTCAAAGGAAGCCTTCTTTGGCTATACCTGAGAGTGAAATTCCACAGGAGGTCTGTATTCTTCCTTCAGAAACAGAGGGAAAACTGGATTTGGTGGTTTCTCCGGTCCTTCCCATCAGGAAATAGATGCACCACTGATGCAGAGGCAAGGGGTTCTTGCTCCCAGCTGGATGCCAAGTGTTTGGAACCTGGACCTGATGCAGTACTTCTTGAAAGAGCCCTTTTGGTGCTGATTGGGTCCTGAAGCGTAACGTGCCTAGCATCTGTGAGACAGAATGAAGTCAGGTCTACCCTTCACTGCGCTTACCAGAGCTGGCCATACACCAAGCACTCAGCGTCAAGAAGGTCATCCTTTGATTTGAAGTTATTGTTTGCTCTCACATAGCACAGGACCAAAGTGAGAGTTTAGTACCAATCTTTGGGCTCTGCTTGTGTGAAGTGAGTGAAAGCCCAGTCATCCCTCAATGCGACCCAAAACTTATAAAATAGCAAACTGGTGGGAATGCCTACAAGGGAGACCAAGGTTCTACGTTACAGATGGGAATGGGATAATGCTGGGCATGTCTATCGACCTTGTTTGTCCTTGCTGAATGTGTAAGGCCAGTGCCTCCCCAAGCCTCTGGGACTGCCTGCAGACATCCATCATACCCTGCTTGGCAACTGCAGATGCGCCAGGCCTCTCATTGTGATCAGAGTTCTAATGGGAAGTTACAGGAGGTCCCGTTGCCAATCTATGCCTGAGTCCCCAGGCCTCAGCCAAGGCCCCAGGTTAAAGTGGAGGATATTCCTCTGAGACACTGAGTGTGAATGGAGTCCACCGAGATCCTGGTTTGAGAAAAAAGAGCAAAAGGGTGCAAACAAATAGACAAAGGGCCAACGTGCTTCATTACAAAGGAGAGCAGAATGAAGCTGAGAAGGACACGCCTACCACAATCTCCCGAGAAGCTAACTGTTGTCTATAATAAGAAGCACCCATGGCAGGGGCATAGGGAAACATCCATTGCATACACCTAGGTGCTCGGTTAGCATGAGGCCTGCACTTGTCTTTCAGAAAGAGAAGGAAAGGTCCTGACCTTGGCTCTTTTGCATGGCCTACCCTCAGGGCATAGAAAGAGCAATGATTCAGTGGTAGCAGGTTAGTGGTCCCATTGGTGCTCTAGGTATTGTAACCAAGCCTTGGTGCAGCAGTCCTTGTAAGGGCTTTCTTTGGGCTGAATTGTCCTGCAGTCTACTGTGCATGCCTGATCCATCTGCCTTAGGAGATGAAGACATCTCAATCAGCCTGGGGAGGGAGGCAAGCTGGCTGACCCGGGCCAGTCAAGCAACTGCCATTCATGGACAGGAAGGTCATTCTTCTTTGAGATACAGTAACTCATTCTCTCACACAGCACAGAACCAGAGTGGTATTTCATCACAAATCCTGGATTTTGGTCATGTGGCTGACAGTACAATTCCACCTGGTTGTGACCCATGACCTAGTTATGAAAACAGAAAATGGATGGGAAGGCCTAGAAGGAAGGCCAAGGTACTACATCGCAGAGGAGATTAGGATGAATCTAGGAGTGAAATGTCTAACATAGTGTGTCTTCAACCAGAAGTAAGGCTGGCTCCCTCCCAAACCGTGGCATTGCCTACACATAGACACTCTGTTGTGCACCTTCAAGTGCTCTATACCTTGTCAACATACTTCTGAGAGGCACATGATGAGGGCTCCTGTGTCCCAGCCCATGCCAGAGACATAAGGACTTGGCCAGATTCCCCAACTTAAAGGAAAGGATATTTCTCTGAGACACTGGCTCTGAGTGGCACCCAGGGAGAAACTACTTTGCAAATAGAAAAAAATATATTTATTGGAATGGAAACATGGAAGGCCAAAGTGCTTCATTACTGAGGAGAATGGGACACAGAGTGGAATAAACTGTCTAGAATGACAACTTCCTAGCAAAGTCCTGTCTAAGGAGTAAGAAACATCTGTGGCCAGAGACACACTAAACCTCTAAAGGGAAACCTGTTGAGAGCCCAGTCTGCAAGAGGTCTGCATATTTCCTTTTGAAAGAGAGGGAAAGCTTCTGGCCTTAGCTGTTTTTCCTGCCCTTCCCATCAGGGGAAAGAGGCAGCAGGGATTCAGGGATACTGTATTCATGCTCCGGGCTGTTGCTCAAGTGTTTGGAACCATTCCTGTGGCACATTATGTTTTGAAGGGCCACTTCCCTCACTGACGCAGTCCTGGAACATACCTCGTATGCATGGATTATGTGCTTTTTAGAATCTGAGGCCAAGCACTAAGTGCTCTCTGACAGCAGAGCAATCTTTCCTCTGGGTTGTTAGAAATGAATAACTCTTGGGGCACCCACTGTGTCTAGTGGGAACTCAGATATAATTAGACAATCAGCAAAGGATGGGGCACCTGGGTGTCTCAGTTGGTTAAGTGGCTGACTCTTGATTTCAGCTCAGGACATGATCTCATGGTTGTGAGGTCAAGCTCTGCATCGGGCTTTGTGCTCACAGCGTGGAGCCCGCTTTGGATCCTTTGTCTCCCTATTTCTGCCCTCACTGTGCTCATGGGCTCTCTCTCTCCCTCTCTCTCTCCCTCCAAAAATGAAGAATCTTAAAAAAAAAAAAAAAACTTTATTTAAAAAAAAGGCTAAAAGAAAAAGAAACAGGGGTGCCTGGGTGGCTCAGTTGGTTAAGCATCCAACTTCAGCTCAGGTCATGATCTCACAGTTCATGGGTTCAAGCCCTGTGTCGGGCTATGTGCTGACAGCTAGCTCAGAGCCTGGAGCCTGTTTCAGATTCTGTACCTCCCTCCCTCTCTGACCGTCCCCTGCTCATGCTGTCTCTCTCTCTCAGAAATAAATAAAATGTTTAAAAAAATTTTTTTAAGAAAAAGAAACAAAAAGTGAGGGAATGGGAATGGACACATGGAGGGCCAAAGCTCTTCCTTTTCTATGAGAAAGGGATCAAGCAAAGAATAAAGGGACTAGTATAATCTATTTGAAGCTGGCTGTCTTCTGAATAGGAAGCAACTCTGCACTGGGGAAAGGGAAAAACACCACTGGTTTTACCAGGAAGCCCTGTTCAGTGGGAACCTTCACCTGGAATTCAAATGAGAATGGGATACAACTAAAAATGTACTGTATAGCTCAGTGGTTTCTTGTTCCAGAAGCAGGACTGGTTTTCTCCTAACTCCTCTGGGCCTGCATACATGCAAACATTTCATGCTGGGCCCCTCCAGTGGGCTAGGTTTCCTGATGCACTCATAGTTCTAAAACACAAGTGGTGAAAGGCCTCATAGCCCAAAGACTTCCAGGGTCCAGAGAATTTGACCCAAATCCTCAGTTCAAATGAGACTGAATTGCTCTCAAAATCGGCCTCAAATGCCTACCAGAGGAAACCTAGTTTGAACAAAAGACCAAAGATGGACATGGATACACAGAGGCCCAAAGTTCTTTCTTCCAGGGAAGAATAGGAGAAACAAAGAATAAAGCGACTAGCATAATCTCATGTGTAAGACACATCAGGTTTGGGCCCAGGGAAATGTCCCTTGACTACACCTGAAGGCCTCCTCCCCAACCCCCCACAAGAAATGTTCATCCAGAACATCGGTAAGGCAGGAGTTCTTCTGTCCATTTTAATTTTTCCTACCCTTTCCATCAATTATAGATGCAATATTCCTTCAGGGATTCAAGGTCAGTGGCCCTGCTGAACTTCAAGGGTTTGGAACCAGGCTCTGGTGTAGGAGTCCTTGACTGGACTCTTTCTGAGCCAACCCATGTCTGGAAGCAAACTGCCCATCTGACAGACCTCTGCTTTTCAGAATGAAGGCAGCTCAGTGAGCCCGGTGAATACACTCAGGGTAAACATCAGCTTGCCACTTTGACAGCAGGCTGTCAAGCACCACATTTTCAGTAAAAGGAGAGCAGTTTTCCCTTTGGGATATCAGAAACTGCTTTTGGTTAGCACAGCCAGTGACGGGGAGCTCTCCATGAATCCCTGAGTGCTTTTGATGTGAGTGACACCCCCATGTCCCCTAGTGTGACCCAAAACCTCGTCAGGAAACCCGCAAAGGGATGGGGACACATGGATGGCCAGAGTTCTTTATTTTAGGAGAGAGGTAGGATATACCTTAGAATACGGTGCCTAGCTTCATTCCCCCTTTCTGCAGAACTGAGGCTGGTCCCATCCCACTCCCTCTGTCCTACGTGCAAACATTCTGTGCTGGGCTCCTTCAAATGCCCTATGTCTCTTGTAGCCAACAGTAAGGCTGAAAGGCAAGCCCTGTGGGTGGGCCCAAACTGCCCAACTTTTCTCCACGTTGGGAGAAGGTGGCCCGACTCCCCACTTGACAAGAGAGGACATTCTGGCTCTTACATTCTGGCCCTGAAGCCCCACAGTGAATGCCTAGGTAGAAAAAGTGCAAGGGGATGGGAATGGAGACAACAATGGCCCACCTTCTTCACTGCAGATGAGGACAGCATAACGCTGAGGGGGAAATGAGTAGCCAGGCTCCTTCTGGCCCCACAAGGGAGGCCAGCTCCCTCCCAGCTCCTCTGGACTTGGTCTGGGGGCAGAAATTCTGTTCTGGGCACCTACCAATGCCTTAGGCATCCCTTTGTCAATACAGTTAGGAAAGGCAAGTCTCAAGAGGTACCCTTGCTCAACCTATCCCCGAGTAAGTTGTGCTCAATGTGACTGTCCAGCTAAAGGCGGAGGATATCTCTCTTGGACACTGGCCATGAATGTCTCACAGGGAAGACCTAGTTTGAACCAGGGCCAAATGATAGAAATGGATACATGGAGTGTCAAAGTTCTCCTGATCAGAGGACAATGGAATAAATCTGAGAATGAAGTGACCAGCACTCCTTTGGCAAGCTGGCTGTCTTGGAAATGAGAAACACCTTGTGGCTGGGACAGAGGAATCCTCCATTGGCTGGCTACCCTGGCAATCAGTTTTGCAAGAATTCTTCACTTGGGACTTCAGAAAGGGACGAGAAGCTTCTGGTACTAAGTGGATTTCTTACCCTGACCTACAGTGAATAGCCACCAGTGGTTTCAGTGTAATGGGTTTTGACACTTATGTGTTTGGAATCAGGCTCTGTGGAAGTATTCCTTGAATGGGCAATGCACTGGCCAGTTCTGGAAGCTAAATGCTGACCTGGGAATCATTTGGTTTACCATATGAAGTCATCTTAAGCAGCCAGGACAGGGAGGCATAGCAGGTAACCATCAATGCCAAGTGCCACAGGGTCAGTAACAGACAGTTGATTGTTATTGGGGGATAGCAGAAACGGATTACTCTAGGCTAGCATAGGAATGGAGTGGGAGCTGGCCACCAGTACCTGGGCATTCGCTGTGTGAGTGAAAGCCCTACCACATTTCAATGTGACTCCAGACCACCTGAGAAAAACAGCTAGGGGGTTAGAATGGATACACGATGGGTCAAAGGTCTTCATTTCAGCAGACATGAAACTGACCAGCTGGTCTTCTCCCCACAATGGAGGATGCTTCCTCCCAATTCTCTGGCTTTGCCTATACACCACCATTTCATCCGGCCCCTTCAAGTGCCCCATGTCTTTTTCTTGTCAAAATATTTTTTTGAATGGATTTTTTAAAATTAAAAAAAATTTTTTTACAAATAGTTCATTGTCAAATTGGTTTCCACATAACACCCAGTGCTCATCCCCACGAGTGCCCTCCTCCATGCCCATCCCCCCCATCCATCAGTCCTCAGTTTTTTTTGTGTGTGTGTGTGTTTTTTAATGTTTTATTTATTTCTGGGAGAGAGAGAGAGAGCGTGAGCAGGGGAGGGTCAGAGAGGGAGGGAGTCACAGACTGAAACAGGCTCCAGGCTCTGAGCTGGCAGTCAGCACAGAGCCCGACGTGAGGCCCGAACCCACGACCGCGAGATCATGACCTAAGCGAAAGTCGGACGCTTAACCGACTAAGCCACCCAGGCGCCCCAGTCAGTCCTCAGTTTTTGTCTGCATTCGAGTCTCTCATGGTTTGTCTCTCTCCCTTTCCCCCACCATTTCCCCCCTTCTTCTCCCCCATGGTCCTCAGTTAAGTTCTTCCTAATCCTCCTATACGTGCAAACATATGATATTTGTCCTTCTCTGCCTTGTCAAAATATTTCTAAAAGGCAAGTCCCAAGAGGCTTTTTGCCCTACCTATGCCAGAGTCAAGATGAAAATGAAAATGAGGGGACATTGCTCTTGGGTCCGGCCTTGAATTCCCCACAGTGGTGGACTGACTAAAAAAAGCAAGGGGATGGCAATGGATACACAGCAAGCCAAAGATCTTCATTCCCATGAGCATGGGATCGTTCTGGGAATAAAGAGAATACCACAGTCTCCTGCCAAGCTCACTCTTTTCTGAAGGAACAAACACACGTGGACTGGATTAAATGGGAATCATCCATCCAAGGAAAACTGAGGGCCAAACACCAGCTGGCATTAACTGACCACCCCCAGGTGGCATATGTGTGACATTTCTCAGGCGCTCCTGGCTGCCCAAGGGCAAAGAAAAGGACAAAAACCAAATGGTTAAACTGATAGAGCATCCATCAATTTATGAGCATCTTTGGAAATTACAAGAGATAGCAGCTAATAAGGAGGTAGATGTAGCTCCCTCCCTTACCTGTGCTGTGACCAGGAATTCAAAGAAGAAATTGTCCCCTGGTTTGGCTTACCAGCCACAACCTACAGCGTTAACAGGCCTGTGTTCCTGGTGGACTGCTTACAGACCTCAAAGTTCAGGGAAAGTAGAGCAGATGAATCGCACCCTCAAGGGAACCTTAGCCAAGTTCTGTCAGGCATCAGATCTCCCATGGCCAGACCTGTGGCCCCTGGCCTTCCTGTGTGTCCATTGCACACCAGGAATTCAAGGTTTCTCCCTTTAGAAAGGGTCCCAATCTCTTTAGAATCTCTCGTACACCTTCTCTCACCAGGGAACTCAGTCTAGGTCAAAGACTAGAAAAAGACCCTCTCAAACCACAGTGGACCAGAACCCTTACAGTGAATCCACCACTCCAGAGTCGAAAGAGGGCCAATTCTGAGGAGTCCCAAACTTGGAAGACGGACCCAAGTCCGATCTTCAGCCCGGTTCCAGTCATACCCTGAAAGCTGGCTGGTCTATGCATGGCAGAAGCTTGAGGAATCACCCATTCGATAAGATAGACTGTCTTTACTCTTTACCACTGGATTGGCTGAGGTTTCCCCAGAAAGCTGGGGAAAACTGAGGTTCCTGTTCACACTCACCTTCCTCTTATGGATAGGAGGTTCTGTTGGTATTGATTGCTTCTAATCTGGGCCCTGTTTATTAAAAACAGGGCACCTTCAGTGAAAGAATCTGAGGTGTTTAAAACCTTAAATGTAGTGTAATCTCTTTCGGTTTGTTGGGTTGCCTGCTATTGGTTGCTAATGCCATTTTGGGGAAGTGTTTATACTGATGTATGTGCCTCACACTTTAAGAAAAAGAGATTGTGCCTAGATTAACCTTCAGCCTTAAGGTTCAGACCTGTACTCCTATGGGCAGAAATAGCCATGGGCATAGGGACTGGCATAGGAGGCATAGGCTCTTCTGTGGGACTAACAACAGGCTGACTCCCTAGGGTCCCTAAAGAGCCAGATAAGTTCCCTGGAAGGAAATGCCCTCCTGGGGGCACTTAACCTCTTCTCTGCCAAGAAAAAGGGCATCTGCATCTTCTTTGGAGAAGAATGCTGTTACTTTGTAAACCAGTCAGGAATAGTCACAAGCAAAGTCAGGGAACTAAGGAAAAGTACCAGTCCCTAATAAAGATGATGCCCTCTAATACAGACTATATCTGTTTAAAGGGATGTCAAAGGGGGTAATGATAGGGAAAAATCTGTTAGATGATGGCTGACAGGATGGATAAGGAAATACCTATACCTGATCAAAGGCTCCCCCTTCAGGGTACTTCTTCCCACCCTGCTTGTTGCATGCATTAATGAAGAATGCGGAAGTTAACAGGCTATAAATTATTCCCTCTGCTGATGCTCTGGGCTCAGACCTCTGGAGAATGATCTCCTCTGAGCCCACCAGTGTCAAATAAACCTCCTCTCTTCCAAGATCTCCGAGTGCCACTTGGTTCTTCCGCCAGAGATCCGCACCAGATTCGGCAACAAAGGCAGGTCTTGCAGAAGAGTTCCATGGGCTCCTGTGGCTCAGCCTATCCCAGGTCACTGGGAACTAGTCACAACTCCATGATTAACATCAGAAAATTCTCCCAGATTTGTCTGTGTATTTATCCCAGTCCCTCAAGGGTTTCCTTCTTACTCTCAGGACACCACACTTGCCTAGGAAATGGTGGTCACGTCAACAGTTCCAGCTTCATTCCACTGTCACGTGAGGCGAACAACTTTGGCCCTCAGTGCATTGCTTCTGACTTATTTATTTATTTTTAAATGTTTTATTTATTTCTAGGAGAGAGAGAGAGAGACAGCGTGAGCAGGGGAGGGTCAGAGAGAGAGGGAGTCACAGACTCTGGAACAGGCTCCAGGCTCTGAGCTGGCAGTCAGCACAGAGCCCGATGCGGGACTCGAACCCACAAACTGCGAGATCATGACCTGAGCTGAAGTCGGACGCTTAACCGACTGAGCCACCCAGGCGCCCCTGATTATTATTATTATTATTATTATTAAGATTTTGGGCGCCTGGGTTTAGCGGTTGGCGTCCGATTTCGCTAGGTCATGATCGCCCCAGCCCGCGTCAGGCTCTGTGCTGACTGCCAGCTCAGAGCCTGGAGCCTGTTTCAGTTGACTCTCTCTCTCTGACCCCCTGCTCACGCTGTCTCTCTCTCTCTCCTAAAAATAAATAAAAAAAACATTAAAAAAAAAAAAGATTTCTGTGAAGAATGCCTGTTTATATACCATGGGCTTGGGCAAGGTAAAGTCAGTTGGCAAGTTTACCAAGAGGTTTTCATATGCTAAGGACTCACAGATTACTGGAGGCCTAGCTACTGCCAAGCTAAAGTTGTTTTTTCCTCTGGCAAAACATTTACATTAAGACAGTAGCCAATTCCTGGGGAAACATTTCACTCTGCCAGCCTCAAGTATTTGTCAATGAGCTGCAAGTGATGAGAAAGTTAAATTTTAATTTTTTAATGTTTATTTTTGAGAAAGAGATGGGAGAGAGGAAATGAGAGAGACAGAGAGAGAGGGACAGAAAAAGAGAGAGAGAGAGAGAGATAATATGTGCCAGGTGAGGGGCAGAGAGAGAGGGAGACACAGAATCTGAAGCAGGCTCCAGGCTCCGAGCTGTCAGCACAGAGCCCGACGTGAGGCTCGAACCCACAAACTGCGAGATCATGGCCTGGGCTGAAGTTGGATGCTTAACCAACTGAGCCACCCAGGCACCTCTATAATCTTTATAACCCATACAGGCATGCCCAGAACTGAGTTCATCATTCTGTTCAGTAGTCTGTGTTAGAGGAAAAACTGATGTGGTTAGCAGGCCACATGCAACTCAACCTCAATTACATCAAAGTTTAATACTCCCAGCAATCACACAGTTCTTCGTGAAAGATCAATCTGTAATTCACTGTATTATGGAAAACAAGGCAAGATTACCAGAGGATGTCTAACAGAATGGAAGGTTGATGGCATTCCTTGGAGTGTTTCTTCTCTATTATAGTCCATGATTATAGCATTAAATCTGGGGTTGACAGAGGAAGAGGAACATTTAAAAAAAAAATTTTTTTTTAATGTTTTTATTTATTTCTAGGAGAAATAGAAAGAGATAGCATGAGTAGGGGAGGGTCAGAGAGAGAGGGAGTCACAGACTGAAACAGGCTCCAGGCTCTGAGCTGGCAGTCAGCACAGAGCCCGACGCGGGGCCCGAACCCACGAACCGCAAGATCATGACCTAAGTGAAAGTCGGACACTTAACCGACTAAGCCACCCAGGCGCCCCGGAACATTTCCAGGTCACAAGAGAAACGGGGATGTTGTCATATCACAGGTTATTATCCACTGCTTGCCAAAATCCATGCTAAAACTTATTCTGTTGTGTCATCACCTCATCATGGCTGCAGAAGAGCAAGAATTATGCTGAACCACCACCAAACTGAAAGCTTTACATTCATAAATGGAAGCTGAAAGCAGGAATAACAGAATGGCATGGATGTCTGTCTAATATCCTAAAAGCAGCCAAACTGCAAATCCAAAGTTCCATTAGCACCATGTATGGAGAGAAAAACTGCAACATTTGAAAGGGAAAGAATGACAAATGAATGAAATCTATCTCAAGATCTAGAAACAGCTTATCAGTTTTCACTTCAAGAGAAAGATCAAGAGAACGAATGAAGGAAAATTAACCTCTTAGGGCTGAGTAAGAACTTAAAGATAATCTATTCCAATTCTCTCCTTTTATAACTGAGAAAAACCAGTTATGTGAGTAAGTAGGTTTGAAGATAAAGAAAGTCCAAGTACCAGTCATAATGCTGTGACTTTCTCCTCAGCTCACCAAGGTAATTTTTGTTTTTTAAACATTTTTTACACAACAGCACTTTGCCATCTGGGAACTGTGCCTCTTGACAGAAAGTTTTTACAAGATCAACTATATGTGGTGGTGAATTCAAAAGAGATACAGGTAAGCATCCTTGTCTTCAAGAATCACCAAGTTCCTTCTAAGAATCACCATAATTGGAACAATACAGTATCAAACTGCTAGATATTCAATACTGAAGGGCTAGAAACAGGAAAAGTCAGTCTCAGTTAATATGGGTCATGAGCCAGATACCGGAAAATGACAGCAAGTATTTAAGTGGGAAGCAATCTGATGCCATTGGCATTTAGAATAAGTCAGGCAGTGGCATATTGGATGGATTAGAAAGGAAGACGCTAAATCAAGGTGCTGGGCTAAGAAGCTATGACAGTAAAACCAGGCCTCAGAAAGGAATTTTTATGTAGGTAACAATTGGACAGAGAAAAAGACAAATCTGGGGCTATTCTGAAGTGGAAAAATAAAATCAGGGTGGGCTTTCAAACTAGAGTTGAACACTCACTACAACCACTTCCATAGTAAAGCAGGGGATTTGGAGAAGAGAAGTGACACAGAGATAGTGTTCTGGGGTTTCTTCATGGCTCATTTCAAACTAATTCCGGGAGGTGGTCCAATCAAAGCTCTATATTTTAGGACCATTAGTTCCTTTCTGATAAAGTTTCCTATAACTAACTTAGTTTTCTTATCTGCTAATGTAGAACATTCCTTCCACACTGGCTAGAAGATGCCTTAAAAAAAAAACCTAAATGGAAAAAGAACTGGAACATAGTCAAACCACAAGTCACTTGAACACCAGAAGTCTTAATCTCCCATGAACAGGGAAAGGTTAACATGTATCACAGGGAACATGAGACACATGGTGGGTTTCTGTTCATTCTTTCCTCTAATTCTCTTCCTCATAGGTGTATATCCACTGATAAACGCAGAAGAGGCTTTACTTTTGTCAGAGCCACCTTATACTATACCCTTTCAAGGCATATGCAAAAGTGGCCTCCTTATAACTTCTAGGGAATGTGGATGGTCTGAGGCAACACATCCTTGGCGGGCAGTTAAGCATTCATATTCCTCAGCCCAGCTGATGCAAGATCTTTCCAGTTGCTTACAGGACAACATGCTCTGAGTTCTTGGTAGAAGAGATACAAAAGATAGGCTACTCTTGGCCCAATGTCTTTCATTGGTGAAATCTTCCCAAGCATGGTTAGGTTGTATGGATTCCATAAGATGGTAAAAACCAAGATGAAACCACATCTATCCGAGAGTCAATTTACAGCCAGTTAGTCTCAGGATCCATTTCCCTGAACAACCATTTTGAAAAGTTACAAAAGTTGAAACCTCTACTGGCATTTTCTTTTTCTTAATTTAATTTAATTTAATTTTTTTCTATTTTGGTTTTTTTTCTTCACAAATAGTTTATTATCAAATTGGTTTCCATATAACACCCAGTGCTCATCCCCACAAGTGCCCTCCTCCATGCCCATCTTCCCCCTCCCGCCCACATCCATCAGTCCTCAGTTTGTTTCTCAGCATTCAAGAGTCTCTCATGGTTTGCCTCTCTCCCTTTCCCCCACCATTTCCCCCCTTCTTCTCCCCCATGGTCCTCAGTTAAGTTCCTCCTAATCCTCCTATACGTGCAAACATGTGATATTTGTCCTTCTCTGCCTGACTTATTTCGCTCAGCATAATACCCTCAAGGTCCATCCATGTTGCTACACATGGCCAGATTTCATTCTTTCTCATTGCCATGTAGTATTCCATTGTATAGACAAACCACATCTTCTTGATCCATTCATCCGTTGATAGACACTTAGGCTCTTTCCATGTTTTGGCTATTGTTGAGAGTGCTGCTATGAACATTGCGGTACATGTGCTCCTATGCATCAGCATTTCTGTATCCCTTGGGTAAATTCCTAGCAGTGCTATTGCTGGGTCATAGGGGAGTTCTATTGTTAGTTTCCTGAGGAACCTCCACACTGTTTTCCAGAGGGGCTGTACCAGTTTACATTCCCACCAACAGTGTAGGAGGGTGCCCGTTTCTCCACATCCTCGCCAGCATCTAGAGTTCTCTGATTGGCTCATTTTAGCCACTCTGACTGGCGTGAGGTGGTATCTCAGTGTGGTTTTGATTTGTATTTCCCTAATGAGGAGGGATGCTGAGCATCGTTTCATGTGTCTGTTGGCCATCTGGATGTCCTCTTTGGAGAAGTGTCTGTTCATATCTTCTGCCCATTTCTTCTCTGAGTTGTTTGTTTTTCGGGTGTGGAGTTTGGTGAGTTCCATATAGGTTTTGGATATTAACCCTTTATCTGATATGTCATTTGCAACTATCTTTTCCCATTCCGTTGGCTGCCTGTTAGTTTTGTGGGTTGTTTCCTTTGCTGTGCAGAAGCTTTTAATCTTGATGAGGTCCCAATCGTTTATTTTTGCTCTTGATTCCCTTGCTTTTGGGGATGTGTCAAGTAAGAAGTTGCTGCGGTGGAGGTCAAGGAGGTTGTTTCCTGCTTTCTCCTCTAAGGTGTTGATAGTTTCCTGTCTCACGTTCAGGTCCTTTATCCATTTTGAGTTTATTTTTGTGCAGGGTGTGAGAAAATGATCTAGTTTCATTCTTCTGCATGTTGCTGTCCATTCTCCCAACACCATCTGTTAAAAAGGCTGTCTTTTTTCCATTGGATATTCTTTCCTGCTTTGTCAAAGATTAGTTGGCTGTATACTTTTGGGTCCACTTCTGAGTTCTCAATTCTGTTCCATTGGTCTATGTGTCTGTTTTTGTGCCAAAACCATACTGTCTTGATGATGACAGCTTTGTAGTAGAGGCTAAAGTCTGGGATGGTGATACCTCCCGTTTTGGTTTTATTTTTCAGGATCCCTTTGGCTATCCGGGGTCTTCTGTGGTTCCATACAAATTTTAGGACAGTTTGTTCTAGTTTTGAGAAGTATGCTGGTGCAATTTTGATTGGAATTGCATTGAATGTGTAGATTGCTTTGGGTAGTAATGACATCTTAACTATATTTATTCTTCCTATCCATGAGCATGGAATGTTTTTCCATTTCTTTGTGTCTTCTTTAATTTCCTTTCTAAGTTTTCTATAGTTTTCATCATACAGATCTCTTATATCCTTGGTTAGGTTTATTCCGAGGTATTTTATGGTTTTTGTGCAATTGTGAATGGGATCAGTTTCTTGATTTCTCTTTCTGTTGCTTCATTGTTGGTGTATAAAAATGCAACCGATTTCTGTACATTGATTTTGTACTCTACTGGCATTTTCTAACAAGTGTATCAAGAGTAAGTTAGCAGAGAAGAAAAAAAACAAAACAAAACGATTGTACTATTCTCCAGAAAGTTACTATTCTTCAAATATATAAACTGTTTACAAATTCATAAGCTGAAAACCTCAACAGAAGAATATGCAAGGGACACGAAGAGATAATGTGCAAAAGAAATACAGTGGCATTTATCTCTCCTCCTTTATGAAATCATAATAAAATGACAGTAAAGAAATAAAAACAAATATAAATGTGAAAAGAAAAGATAACTTGGAGGGGCCTGGGTGGCTCAGTCAGCTAAGCGACTGGCTCTTGATTTCAGCTCAGGTCATGATCTCATAGTTAATGGGTTCAAACCCCACATCAGGTTCCATGCTGGCTGTTCAAAGCCTGCTTGGGATTCTATCTCTCTCTGCCCCTCCTGTGCTCTCTCTCTCTCTCTCCAGGTAAGTAAAATAAACTTAAACAATTATATTTAAAAAAAGAAAAGATAACTGGAAAGGGGCCTCCAAGGGAGCATATATGACAAAATCTTGGAAGACGGAACACCAGTGTGCACGTGTAGCCTGCTGAAGGGTAGGCCTTCTCCACTCAGCTGAGTGTCTCTGGAGACGCACTCAAGAAGGTGAGGCTCTGTGAGCACATTCACATCCAAGGCGGAACATGATCTGGGGTCATCTATCCACATGTAGCAGGGCTGCTTTTGCTGCGCCAAATGTCACAAGCCCTGGGGCATACAGTAGTGAACAGCAGTTAAGAAGATGGACTTGAGAGTGAAACAGTCTAGTGAAAATGACTCATGTCTATAGCATTAATTCATTTACCATGTTAAAACAGGGCAAGACACTAAATCTTCCTATGGGCCCATTTCTCTGAAAATGCACACAACATGTACAAAGTTGAAATGATAATTAAATGAGCACTGGGTGAAGGAGGGGAGGCAAGGGATACTTTGTGAAACATCTTGTGTGGTTAGAGATACAAAATTAATCACTTGAGAAATGTTTTCCCAATTTTTGACATAAATTAAAACTGGCTTCAAATAAGTTCTGCTACTTATTGGCGACTTACTTAATTTCTCTGAGCTTCAATTTCCTTATCGATTACTAAGGGGTATGATATATACCTATAATTACAATAAAAATTAACATCTGCAAAGTACCTTGCAAAATCTTACTTATAGAAAACTCTAAAGATAACTCTTAGAATTAATAAACTAATTAATTTAAGGTACAGATACAAAATCAACAAGCTAATATCATTCACATGTCTATACACTAACTACTGGAAAGAGAAATTAAGAAAACAACTCCATTTGCATCAAAGAGGATAAAATGCTTAGGAATAAATTTAACCAAGGAGGTGAAACACTTGTACACTAAAACTAAAAACTATGTACACTAAAACTACGAAACACTGATGAAAGAAATGGAAGACACAAATAAATGGATAGATATCCCATGTTTATAGGCTGGGAGAGTTAACAATGTTAAAATATCTATACTACTCAAAGCTATTTCCAGTTTCTTTTTTTTTTTTTTTAATGTTTTTTTTATTTATTTCTAGGGAGAGAGAGAGACAGCGTGAGCAGGGGAGGGTCAGAGAGAGAGGGAGTCACAGACTGAAACAGGCTCCAGGCTCTGAGCTGGCAGTCAGCACAGAGCCCGACGCGGGGCTCGAACCCACGAACCGCGAGATCATGACCTAAGCGAAAGTCGGACGCTTAACCGACTGAGCCACACAGGCGCCCCGCTATTTCCAGTTTCAATGCAATCCCTATCAAAATTCTAATGGCATTTTTTACAGAAATAGAAAAAACAATTTCTAAAATTCACAAGGAATACAAAAGATCTCAAATAGCCAAACAATCTTGAAAACTAAGAATAAAACTGGAAGCATCACACTGACTGATTTCAAACTATAATACAAAGCTACAGTAATCAAAACAGTATGGGATTGGCATAAAAACAGACACATTGATCAACAGAACAGAACAAGAGATCCCATTAAAAAAACCCACCCATGTTATTTACAATAGCCAAGATATGTAAATAACCTATTTGTCTCTATATAATAAAATATAAATATGTATTTACTTATTATTCATAAGTATATATTTAATGGTGAATGAATGCTGTATGAGGGCAGGGACAATGTCTGCCAAGCGGACAAGAAAGGTTTCATGCAGGAAATGTTTCATGACCTGGACCCCAAAGGACAACTGAGATTCAGCAAATAGAAAGAGGGGAGTAATACAATACATCACAAGAAGATCTGAAGGCTTTGAAGGCTGGGAAGTTTACAAGGATTTGTACTAGCAATGAAAACATATAAAGGAGTTGCAAGAAGATAAGGCAAGTTAGGGCACCGGGGTGGCTCAGTGGTTAAGCATCCAACTTTGGCTCAGGTCATGATCTCGCAGTTCATGAGTCTGAGCCCTGAGTCAGGCTCTGTGCAGAGCCTGGAGCCTGGTTTGTATTCTGTGACTCCCTCTTTCTCTGCCCCTCCCCTGCTCACACTCTGTCTCTCTCTTAAAATAAGTTAAAAAACATAAAAAATTGGGGCGCCTGGGTGGCTTAGTCGGTTAAACATCCGACTTTCGCTTGGGTCATGATCTCGCGGTTCGTGGGTTCGAGCCCCGCGTCGGGCTCTGTGCTGACTGCCAGCTCAGAGCCTGGAGCCTGTTTCAGTCTGTGACTCCCTCTCTCTCTGACCCTCCCCTGCTCACGCTGTCTCTCTCTCTCTCTCTCCTAGAAATGAATAAAACATTAAAAAAAAAAAACCCATAAGATGCAGCTAAACAAAACTGATAATGTACTTCACACATCATGCTGCTTACTTTAAAAAAAAAAACATAAAAAATTAATTTAAAAAAGGAGACAAGGTAAGCTGAAATCAGAGATTGTATTGCCCATAACTATATTAGGAACCTGTGGGGCACTTCATTGGCTCAGTCAGTTCAGCATCCAACTTGAGCTCAGGTCTTGATCTCCCACTTCCTGGGTTTGAGCCCTGTGTTGGGCTCTGTGCTGACAGCTCAGAGACTGGAGCCTGCTTTGGATTCTGTGTTTCCTTCTCTCCCTGTACCTCTCCCACTCATTCTCTCTCTCTCTCAAAAATAAATAAACATTAAAAAAACAAAACAAAAACATTATAGGTGCTCGGTTACACTGAAACATTCATGGGGATACTCATATTTTTATACCAAAAAGGCTTCTTAAGTTTTAAAAATGTACATTTACAACTGTCAGAAGGAATGTTCATAAATCAGGGAGAAGATAACACATGATGGTCATCAAATGGAAAACCACATGGTTTTGTACCTTGAATATCAAAGTGATACCCAAATTTATTATTGCTACATCCTCCAAGGGAGGCGGGGGGGTCAAGAGTTAAGCAGCTCAATTAACAATATCTACTTTTTTTTTTTTTTAAAAAGTAGGCTTTACAGTCAATGCCAAGTCCAATGTGGAGCCCAAGGAGGAACAGGAACTCAAGACTCTGAGATTAAGATCTGAGCTGACATCAAGAGTCAGACACTTAATTGACTGAGTCACCCAGGCACCCCAACGATATTTATTTCTAAAGCACCAGCTGTGACACATCAAAATATTAAGAAATAAATATTTTGCAGAGCTCTTGGGTGGCTCAGTCAGTTAAGTGTCTAAATCTTGGTTTCAGCTCAGGTCACGATCTCATAGTTTTGTGAGTTTGAGCCCTATGTCAGGATCTGTGTTGATGGTGTAGAGCCTGCTTTGGATTCTCTCTCTCTCCCTGCATCTCTGCCCCTCCCCTGCTCATGCTGTCTGCCTCTCTCAAAATAAATATAAACTTTAAAAATAATTTTAAAAAAGAAATATTTTGTAATCATTAAGAAATGAATTTCCCATATTCCCAATTATATAACTAAGAACTGACCATTTATCTTCTTCAACATTCTATTCCATAGGTATCAGAGTAACTCTTCTGACAGAGTAGATCAGATGACAGATAACATTTAAATTTTAAAATTCCAACAATGTTTTTAAAAAGGTTATTTGCCTTCCCTGAGTCTTTTCCGAGACTCCAAATAAAGTAATGGACATAAATGCTGATTACAGCACTATGCAGGCAAAGTAACAAGAGATGATTCAATACTATGTCTGCAGTGATATTTCACTGGGATATATCGGTGAAGAAAATGTTCTAGTATTTAAGTTCATCAGGTTCCAATGTTCCTTCCACACTAATTAAAAACAAATACAAAGTACATTCTGGGTTTATCAAAAAGGTGACCTTTTACACCAATCTTTGTTCAACCCTCTGTACAAATAACTATTGGTATAAATTACTGCACTTTGGGGCCTAACACAACTCTCCATTTTACTTGTTGTTGTTTTTTTTTTGTCTATTTATTTATGTAGTCTCTCAGATCTAACATTACTGTAAGGATTTATATCCAGAGTTATGACTATGACAAACCAAAAAACAAACAGACGTATTTCTTTAAATGTATAAAATCAAGTCCAAAATACATTTTCCCCATTTCTCTAGTTTTGCAGGGAATGCAGAGACGTGAATACACAATTAAACAGTTACCTATTACATCTATAACTGAAGAGATGTTATAAAGCAAATGCAATCATGTTTCCGTATATTTTAGCAAACCTTGGTGTCACTAGAGTTCTGACAGATAAGAACAATTGGATGCACTGTTACACAAAGTGACTGTGAGTGCCTGCCACTGTCTTCCCCAAATCCCCGCAACCTTATCAAAGCCCTCCAACCCCCAACCTCAACCGCCAACTGATGGGGCCAAACCCTCCACCCTGTGTCGGGGAGGAGCACCGGAGGTCATTGGTCCGGACCTGCTCCAGGCCCCACTCCCTCACAGCCAACCAGAACCCCTAACTGCTAGGGCTTCCCACACTTCCGTTTCAAGGCTTCTCACAGCCCTGCCAACTGCCAATCTAAATGCTTCAAACTTCAAGCCCAACCCTGAATTCAACAATCCATTCTCCTGACTTCTGAAGCTCTGCCCCTGCTCTCTGCACTGTTTGCGGTTGGGTCTGAGGACTCTCAAAATTCTAGCCCTCCTTCCATTTCCCATTCTTATGAACCTACTACTGAGTGGCATCCAAAGGGCTGGGCCACACTTGTGTAACACCCAGAGCTGCATAGGAAGGGTCTGGTTTTGATCTAATTCACAGATGAGGGAAACAAGAGGACTCCTTTCCTTTCCAGGCCAAAATTGCTAACATTTGGTTAAGAAACTGGGCTCCCTTAGGCTTGAAAGTCAGAGCACCCAGTGCGGGGTCCAGTCTCAAACTGCCAGTGACCTAGGAAAAGTTCTGAGCTGTAATTTCCTAATTTTTAGCATAAGCTTTAGCATGAGGGACTTGGCCCAGTTCCAAAAGAACCAAGATTTAGGGAAGCAGACTTCTCAACAGCAATAACTGGAAGCCAGGAGGCAGCAGAATAATACCTTTATTTTTTTTTAATGTTCTTTGATTTTTGAGAGTGAAAGAGTGTGCAAGCAGTTGAGGGGCAGAGAGAGAGGGGGACAGAGGATTCAAAGCAGGCTTTGTCTGCACTGTTAGCACAGAGCCGGTTGAGGAGCTGGAACTCATGAACTGTGAGATCTGACCTGAGTCAAAGTGGGATGCTTAACAGACTGAGTTACCCAGGCGCCCCCAAAATAATATCTTTAAAGGGATGAGGCGGGCATCTAGGAAATGGGTCAAAATGATGATAAAATACTTACAATTTAAAACAAGAGTTCACCACCAAGAGACATTAAACGAACCTCAAAAGAACATGCCTCAGGAAAAATGAAAATGATCCCAGAAGGACAATGTAATATGCAACAAAGAATGGTGAACACACACAATGGTAAACATGTATGTGAATAAAAACTAACTTTTAGAAAATAGTAACACAATACCATCTAATTGGCAGTATTAAAAGGAAAACACAGAAATGGACTTCCATTCCAACCATAATGGAGTAACAAGGACCAGATTTACCTTTGCTGCCTTCAACAAATGAAAAACAGGACAAAATAAGTAAAACAACATTTGAAAACAGGCAACAAAGGGGGAAAAATCCCTGAGGGAAGGAGACAAGGAGAGAAATTCTGTGACTGTCCTAGTATACTTCCTTAGAGACTTTTGCAAGCCGCAGCACAGGAAAGGGCAAACTAAACAGTCTCCCTGAACTGAAAAGATAAGAGCTGAGAATTCAGGAAGGCCAAAGTGTCTAGAATTCCAAGAAATTGTACAGTTGATAGAATTCATAGAAAAGATTGTTAAATAGGCTATTCCAAATAAAACTTCATGTGTTCGAAAAAATAGAAGGTGCCACAAAATGTGCAAGGAAGCCTCCTGAAATGGAGGGGTGCCTGGGGGAGGGTGCCAGTGAAGCTCTCAGAATGATGAGTGCCACTGGCTACCCCAGCTGCCTGTAACTGCTATCAGAACTCACAAGAGATTATGTATCCCACATGTATCCTGCTGGCCATAGCTCACTATCTGAGTAAGAACGGAAGAGTGTTTCAGAACCAGGAAGAAAAGCCCCAATTTCATGCAGTGTCCCTCCACTTCCATCTAGTGAAATGGTTGACACTGATCTAGCTGTCAGTAGGGAAATGTTTACATGGCTCAGTTCCAATACTGCAAAGCAGGTCAAGGAAGGACAGATTTGCTAGGAAATAAGTTGATAAACTAGCACAAGAGTATCCAAAACATTGTATCTTTTTATTTCCACCTCTGACAGAGAAGATTCAACTTGGAGGTTGACCAAAGAGAAACAAAGATCTCTATCAGCATCAATAAAAGGACAGCAAAAATGCAGCTTATGAATAGTAGCCCAACTCTCTTCAGATTTTACCAGTAAAATGTCACATTTCCATTCCTGTTTTTCCAAATTGAGTTTCTAGACTTAGAAATATCATAATTGGGAAATCACAGTAAAGTATGTATGCTGGCCTTAACTACCTGGATGTACTTTCATTATATTCACAGAATTGCTTATTTACAAGTACAGTAGTCACGCCCTTGTGCATGGGACACATGTTCCAAAACCCTCAGGGGATGCCTCAAAGTACATATCAAACTCTATACGTGCTATGTTTCTTCCTACACATTCTTATGATAAAGTTTAATTTACAAATTAGGCATAGTAAGAGATTAACAATAACTAATAATAAAATAGAACAATTATAATAATAAACTGTATAACGTTGTGAATATGGTTTCTCTCAATATATTATTGTACTATGATAATGTTCTTCTTGTGACGTGACATGATAAATGCCTATGTGATGAGACGAAGTGAAGTGAGTGACACAGGTACTATGACTAAGCATTAGGCTACTATTGGCCTTCTCATGGTATGTCAGGAGGACCATCTGCTTCCAGGCAGATGTGGTTGACCACAGATAACTGAAACAGGGGAAAGTGAAACTTTGGATGGAGGAGGGGAAGCTACTTATGTGAATACACACACATACAAGCACATGCGTGTGCAAGCACAAACTTAACTTTATTAGTTTTCAGAGAAATACACATTGAAGCAACAATTAAGAAAGTATGTTTTACCTATCTAATTGACAAAATGTAATTAGCATCCAGTATTGCAGAGGGTGCAGAAAAAAAGAGGGTGAAATTCAAGAAGGTGGAGAAAGGAAGAATATATGGGATAATATTTATTTATATATCTTTGTATTGTTTTCAACAGTAGAATGAGTGTTACATTTGTAATTCTGGAAGAATTTTGTAACAGTAAAATTTTCAGTTATGCAAATACAACTCTCAAAGCTAAAAAAAAAACCAACCCAAAAACATGCATAAGAGACAAACATACATTTAACTGAGGATATACACATGCCAAATAAGCACAGATGAAGGGATGTTCAACATCATTAGCCATGAGAGATATGCAGATTAAAACTTCAGTGAGGTATCCCTACTATCATTTCACTTTAGAATGGTTAAAATGAAAAAAGAGTAACAATACCAAATGCTGGCAAGAATGCAGAGAAACTGAATCACTAATAGATTGCTACTAGTAAAGTAAAATAGTACAGCCATCGCTATTACCATAAGTTTGGTGATTTCTTAAAAACTAAACATGGTGGGACACCTGGGTGGCTCAGTCAGCTAACCATCCAACTCTTGGTTTTCAGCTCAGGTCATGATCATGGTTCATGGTTTCAAGCTCCATGTTGGGCTCTGTGCTGACAGCATGGAGCCTGCTACAGATTCTCTCTCTTCCTCTCTGTCCCTTGTCTTAGACTCTAAGTCTAAAGTTTTCTTGTCTAGCAAAAAAGCAGGATGCAGGCTTAACATTCGAGAGATGGCTAATGTCCGGGAAAAGAGAAGAGCACCGAATAAGGGTTCTTGTCCCATATTTATTAAGATCAGAAGGCTTACAAACGTGATGGGCATGTACAAAGAGACAATATCAGGGAACATTAACTCATGGGCATGAGGGAAAGGGGGTTTTGAAGAAATATGGTATTTGAGGTTTGGGTCAATATAAAACAAAATCCTGGTGCCAGGAAGATGGGCAGATGGTGGTTAAGGGCAGACAGGAGGTGCTGTGTCTGTTTATCTTAGCTAGCCTAGAGGACAAGACAGATAGGGCAAGTAACTTCAGGGTTATCAAGTCACCTTTTCTTTTGTAAATCAGCTCCCCTAGGTACAGCATCACCAGCAGCACAGAGGTCTATAGCCCTATTTACCTGTTTACCTAATTTGGTCCTTCCTTCCCGTGAAAGGAACTTTCTGCTATAGTACAAAATTGGGAGGTGCTTTCGCCCTGAATGCCTAATCGTGTTCATTCATATACCTATGTATTGGGGGCCTTTGCCTTCCCTACTTTATTCTGGGGGCCCTAGCCCCTTCTCTATCCTTGTACACCTAATCTTGTTTACCCAAACTCAGGTGTGAGTATCCTATGGCTTTGTCCTTCTTTATGCCTTGTTAACCCCTTGGTGTAAGCCCAGGGAATTTCTAAGCTTATTCCCCACAGTCCTTCTCCCGCTCTCTCTCACATATGTGCACTCTCTCTTAAAATAAATAAACTTTATATATTTAAAAAAACACACAAGTAAACATGTAACTACCATATGACCCAGCAATTAAGCTCTTTGGGTGTTTGCTCAACAGAAATGTAAAGTATGTTTACATAAAAACATGTACACAAATATTTGTAACAGCCAAGGCCCCAAAACAACCCAGATTCCCTCAAAGAGTAAACTAACTGAAGCTAATTCATATCATGGAATGATACTCAAATATTTTTTTAAAAAGAGAAAGAAAGAAGGAAAGAAAAAGAAAAAGAAGGAACTATTGCTATACACAACAACCTGGATGAATATCCTGACAATCATGCTGAATGGGAAAAAAAAAAAAAAAAAGCGCCAATCCTAAAAGATTACATTCTGTATGATCCTGTCTATATAACATTCCTAAAATGACAAAATTTTAGAAATAGAGAACAGATTAGTGATTTCAGGTATGGAAGACGTAGTGGTAACAGGAGAAGAGTGGGTGTGGTTATAAAAGGGCAACATTAGTAATCCTTGTATGATGCAAATGTTCAGTATCTTCACTATATCAGTGTCAATACCTGAGTATTGTGGTTATTATACTACAGTGTTTGCAAGATGTTAGAATTGGGGAAAGTTGGATAAATGGTACATGGGATCTCTCTGTATGAATTCTATCAAATGTATAATTTCTTGGAATTCTAGCCACTTTAGCCTTCCTGAATTGTCAACTCTTCAATTCATGGACAACTGTTTAGTTTACTTTTTCCTGTGCTGTGGCTTGCAAAAGTCTCTACAGGAAGTACACTAGGGTGACCACCGAATTTACCTCCTTTTCTCCTCTCAGGGATTATTCTCTTGCTTTGCCTGTTTTTAAACGTTGTTTATTTATTTTTTTCAAGTTTTTCATTTGTTAAAGGCAACAAAGGTAAATCTGGTTTTTGTTACTGCATCATGGTTAGAGTGGAAGTCCACTTGTTTTTCCCTTTTAATACTGCCAATTAGATGGTATTATGTTAATTAATGCTTTTGTAAAGTCAGTTTTTATTCACATACATGTTTACCATTGTGTGTGTTCACCATTCTTTGTTGCACATTAAGTTGTCCTTCTGGGATCATTTTCATATTTCCTAGAGTGTATCTTTTTCAATGCCTCAGGGTAGAGAACTCTTAATTTGTAAATATTTTAATCTAATCATCATCCTTGAAAGACTAATTTTCTAGATGCCCAGTTCTGTGTTTCTAACCTCAGACCTTTAAAGATATTATTCTTCCATTATTGCTGTTGAGAAGTCTGCTGTTTTCTAACTGCAATAATTTTGTAGGTGCTCTGTTTTTAATACTTTTAGTTTAGGTGCTTTTAATTTTGTCTTTTGTATTCTCAAGTTGTCGTTCTTGTGTTGTTGTTGTTGTTGTTGTTGTTGTTGTTGCTTTTAATAATATGTTTAAGCATGCATCTCTTTTGTTTCATTCATCTCACCTGAGATGTATTGTACCTCTAAATTTGTGGGTTCATAGTTTTCTTCAATTCTGGAAACTTTGCATCCATTATCACTTTAGATACTGCCTTTTCTCCATTCTTTATTTTTTTTCCTTTAGACACTCCAATGAGAGCTATTACACCTTTTCATTCTGCCCTCACCCCCATTTTTATTGAGTTATAACTGAATATTAAAATGATGGCTTGACTCTTTAACAGATGATGCTGGGAGAACTGGACAGCAACATGCACAAGAATGAAACTAGACCACTTTCTTACACCATACACAAAAATAAACTCAAAATGGATAAAGGACCTGAATGTGAGACAGGAAACCATCAAAACCCCAGAGGAGAAAGCAGGAAACAACCTCCTTGACCTCCACCACAGCAATTTCTTACTTGACACATCTTCCAAGGCAAGCGAATCAAGAGCAAAAATGAACTATTGGGACCTCATCAAGATTAAAAGCTTCTGCACAGCAAAGGAAACAATCCATGAAACTAATAGGCAACAGACGGAATGGGAAAAGATAGTTGCAAATGACATATCAGATAAAGGGCTGGTATCCAAAATCTATAAGGAACTCACCAAACTCCACACCCAAAAAACAAACAACCCAGAGAAGAAATGGGCAGAAGATATGAACAGACACTTCTCCAAAGAGGACATCCAGATGGCCAACAGACACATGAAACGATGCTCAGCATACCTCCTCATCAGGGAAATGCAGATCAAAACCACACTGAGATACCACCTCACGCCAGTCAGAGTAGCTAAAATGAGCAAATCAGAGGACTCGAGATGCTGGCGAGGATGTGGAGAAACGGGCACCCTCCTACACTGTTGGTGGGAATGTAAACTGGTGCAGCCCCTCTGGAAAACAGTGTGGAGGTTCCTCAGAAAATTAACAACAGAACTCCCCTATGACCCAGCAATAGCACTGCTAGGAATTTACCCAAGGGATACAGGAGTGCTGATGCATAGGGGCACATGTACCCCAATGTTCATAGCAGCACTCTCAATAGCCAAAACATGGAAAGAGCCTAAGTGTCCATCAACGGACGAATGGATCAAGAAGATGTGGTTTATCTATACCACGGAATACTACATGGCAATGAGAAAGAATGAAATCTGGCCATGTGTAGCAACGTGGATGGACCTTGAGGGTGTTATGCTGAGAGAAATAAGTCAGGCAGAGAAGGACAGATACCATATGTTTGCATGTATAGGAGGATTAGGAGGAACTTAATGAAGGACCATGGGGGAGAAGAAGGCGAAAAATAGTAGGGGAGAGGGAGGGAGGAAAACCATGAGGGACTCTTGAATGCGGAGAACAAACTGAGGGCAGATAGGGTGGGGTGAGGGGAAGAGGGTGATGGGTATGGAGGAGGGCACTTGTGGGGATGAGCACTAGGTGTTATATGGAAACCAACTTGACAATAAACTATTAAAAGAAATACAAATAATAAAATAAAATAAATAAAATAAAATGATCGCTTGATATATGCATACATTGTGAAATGTCACCACAATCAAGCTAATCGACATATCCATTCTACATACTAGCCCTCTGTTGGATATGTGGTTTACAAATATTTTCTCCTAGACTATGCCTTGTCTTTTCATTCTCTTACTGTGGACCGTCACAGGCCAAAGACTTTACCTGTAATGAAATTCAAGTTTTCAGTTTTTTCTTTTATGGCTTATGCTTTTGGTATCAGGTCTAAGAACTCTACCTCAAACTCAATCCTAAAGATTTTCTCCTATCTTTCTTCCTACAAGTTTTATACTTTCTTTTCTTTTATAGTTTGATGTCAAGTTGGTTTCCATATAACACCCAGTGCTTATTCCAACAAGTGCTCTCCTTCATGCCCATCACCCATTTTCCCCTCTCCCCCACCCCCATCAACCTTCAGTTTCTTCTCAGTATCTAAGAGTCTCTTATGGTTTGCCTCCCTCTCTCTCCATAACTATTAGCCACTCTGGCCTGTATGAGGTGGTGTCTCAGTGTGGTTTTGATCTGCATTTCCCTGATGAGGAGGGATGCTGAGCATCGTTTCATGTGTCTGTTGGCCATCTGGATGTCCTCTTTGGAGAAGTGTCTGTTCATATCTTCTGCCCATTTCTTCACTGGGTTGTTTGTTTTTCGGGCGTGTAGTTTGGTGAGTTCCTTATATATTCTGGATATTAACCCTTTATCTGATATGTCATTTGCAACTATCTTTTCCCATTCCGTCTGTTGCCTATTAGTTTTATGAATTGTTTCCTTTGCTGTGCAGAAGGTTTTATCTTAATTAGGTCCCAATCGTTCGTTTTTGCTCTTGATTCTCTTGCCTTTGGGGATGTGTCAAGTAAGAAGTTGCTGCGGTGGAGGTCAAGGAGGTTGTTTCCTGCTTTCTCCTCTAGGGTTTTGATAGTTTCCTGTCTCACGTTCAGGTCCTTTATCCATTTTGAGTTTATTTTTGTGCATGGTGTGAGAAAATGATCTAGTTTCATTCTTCTGCATGTTGCTGTCCAGTTCTCCCAGCAGCATCTGTTAAAGAGGCTGTCTTTTTTTCCATTGGATACTCTTTCCTGCTTTGTCAAAGATTAGTTGACCATATATTTGTGGGTCCAATTCTGAGTTCTCTATTCTGTTCCATTGGTCTATGTGTCTGTTTTTGTGCCAGTACCATACTGTCTTGATGATTACAGCTTTGTAGTAGAGACTATCATCTGGAGTTGTGATGCTTCCTGTTTTGGTTTTATTTTTCAGTATTACTTTGGCTACTTGGGGTCTTTTGTGATTCCATACAAATTTTAGAATAGTTTGTTCTAGCTTTGAGAAGAATGCTGGTGGGGCACCTGGGTGGCTCAGTCAGTTAAGCGTCCAACTTCTGCTCAGGTCATGATCTCATGGTTGTGGGTTTGAGCCCCGCGTCGGGCTCTCTGCTGACAGCTAGCTCAGAGCCTGAAGCCTGCTTCGGATTCTGTGTCTCCTCTCTCTCTGACCCTCCCTGCTCAGGCTGCCTCTCTCTCTTTCTCAGAAATAAATAAAACATTTTTTTAAAAAAAGAAAAAATCCAAATTAACTGATTAAAAAAAAATTAACTGATAAAAAAAAAGATCAGAAAATCCAAAGTAACTGATTGTTAATTTTCTGAGGAACCTCCACACCAAGAGAGAGAGAGAAGAATGCTGGTGCAATTTTGATTGCAATTGCATTGAATGTGTAGATTGCTTTGGTTAGTAATGACATTTTAGCAATAATTATTCTTCCGATCCATGAGCATGGAATGTTGTTCCATTTCTTTGTGTCTTTTACATTTCTTTCATAAGTTTTCTATAGTTTTCATCATACGGATCTCTTATATCTTTGGTTAGGTTTATTCCTAGGTATTTTAAGGCTTTTTGTGCAATTGTGAATGGGATCGTTTCTTGATTTCTCTTTCTGTTGCTTCATTATTGGTGTATAAAAATGCAACTGATTTCTGTACGTTTATTTTGTACCCCGCAACTTTGGATTCATGGATCAGTTCTAGTAGGCTTCTGGTGGAGTCTGTCGGGTTTTTTATGTAGAGTATCATGTCGTGATGATAAGTGAAAGTTTGACTTCTTTGCCAATTCTGATGCCATTTATTTCCTTTTGTTGTCTCATTGCTGATGCTAGGACTTCCAGCACTATGTTAAACAGTGGTGAGAGTGGACATCCCTGTCGTGGTATGATCTCAGGGGGAAAGCTGTCAGTTTTACCCCATTGAGGATGATGTTAACTGAGGGCTTCTCATAAGTGGCTTTTATGATGTTTAAGTAAGTTCCTTCTTTCCCGACTTTCTCGAGGGTTTTTATTAAGAAGGGATGCTGTTTTTGTTGAATGCTTTTTCTGCATCTATCAACAGGATCATATGGTTTTTATCTTTTCTTTTGTTGATCTGATGTATCATATTGATTGATTTGGAAATATTGAACCAGCTCTGTAACCCAGGAATGAATCCCACTTGATCATGGTGGATAATTCTTTTTTTTTTTCCAAATAGTTTATTGTCAAATTGGTTTCCATATAACACCCAGTGCTCATCCCCACAAGTGCCCTCCTCCATGCCCATCTCTCCCCTCCCCCCCACATCCATCAGTCCTCAGTTTGTTTCTCAGCATTCAAGAGTCTCTCATGGTTTGCCTCTCTCCCTTTCCCCCACCATTTCCCCCCTTCTTCTCCCCCATGGTCCTCAGTTAAGTTCCTCCTAATCCTCCTATACGTGCAAACATGTGATATTTGTCCTTCTCTGCCTGACTTATTTCGCTCAGCATAACACCCTCAAGGTCCATCCATGTTGCTACACATGGCCAGATTTCATTGTTTCTCATTGCCATGTAGTATTCCATGGTATAGATAAACCACATCTTCTTGATCCATTCGTCCGTTGAGGGACACTTAAGCTCTTTCCATGTTTTGGCTATTGTTGAGAGTGCTGCTATGAACATTGGGGTACATGTGCTCCGGTGGATAATTCTTTTCATGTGCTGTTGAATTCGATTTGCAAGTATCTTGTTGAGGATTTTTCATCCGTATTCATCAAGGATATTGGCCTGTAGTTCTCTTTTTTTGTTTGGTTTCTATCTGGTTTGGAAATCAACGTGATGTTGGCTTTATAGAATGAGCCCGGAAGTTTCCTTCCATTTCTATTTTTTGGAATAGTTTGAGAAGAATGGGTATTAACTCTGATCTAAATGTCTCGTAGAATTTCCCAGGGAAGCCATCTGTCCCAGAGCTCTTATTTGTTGGGAGATTTTTGATAACTGATTCAATTTCTTCACTAGTTATGGATCTGTTCATATTTTCTCTCTTCCCGTTTGAATTTTGGTAGTGTGTGTGTTTAGGAATTTGTCTATTTCTTCTAGGTTGTCCAGTTTGTTGGCATATAATTTTTCAAAGTATTTCCTGGTCATTGCTTGTATTTCTGAGGGATTGGTTGTAATAAATCCTTTTTCATTCAGGATTTTGTCTATTTGGGTGCTCTCTCTTTTCTTTTTGAGAAGCCTGGCTAGAAGTTTATCAATTTTGTTTATTTTTTTAAAAAACCAACTCTTGGTTTCATTGATCTGTTCAAATGTTTTTTTGGCGGGGGGGGGCGGATTCTATATTGTTTATTTCTGCCGTGATATTCATTATTTCTCTTCTTCTGCTGGGTTTGGGGTCCTTTGGCTGTTCTGCTTCTAATTCCTTTAGGAACTGTTAGATTTTGCATTTGCACTTTTTCTAGTTTCTTGAAATAGGCCTGGAGTGCAATGTACTTTCCTCTTAGGACTGCCTTTGCTGTGTCCCAAAGAGTTTGGATTGTTATATTTTCATTTTCATTTGTTTCTATATATTTTTAAATTTCTTCTCTAATTGCCTGATTGACCCGTTTGTTCTTTAGTAGGGTGTTCTTTAACCTCCACGTCTTTGGAGGTTTTCCAGACTTTTTCCTGTGATTGATTTCAAGTTTCATTGCATTGTGATCTGAAAGTGTGGATGGTATGATCTCAATTCTTTTATATTTATTGAGGGCTGCTTTATGACCCAGTATGTGATCTATCTTGGAGAATGTGCCATGCGCACTTGAGAAGAAAGTGATTTCCATAGCCTCAGGATGTAGAGTTCTAAATATATCTGTCAAGTCCATGTGGTCCAATGTGTCATTCGATCCATTGTTTCTTTAATGATTTTCTGTCTAGTTGATCTATCCATTGCTGTAAGTGGAGTATTAATGTCCCCTGCTATTAGCACATTCTTATCCACAAGATTGTTTCTGTTTGTGATTTTTTTATGTATTTGGGTTCTCCCGTATTTGGTGCATAGACATTTATAATTGTTAGCTCTTCCTGATGGACAGACCTGTAATTATTATATAATGCCCTTCTTCATCTATTGCTACTGCCTTAACTTTATTTTTTTTAATTTTTAAAAATGTTTTATTTATTTCTGAGAGAGTGAGAAAGAGATCGTGAGCAGGGGAGGGTCAGAGAGAGAGGGAGATACAGAATTGGAAGCAGCCTCCAGGCTCTGAGCTAGCTGTCAGCACAGAGTCCGACACGGGGATCGAACCCACGAATTGTGAGATTATGACTTGAACCAAAGTCAGACACTTAACCAACTGAGCCACCCAGGCGCCCTGGTACTGCCTTAACTTTAAAGTCTAGTTTGTCCACTATAAGTATGGCTACTCCAGCTTTCTTTTGACTTCCAGTAGCACGATCGATATTTCTCCATCCCCTCACTTTCAATCTGAAGGTGATCACAGGTCTAAAAATGAGTCTCTTGTAGACAGCAAATAGATGGATCTTGTTTTTTTTAATCCATTCTGATTCCCTATGTTTTTGATTGTAGCACTTAGCCCATTTACATTCAGTGTTATTATTGAAAATTATGGGTTTAAAGTCATTGTGTTCTCTGTAGGATTCATGCTTGTAGTGGTGTCTCTGGTACCTTGAGTTCCTTGCAACATTTCCCTCAGAGAGTCCCCCTTAGGATTTCTTGTAGGGCTGGTTTAGTGGTGATGAATTCCTTCAACTTTTGTTTGTTTGGGAAAACCTTTATCTCTCCTTCTATTCTGAATGAAAGGTTTGCTGGATAAAGGATTCTTGGCTGTATATTTTTTCTGTTCATCACATTGAAGATTTCCTGCCATTCCTTCCTGGCCTGCCAAGTTTCAGTAGATAGGTCTGCAAGTACTCAAGTACTCTGATTAAGTCTCCCTTTGTAAGGGCCCTTTTATTCCTAGCTGCTTTCAATATTCTTTCTTTATCCTTATATTTTGCCAGTTTCACTATGATATGTTGTGCAGAAGATTGATTCAAGTTACATCTGAGGGGAGTTCTCTGTGCCTCTTGGATTTCAATGCCTGTTTCCTTCTCCAGATTGGAGAAGTTCTCAGCTCTAATTTGTTCAAGTATCTCTTCAGCCCCTTTCTCTCTCTCTTCTGGAATTCCTAAGATACGGATATTTGTTCCGTTTGATTGTATCACTTAGTTCACAAATTCTCCTTATGTGCTCCTGGTTCAGTTTATCTTTTTCTCAGCTTCCTCTTTTTCTATAATTGTGTCTTCTAATTCACCTCTTCTCCTGTCTGCCTCTTCAATCCATGCATTGGCCACCTCCATTTTATCATGCACCTCATTTATAGCATTTTTTAAATTCATCACAACTATTTTTAAGGTCCATAATCTTTGTAGCAATAACATCTCTGGTGTCTTCCATGCCTTTTTCAAGCCCAGCGATTAATTTTATGACAATTGTTCTAAATTCTTGTTCATTTATGTTGCTTATATCTGTTTTGACCAATTCTTTAGCTGTCACTTCTTCCTGGAATTTCTTTAGAGGAGAGTTCTTCCGTTTTGTCATTTCGGCTAGCTTTCTGTCTCTTGTAAGTTTTAAAAGCTTGTTACGTGATCTGCACCTGCAAGGACTGCTATATTAAAGGAGGCTCATAGACTGACCAGGGGTTGTCCATTCAGGAAGTGTTCTTTTAATGGTGTCCCTTGTTCTCTCTTGTTGATACTGGTTATTTCATTTCCCTACTTGAGTGATATTTGGGACTGTCCACCATGCGTACTTTGGCTGGTTTCTTAAGGTAGCCCTATGAGGCTGTCTTCTTAGTGGACTCTATCTCTTTTCCTCCCCGACTTTTGCAGTTCAGAGTCCTTTGGCTTCAGCCCTTCTTTGCTTGAGAGATGCAGGCTAGAAGTACAGAACTCCCTACTTCCCCGCCATCTTGCTTGAACCGCCCACAAGTTTTATACTTTTAATGTTTAAGTCTGTGATCCATTTTGAATTGATCTTCATGTCAGGTTCATTTTTAAATGTCTGCTCTTTAACTTTTCTTCCTCCTGCTTGCTTTGTGTTTATATTCTTTTTTCCCCCCCTCCTGGTTCTTGAATTGGGAGCTTATTAGAGCATTGATTTGGGACCTTTCTTTTTATTTATTTATTTATTTATTTCTAAAAGAGAGAGAGACAGCGTGAGCAGGGGAGGGTCAGAGAGAGAGGGAGACACAGAATCTGAAACAGGCTCCAGGCTTTGAGCTGTCAGCACAGAGCCCGATGTGGGGATCGAACCCACAAACCGTGAGATCAAGACCTGAGCTGAAGTCGGATGCTTAACCAACTGAGCCACCCAGGTGCCCCAAGGGACTCTTTTTTTTTTCTAATATATTCACTTAGTGCTAAAAAGTTCCCCATAGCACTGCTTTAGCTGTGTCCCACAAATTTTGATATGTTGTATTTTCATTCAACTTAATGTAATTTTTTAATTTCCCTTATGGTTTCCTCTTTGACCTACAGTTTATTTAGAAAAGTGTTCTTCAGTTTCTAAGTGTTTAGAGATTTTCCTTTTTCAACCAGGCAGGCTCGAAGCTGTTAGTGTAGAGGCCAATGTCAGGCTCAATCTCATGAACCATGAGATCGTGACCTGAGCTAAAATCAACAGTTGGATGCTTAACCAACGGGTGACCATGTGCCCCAATTCTTTTAAGTATTTTGAAGTTTATTTTATAGCCATGTATTTAGCATATCTTGTTATATGCTCCATGAATATTTCTAAGAAATGTATTTTCAGCTGCTGTTGGGACAAATGTTCTATAAATGTCAATTAGATCTTGTTGGTTGCTGAGTCCTATATTCTGGTAAAGATGGTAAACCTGGAGAGGTATGGACCTGGACACAGTTTGGTTGAAAATGTGTGCGCAAACTCATTGCTCTCCCCCTTTACTTTTCCTCTGTCAAATACACTGCACCAAGGGATTGATCTCTGGATAACTGACCTAGAAAGGATGTACAATTGCACAAAAAAAGACAGGATTGAAGCACAGGCAGTCTGAGTGAAAAATCAGGCCTCTCATGACCTTCCTTATCCTAGCCCCAAACACCAGTAACTCAGGAGGCTGGACATGTTTTCTTCTCTAAACTAAAGAACAGAGAACAGAGCTCTCTGGAAGTCTTCCAGTGAAAAGGCTGGCTCTAATATTTGCCAGTTGAGAAACTTTACCTCTTGCCTGGAGGCAAGGATTACCACACACTTCAGGAAAGGATCCTATGTAAAATAAAACAATTTAAGCTTTTTTTGCAAAAGGAATTTGATTTGGACATAAAAGACAAAAATGGACAAGAAAATTTTGAACAACTATAATTACCCTGAATGAAAATTATACTGCATCCATGAACAGAAAGCTATGAAGAAGGAAAAATTAGGCACAACTTCTGAATAGTCCTTCCAGCAAAAACAAATCCCTAGTATAAAAAATCTAAGGGGCGCCTGGGTGGCTTAGTCGGTTAAGCGTCCGACTTTCGCTTAGGTCATGATCTCGCGATTCGTGGGTTCGAGCCCCGCGTCGGGCTCTGTGCTGCCAGCTCAGAGCCTGAAGCCTGTTTCAGTCTGTGACTCCCTCTCTCTCTGACCCTCCCCTGCTCATGCTGTCTCTCTCTCTCTCTCTCCTAGAAATAAATAAAAATTTAAAAAAAAAATAAAAAATCTAAAATAGCCTGGATGGCTCAGTTGGTTGAGTGTCTGACTCTTGATTTCAGCTCAGGTCATGATCTCATGGTCATGAGATTGAGCCCTGCGTCTGACTCTGCACTGAGTGTGGAGCCTGCTTGGAATCTGTCTCTCTATCCCTCTGCCCCTCTCAACTCCCCTGCATCAGTCTGTCCCTCAAAAATAAATAAACATTAAAAAAATAAACCTAAAATAGAGAAGACTGTCAAAATCCAAAAATTCAATAAATATTCTCAGATCTGGAGCCTACAGACTAAAATTCTAACCTCGCATAAAAAATATTTAAAGAACCATACCATAAGTCATGACATTTCAGTACCGGAGATATAAATAGCAATAAGTATCTGAATGGGGTTGGGTGGGGGGAGACATAAGATTACATATATAGGAATGGAAACAACTGGTATTAGATTTGACAACATAAGCTACCAGAAGACTTGAGATGATGCTTCCAAATTTTGATTACTGGCAAAGTGTGAGAGTAGAATAAAGACATTTGTAGGGATGCCTGGGTGGCTCAATTGGTTAAATGTCCAAAATGTCAGCTCAGGTCATGATCTCACAGTTTGTGGGTTCCAGCCCCACGTTGGGCATTGGGCTCTGTGCTAACAGTCCAGGGCCTGGAGCCTGCTTCAGATTCTGTGTCTTCGTCTCTCTCTCTCTGCCCCTCCCCCACTCACTCTCATTATTCAAAAAATGAATAAATGTAAAAAAAATTTTTTAAAGACATTTTCAAACATGAAACAACTAAGAAATTTAACTCTAACACATGCACCAAAAGGAAGCTCTTGGAAAAAGAACTTTAATGAAAATGAAAAATTAACTTGATTCTAGGAAACAGTAATCTGATTCAGGAAAATAATGAAAATAAGTTTCAGGACAACTGTAGAGTCCAATTGGAGCCCCAGAATGGTGGACTGAGACTCTAATGGGATATTTGTTGTTGGTTTTTAGAAAATATTTATTTATTTATTTTGAGGGGGGAGGGGCAGAGAGAGAGAGACAGACAGAGAATCCCACGCAGGCTCTATGCTGTCAGTAGAAAGCCCGATGAGGGACTTGGTCTCACGAATTGTGAAATCATGATCTGAGCCAAAATCAAGGTCAGATCCTCAACTGACTGACCTGTCCAGGCACTCCAAGATGGATCTTTTAACTAAAAGTGTTCAAGTAAACTTTTATTATCTAAGAGTGATTGAAAACATTGAATTCATCGAAGATTTCATCTATATACAGTTAAAAACAAAACGGAAAAAACCTCATGTATAGATGAGTATTGCAACTGCAGTTATAAGAGAAAATGAAGTGTCCTTCTTTTGTTTTATGAAGTCCTATTAATTTCAATTTCCTTATTATATACTCTAACAATCTTATCACTCAGAAATAACAATAATTTTACCTCCTCCTTTACAATACTGTTGTGCCTATAATTATTTTACTCACTTAAATACCATAGCACCACATTCTTGAGAGCACACTTAGTGGCCAAGATGCTGACCATCAAAATCCCAGCACCTAGTAACATAGTGATCCATGATGGGGAGGAAAAATTATCCTTTGCCCTTCAAGATTCTTCTGGCTGGTCTATGAATTAAACTGACATGGCATAAATTAACAGGAGATAAACAAACAAAAGTTTAATAAAATTTATACTTCCTATATACAAGGGAGAGTCCTAGGAAAACTATGTGACACCCCAAAATGGCTAATGCCATCACTTAATTACCACCTTCAGCTAAAGACAAAAGATGTTGGGGGTAGAGGGTCAGTTATGGGAGGTTATCAGGAAAAGCACAATAAATAAGGATAAAGTTGTTAGGCAGATTTAAGTCCATGCCTTCTCCACAGATAACATTCTAGAGATTAAGGTACCCTTTTCTTCTTGGTACACTGAGGGAGATACCCTTACAAATAGAGATTTCCCTTATAAATGTAACTGTTTCTTATAAAATGGTAATTTCTACTAAATTTCAGAGCTTCTGCTGTGTTTGCAGTTTCTCGAAAAATAATCAGCTTATGCTAAACAGATGCATTTTGGGTGGCAAATTCTGCTCCCCTACACCCACAAAAATGGTATTCATGCAAAGCAAGAACCAGAAGTACAGGACTATCAAAACTGTACCAGAAATAACACAAAATGGGGGAATAGGGGAGAAAATATTTTACCTCTACCCATGTTAGGTTTTTCTGCTAGGGCTCTATAACAAAAAAAAATTAACAGGAGACAAACAATTTATTAGCATGTGTGCACATGTCTTACGGGAGAAAACAAGAGTAACTCAAAAGTGGTGGCTTAGCACTCTATCTTATACAGCATCTTTAACAAATAATATGGCTGTAGAGAAATGACAGGATAAAGAAAAGCAGCTTTAGGCTCCCAAGGGTGGCAATCTGTGAAAGGAAACTAATGGAATAAGGTTTATTTGCAGATTCTTTGGTACCATCTATGGACTAAGAGTCTAGAGTTGTAACAATTAAAGGAGAATTTATACCCTGCATTTTGGCAGAAATGGGGGAGGGAAGCAAGAGCTTTTCCTGACTTTCCTGCTTCTAAATTGCCTTCAGCTCAAAATAACTTTTTTTTTCAAACAGGTATATATAGAGGTGACATACTCTGGCTGCCTTTACCGCACAGCCACCTTCAAGAATACACATAACGTAAGGCACTTCATTGTTACAATAAAAGAAACAGGCCCCAGGTGGAGTCATTTACCCCTAGAGAGCAAACTAAGATTAACAATTTTAATTAATCAACAATTGCAGTTTCAACCACTCCCATAAATGTGACCTTTAAACAGTCAATCTGAAATTTCCTGAACAGCACTAGTAATCTGCAAAATAAGACTCCTGCCTATTCCCTTCCCTCAAAAAGATGACCTGGCCTGAAACAACGCTTTTTCTTTTGCTAATAATTTCCTTGCCCCACCGTTCTGCCTGGAAATCCTTCCATTCTGTAAAACTCCTGGGAATGTCTATCTACTAGGGAAGGGATGCTGCCAACTCATAAGGAGTTAAATAAAGCGGATTAGATCTAGCCAACTGAATTTTTTTTTTTTTAATGCTACAAACCACCGAGACTTCAGAGATCCCGAGTCAGGCATAATCATGCACGTATGCTCTGTGGCGCTTTCCCAGTCCTGCATCCAAATAATGACATACGCGGGGAAATCGCTCCATGTAGGAAAAAACACAATCCAGTCTGCGATTACACACTCAGGCACGTGGGGATACCACGCCAGTCCCTCAGGAAGCTCCACGTGAACCACACACAGGGCACTGGGTATCAGCCAGGGTCTCCGTTATAAGCCCAAATATCCGGATAACACAGGCCCAAGCAGGGTTCCTGGCTCTAACCTTTCTTACCCTTCCCCCTAGCCTCCAGCCCCCAGCCACTGTGGCTCTTAGAGCCTCCTCGACCTCGGTAGAGACCAAGGTTCGCCCCCAGCCCACCCCAGCGCCTGCGTGCTTCGAACGGACACTGCAACTCCCCGGAGCCTCAACGCTCCGCTTGAGGGCGGTGTTCACGGCTCAAACCGAGGGCGGAGGCGAGAACCGAAAGAGGAAAGCCAGAATACAAAGCTTTTTGTGATTTTGGACTACTGTTCCCACAGGGGGAGCAGGCTCGGGTTGTCCTCGGCAGCACCGATCCCTCACAGAGTCACCTTTACGGGCCTGAGGAGCCCTGGCCCTGCCAGACTTACGCCTCTCCATTCTGTAGGCCAGCCCGGGTACCCTGCCCCCTCTCGCCCCCGCGAGCCCTTCCTGAGGAGCCGAGGCAGCTCCCAGCCCCCCACCCCCCCGCGCGCCTGCGCACTCGTGCCGAGATGGGCACTGTGGAAGCCCGACACCGCCGCCCAGAGGGCTGCGCGGTCCTGCGAGCCAGACGCGGCCCGGAGTGCGCGGAGTCGGGCTCCGTGGTGCCCGCTGCTTTTCTGAAGGGCCAGATTCCGCGGCCCTGGGTGGGTCCTGGGGCCTCGGGTGGTATGCGATTCTTCCCGAGTGAGGGCTTGCGGTCAGAGACCCGGACGGCTTGGGTTTAAATTCGTGCGGCGGTAGCGGCGCGGGGCCCGGTATGTGGGCGCGGCCTGTTCTGCAGCGCGAGACCCTGTGGTCCTACTCACCTCGGTCTTCTCAGCCACCCAGGCCTGGCTGTAAGAGGGAAGTCGGTGGAGCCCCAGAATAAAGGTCCTGTCCAGAGCTCTGGCGCTAGGTCCAGGGCTGGCCTCTGGGGGCGGGAGGACCCCCTGGACGGAAGAGGACTCAGTGGGCCGTCCCAGGCGGTGAGCACGGGCGACAACCAACTACAGGGTACACAGAGCTGCGAGCCCGGCCACGGGTGACCGCAAACCGTTCCTCGTTTGCCTCTGGTTTCGGTTTGTGCATGCCTGTGGTGATTAGCGAGGGGCAGGGGGCAGGGGGCAGGGGGCAGGGAGGGTGGGTTTCGACCGCCCAAGAAAAGCCTGGGGTGTAATGAACACTTTGCTTCCCCAGCCCTGCGGGTCTCCAGACAAGGCCTTTGAAGTGAAACGAATTGCTGCCACGCCTCTAAAAACCAGGTTCTGTGTGAATTTGTGCTGCTTCTTTGTTTCCGTGAAATGCATTTGATTTTCTGAGCACTGGGCTTTTTAAATTTTCTTACCTTGGAATGTGCTGCTTAAGAATGATCTATTCATTGATTTGTGCTTTAAGATTTTCCTACCTAGTTAATGGCAGGGGACCTGATTAATAGATAACCCTCCTTAGTGCCCGTCTAATGCAGTTCTACATTTAGTTTAACCGTATGCTGTATATTCTGATTATGGAAATACCGCTTTTGGAAGTTAATGTTCATGCTTTGTTTTCGACTGTGATATGTTGAGGAGTAGTTTAAGGTTTGTTTAGATATCTTCAATGACTGATTCCAGAGTAGGGGTGGGGATTTTTTCCATCATTGGAGATTTTTGGTACCAGCCAAATGTGGTTGGAGGTTTGGTAGCATAAGTTTATTTTGCTTATTTTTGACAAATACGAAATGATATATATTTAACGCACAAATAGATACATGTTTCAGTATATATACATTGTGGAATGGAATAATTACCACCGTCAGACTAATTAACATTGATCACCTCCCGTAGTTAACTTTGGTGTGTGGTGAGAATACTTAAGATCTACTCCTGTAGCAAATTTCAAGCGTATAATACATTATGGTTATTTATAGTAACCATACTGTACATTAGGTCTTCAGAACTTACAGATCTTATGACTGAGAGTTTGTTTGGGACATGTTATTGGATAGACTGAGGTGTATAAGATGTTTAAGAGTTTTGAACCTAGCGTGGGACTTGGGCTCAGGTCATGATCTCGCTGTCAGTGAGTTCCAGCCCAGTGATGGGCTCTGTGCTGACAGCTGGAGCCTGGAGCCTGCTTTGGATTCTTTGTCTCCTGCTCTCTCTGCCCCTCCCCTGCTGTCTCTCTGTCTCTCTCAAAATAAATAAACATTAAAAATATATAAAAAGAAAAAAGCATTTTGAGACTTTGAATTCTGCCTGCCACTTACATCTGAGTGAGTTTGAGCAATATTTCTGTGTCCCAGTTTCTTCATCTGTAAAATTAGAGTTATAATAGTATTTACCTCACAGAGTGATTTTGAAGATTACCTGAATTAATATCTGTAAAGCTCTTAAAGGAGTACCTGGCACATTAGAAGAGTGCTTGACTAATATTAGCTATTGGTATTAAATGATGATTCTTAGTCATTCTCTATCAGCTTTCTGTGTTCCCAAGAGTAATGAAAATGTGAGATTAATTAGGATGGATGCTTGCAAGCAGGAGAATGAATCACATGCTCAGATGGACCAGAAGAGGGGTTCTTAACATGAAGTCTTTGGCCTGTGTTTATGGGTTTTTCAGGCCAAAAAAATCTAAGATTATGTACAGGATTGTAGTATACACTTGTCAGTGGGTAATTTGGTGGGGAGGAAGTCTGTCATTTCATGATACTAACCAAATTTGTGTAAGACCCAACAAGGTTGATTCTTACTGGTGTAGAATCGAAGTTTGGGATAACTGGGAATGACTTTTTGTCTTTTATGGAAATGGTTAAGTAACTCACACTCCTTCTATGTGATGGAATGTTATACGATACTAAAAATTCTGTGTATTATTAATTTTGTTAGTCATCAGAAAAATATATATGTATGTAATATAATATTGAGAAGTATTTATTGTGAACAAAAACATTTAAGAAATTAAGTTACATATGTATACATATCTATAAGATGCATTGCAAGGGTTTAATAGCTGGTGTATTAGCTGGAGTCCAGTGGAGTTAAGCTCAAATTATTGAACAGCTGCTATGAAATAAGCATTTTTCCCCCTATCTCTTACTTTGGAAAAGCATTGTGATCCTTCACAGAAGACTCTCAGGTGTTGATGAAATACAATATTAAAGAATTGGTAGGGGGGACAGCTTATGTCATTATCTCATGGTTCATGGGTTCTAGCCCCTCACTGGGCTCCAGGCTGGCAGTATAGAGTCTGCTTGGGATTTCCTCCCTCTCTTTCTCTTTCCCTCTCTCAGCCCCTCCCCGCTTGCACACGCATAACTGTTTCTTTCAAAAATAAATAAATAAACTTTAAAAAATTGCTAGGAATTATTTTTTCAGTCACATTGATTTCCCTGTTGTTACCACTTACATAGGCCTATTTAATCACAAGTTTTTAAAACATTTTATTTTTTTAGTAATCTCTATATCTAATGTGGGCCTGGAACCCACAACCCCGTAATCAAGAGTCACTCACTCTGTGGACTGAGCCAGCCAGACACCTCTAATCACATTTTTCTTTTAAAAATTTTTAACATTGATTTATTTTTGAGACAGCGAGAGACAGAGCACGAGCTGGGGAGGGACAGAGAGAGACACACACACAGAATCTGAAGCAGGCTTTAGGCCCTGAGGTCTCAACACAGAACCCTACTCAGGGCTCAAATGGAAGTTCATGACCTGAGCCACCTAGGCACCCTGCTAATCACAGTTTTCTTAATGACTATAAGGTATCCCATTCTCCCAAATCACTAAAAACTTCTTTTAATGAGAATAGATTTTTAAAAATTTTTATTTATTTATTTTTAGCTTTAAAAAATATTTATTTATTTTGAGAGAGAGAGAGAGAGAGTGTGTGTGTGTGTGTGTGTGTGTGTAGGGGAGATGCAGAGAGAGGGAGGAGAAGAGAATCCCAAGGAGGCTTTGTGCTGTCAGTGCAGAACCCCAAAGTGGGACTTGATCTCACAAACCATGAGATCATGACCTGAGCCAAAATCAAGAGTCAGGCGCTTAACCACTAAGCCACCCAGGCACCCCAACGAGAATAACTTTTTAAAACAATATTTCTGATGGAGTTAATTAAGGCTTGTGAAATGTTTAGTGCTAAGGGACCTAAAAGAGAAGAAAATAAAATTATCCATGGTTCCAACATCCAAAAATAATCACCATTAATATTTAGAGCATATTTTCCCAAAATATTTCTACAAGCATGTGTTTTTGTATACGGTTTTATTTCTGAATAATGGGATAACCCTAATTAAAATTTTAAAAGAAATCAAGACCTCTAGTTCTTAGTTTAATTTTTTAAGCTTATTTATTTATTTTGAGAGAGACAGACACAGTACGAGTGGGGAAGGGGCAGAGAGAGGGAGAGGGAGAATCCCAAGCATGCTCCCTGATGTCATCACAGAGTCCCCATGTGGAACCTGATCTCATAAACCATGAGATCATGACCTAAACTGAAACTAAGAGTTGGGCCCTTAACCAACTGAGCCACCCAGGCACCCCCCTCTAGTTTATAGTTTAAAAGAGACATTCAGTGCCCTCTTGGATTTTATAATCATGGATCTATGGAGAAAGGTAAAATCCCAGCATTCCCCTTCTTGTTTGAGAAATTTTCCAAGTAATTGCAATTCATAAGATAGAAATGACAGTTAAATTGAGAGACTTATTGGGGTGCCTGGGTGGCTTAGTCGGTTAAGCGTCCGACTTTCGCTTGGGTCATGATCTCGCGGTTCGTGGGTTCGAGCCCCGAGTCGGGCTCTGTGTTGACTGCCAGCTCAGAGCCTGGAGCCTGTTTCAGTCTGTGACTCCCTCTCTCTCTGACCCTCCCCTGCTCACGTTGTCTCTCTCTCTCTCCTAGAAATAAATAAAACATTTAAAAAAAAATTGAGAGACTTATTATAATTTAAAATTAATTTTAAAATGTCAGAATTGAAATATATAGATTTCCCCCATCTATTGATGTCTGTTTCATATTGATGGTTTAAAATAACTAATCATATTGGGGCACCTGGGTGGCTCAGTTGGATAAGTGTCTGACTTTGGCTCAGATCATGATCGCATGGTTCGTGAGTTTGAGCCCCATGTTGGGCCCTGTGCTGGCAGCTCAGAGCCTGTAGCCTGCTTTGGAGTCTGTGTTTCCCTCTCTCTCTGCCCCTCCCCACCTGGTGCTCTGTTTCTCTCTGTCTCTCAAAAGTAAATAAATGTAAAGAAAAAAGTAATTAAATAACTAATCATATTATATATTATTTTGTAAACTGATTTTTTTCCTCTCAGTGTATCTTGAAAATACTTTATATTCCTTAACTGTTTTTCTAAAACTTAGCATTTAATGATTACTTTAGTATTCCCTTTTATGGACGTTTTATAAATTATTGAAGAAATCAGTTATTGAGCAGTAATGTTCAAACTGCCTGAGCAATTCTTTCAACAAGCATTCTATTGTTGGCTATTCCTTACCCAACTTTTCGCTTCATAGTCCTTTCAGAGACAGGAACACTTAGAATATGGCATTGACTTTTTACCAAGTGGGATACAGGTGAAGCGTTTGGCTGAATTTCCGATGGATTCTTTACAATATGAAGTAGACCATAAAATTTAATTTTACCTGCCATTTCTTTCTTGCTCTTGTCCCCCACATCACTGTGGAGAGGAGGGTGATGTTGGGGCTCCAGGAAATTGAGGCTATAGGTTTCTGGAGATTGGGCAATCTTATCAATTTTTTTGGTCATTTACTAAGGCATATGTAAACTGATGGAGACTCATGTCCTGCATGACTGTGATCTCTATCAGTTAACCATTTGTTTTCTTCCCTTTCCTTTGTTCTTGGACAGCCAGAAGGGCCTGAGGAATATCATACATATCCCCCCTCGGTGGGGGGGTGTTTATGGGGTGTTAGCTTGTGTTATACTCCCTCAATATATACATGTATGTTTATGTAAGTAGTTTTCTTGACAAATATACAATTACACTACAAAATTATTTCTTAACCTACCTTCTACCAGCAATTTGTAGTGACCATCTTCCCATGACATCAAATAAGAATTTTACCTTCAGTTTTAGTGTTTTTTTAATTTAAATTTATTTTATTATTTTAAAAGTTTACTTACTTATTTTTTTAGTAATTTTACACCCAACATGGGGCTTGAACTCATGACCCAGAGATCAAGAGTTGCACACTCTTCCCACTGAGCCAACCAGGTACTCTCATTTTTCATGGGTTTTTAGTGCCAGTGTATGAATGTACAGTAATTTATTTAACCTGCTAAAGCATATTTAGGTTCTTTCCAGCTTTTTTGGTCCCATTATAAACACTTCCCACACATCATTTTACATCATACCTTAAGTGTCCATTTCCCCACAACCTTAGTAGTAAGTAGTATCATCAATTTTTCAAATCTACTCATCCAATTCCTTTAATATGTATTTCCTTAGTTATTATTATTATTTAACTAATGAGTCATTTCTACTTTCTAGAGAATTAGCCATGATCGGGTTTCACAAATTCACTTTCCCCAGTCTGGGTTCCAAGAGAGATGGGTTGATAAATGAGATCATGCAGGCAGTATTGATAATTCTGAACAGACAAATGGTGACTGATGAGAATGGGAATGGTAGTTTGCCCTCCCCTTAGGAAGGGATCCCAGTGTGAAGTATAGTTTTGTCATAATAAAGACCACTGGCATGGTCTATGCACGTAGTTCTCAAATTGTGACATTTGGACAAGCAACATCAAGTATCTCTTGGGAACTTGCAAATTCTCAAGCCCAACCCTAAACCCCTACTAAATTCCAAACTTTAGGAGTGAGGCCTTGAAAGCTGTGTTTTAATAAGCCCTCCAGGGGATTGGTACTCATTATGATAACCTGGCAGAAATTTTATAAAATCTGAGGGTGATTTAAAAATCCTGATTCCCAGGTCACACTCTGTACTAATTAAATGGAAGTATTTGAGAGATGTGAGCCAGGCATCAGTATATTTTAAAGACTTGCAGGCAATTCCAGTGTCTAGCAAAGTTTAGGAAATTCTTGTCCATATTATTTTCTGTGTTTATGTTTAGGGAGCCCAGCCACATTCCTGAGTCTTAGAAAGAAGTTCTGGGTTAGATGATGTAACCACTTCTTGGCTGGGAAGGTGGAAATGGAGGGAAATGGATCTGCTCAGGACAGGCCTAGACAGTCTATTCTCAAGTCCAGATCAGCCTCCCTGGGGCACGGGACTAACTGGAAACCCTCCTGCTAAAGTATCTGGATATGTTGTGCTTCCATGCAAGAGAGTCTCTGTTCTATGTCTGTCCTTGTGCAACTGATTTTCCTGTGGCTTTAAGGACATCTATTTGTCTAAACACATCCTACCTCTTACAACTTGTCTGTGCATTGTTGGCGGGAGAGGGCTGTAGGAAGAGAGTAGTAGTGTGACTTTTTAAAATTTGGGATCTCTGAGGCAATTTTATTCTTATGGCTTCACCTTCTTCCCCCAGCTCTAGCTTCTGTGGACTCTGCTTCTCCAGTAAATGACCTTTGAGGAAAACTAACCAGTTCTTGCAACTGTAAAATCATGGCTCATGTAAGTTGGTGTTTCTATTTGAATTACTATAATTTTTTCAGGTTATGTGAACATTCTCATTAGATATCCTGAAACTTCTTAGCAGAGCCCCACCCAACAGCTTCTCCCCGGTCTCTCATTCTAGCAAGGGGTGGAATCAGGCAGCCCAGGTCCCTTCTGTTTGCCTCTCTCTTCTCCATCCATGTCCATGTGTGTATTAACCAAATTATTCTGCATCTCCTAGGTGTTCAGTCTTTGTCTAGAGCAGGGATAAAATGGGAAGTGAAGTCCGTAGAGGAAATTGTTTGATCTGAGACTCTCAGTACTGGAGAACACTTTAGAGCAGCGCCATCTTAAAGGATTATAATGCAAGTTACATATGTAATTTAAAATTTTCTAGTAGTCACATATTAAAAATATAGAATTAGTGCCTTTAAAAAATTTTTAGAGAGAGAGAGTGCACACTAGTTGGGGATAGGGACAGAGGGCAAGAAAGAGAATCTTAAGCAGGTTCTGTGCTCAGTGTGGAGCCTGATGCGGGGCTCTATCCCACGACCCTGGGATCATGACTTGAGCTGAAACCAAGAGTTGGACACTCAACTGACTGAGCCACCAGGCACCCCAAAGAATTAGTGCCTTTTTAAGGCAGCATATCGTCTCATAAAAAGTATAGAATAATATGCGAGGCACTTACGTCATCTTGAACTTTTAGTAGTCACATTAAAAAAGTAAAAAGTAGCATGTACTGTTAATATTTTATTTAACTCAATAAATATATAGCCAAAATGTTATCATTTAAAGTGTAATCAGTATGAAAATTATATTTTAAATTTTTTCTTTCTAAAGTCTATAGTGTCAGGTATGTATTTTATAATTACAGCACATCTAAATTGGGACTAGCTACAATTTCAGTGCTCAATAACTACATGTGTCTAAGAATACTGGACATTGCAGCATCAGAGATTTTGTGTAACTTAAAATTTAAATATAACTTAATATATTTATTAATATTACGTATTAAGTATTATATATTATTATTATAAATATTAAGTGTTAATAATACTTAAAAATATAGAAATATCTAAATAGAATAATTACTAAGTAACACAAAGTGGATACTGTTTAGTAAATTTAAAATATTCAGTAAAGTATTTGTTATAACAAAAAAATGCTAACGGTACAATGATGAAGTGAGGTCTGGAAGAAATTCTTTAATTTCAGACAATCTCTACTTTTTAAATTTATTTTTTTAGGTTTTTGAGAGAGAGAGCACACCAGCAGGGGAAAGGGTCAGAGGAAGAGAAAGAACCTCAAGCAGGCTCCACGTTAAGCATGACTCAAAGCAGGGCTCAACATAGGGCTCTATCCTACGACCCTGGGATCTTGACTTTATCAAGAGCCGGACACTTAAGTGACTGAGCTACCCAGGCACCCCCAAGCTCTACTTAAAAAAAATTTTTAACATTTATTTATTATTGAGAGATAGAGACAAAGCATGAGCTGGGGAGGGGCAGAGAGACAGGGAGACACAGATTCCAAAGCAGGCCTCAGGCTTTCTTTGTTCCCAAACTCTGCTTTTTAAAATACAGAAATTTTGGGGCGCCTGGGTGGCTTAGTTGGTTAAACGTCCGACTTTCGCTTAGGTCATGATCTCGCGGGTCATGGGTTCGAGCCCCGCCTCGGGCTCTGTGCTGACTGCCAGCTCAGAGCCTGGAGCCTGTTTCAGTCTGTGACTCCCTCTCTCTCTGACCCTCCCCTGCTCACGCTGTCTCTTTCTCTCTCCTAGAAATAAATAAAACATGGAAAAAAAATTAAAATACAGAAATCTTACGGTTCATTTGGAAGGAAAGAAATTCATCAAAAATTTTTTTCTAATCCTTAAAGAAAAAGGAGTTTGAATAAAGCACATTTATTGAGAATTTTTTAGGCCCACTTAAGCCCATTGCAAGCAGTGTTTTTATGTTCACTATTTAAGTTAATTGTGAAATTCTGATTAATTTATGTCAACATATCTAGGAATAAATAAAATTAGGTTTCCCATAGTACTTTGAAAATTTTGTCTCTAGCAGTGGTTGGCAAACTACAGCTCATGACCCAGATTCATCCCTTGGCCTGTTTTTATTTATTTAAAAAAATTTTTTTTAACGTTTATTTTTGACAGAGAGAAACACAGAGCATGAGCAGAGGAAGGGCAGAGGGAGGGAGAACAGAATCTGAAGCAGGCTTTAAGCTCTGAGCTCTAGGCTCTGTCAGCACAGAGCCCTGTGTGATGCTCAAACACAAACCATGTGATCATGACCTGAGCCAAAGTTGGACACCTAACTGACTGAGCCACCCATGCACCCTCTTGTCCTGTTCTAATACAGCCTTTGAGCTAATTGTGTTTCGAAAGAATTGTTTAAAAAAAAGAAGGGAAAGGGGAAGGATATGAAACAGACCATATGTGGCATGCAAAGCTTAAATATTGGCCCCTTACAGAAATAAATAATTTTAGAAATAATACATGTGTTTGTCATTTCAGCATTTGGTGATGTTCAGAGATGTGGCTGTAGATTTTTCTCAGGAAGAGTGGGAATGCCTGAACTCATATCAGAGGAATTTGTACAGAGATGTGATATTAGAGAACTATAGCAACTTGGTGTCAGTGGGTAAGCTCATCTGTGTCATATAATTCAGAAATTCATAAGACTGAATTTCACAGCTGTCTTTCTAGAAACTAGCTGAATATTTTCTTTGTATTTGGGAGTAGGCACCTTCAGCCATTAAGTATTTAAATAGTTCCTTCAGCTTCCCCCATAATTCAGTGACCTTTATGTCTTTCTTTGCCTTCTCTGTAATTGCTTCTCTTTAATGACAGATAGATATATTCTGAGACACTTATAGCAAAACCAGTTATCAAAGAAATCTGGTTTCCTATTGCTATAGATGGTCTATTATTTGTTAATTCACCTGAATGTGAGTAGGAAGACCAGAGGTATCCGGCTCCACATATCTATTTAAAAAGCTTGTACAACATAGTGTTGCTGGGTTGAATCAAGTTTGTTAAAAGTCAAGTGGACACATTCAATTTACCACAACAGATATACTACCTTTTAAATGATTTATACTTAAAAATTTTAAATGCATGAATTTTGCATTTAATATTGAATGAATATCCTGGCAAGAAACTAATTATTTTCCTCTTAGCAAAATAGCAAAAAATAGCAAATAAATGTCCCTCATAAGTATGCGTAGTGTCTACTGTGTACTCAGCACTCATCCAAACACTTTACATTTATTAAATCAAAGCTTACAACAGTCCTATGGGTAGATATAGTTATTTCCTTTTTACAACAGAAAACTAAGGCCATAGTGATGCAGGTAGCAGAGGCAGGATTTGAAAATCAGTGTTCTCAAATCATTACTTTCTCAAAAAAAAATCATTCCTTCCTCTCAAGAGACAGAGTCTGTATGAGTTTAAATTAAAATAAGACAATGTTCCTACTTCTGTTCTTGTTATTCCTTGTGATCCTGAAGTAACACTAATATGAATGTCTTTCAATTCCATTACTCCACTTCATCCTGCAGGCTTAATCAAGTAAATTCTTCATTACATTCCCTTGTATTTTTTTAAGCAGGATGTTCCATTTCTAAGCCAGATGTGATTACCCTACTAGAGCAAGGGAAGGATCCATGGATGGTTGTGAGGGCTGAGAGAAGAAGGAGCCTAGGTGAGTAAGTGTTAATCAGGCAGAGATACATGGTTATGGCATGGCATAGCCTGCTGGAAGGAAGTGTACACCATAGATATTGATAATGCAGAAAAGCCCTGAAACCTGGGAAGAAAACTTAGATCTCAACATGCGCCACCAAAGAAATTTCATCTATACCTTGGCTTACCATTTGTTTCTTCACTTCTATTTCCTTCTCATTTCAGTGGGGGAAAGCTTTCTTCCCTAATTACAACCATCTTTTTTTTTTTTAATAAGGAAAATTTTTTTTAATGTTTATTTATTTATTTTGAGAAAGAGGAAGAGGGAGAGAGCATGAGCAGAGGAGGGGCAGAGAGGCAAGGAGAGTGAAAATCCCAAGCAGCCTCCATGATTAGCACTGGGCTTCATCTCACAATCGTGAGATGATGATCTGAACTGATACAAGAGTTGGGTGCTTAATGGAATGAGCCACCCAGGTACTTCTGTAATGACAACCATTTTACCTGTATTTTGGATCTAATTTGTTTCTAATTCATCTTTTATATATGTATTTCTTCATTGCTCTTTTCATGAAGTTTACATTGTAGTAGGGAAGTCATACAATAAACAAACAAATGGGTTACCAAATATCATAAAGTGATTAAGTATTATGAAGAAAAGTAAGTACGGTAAGAATATAGAGAATTATGATGGGTGAATTGGATAACTTTAGATAGGGTGGTCAGAGTACAGAAACCAGTTTGAAGAGGCTCTAGCTGGTCAAAGATGGAATTATTTGACTATACACATAACTACAGCTTGTTATAACACATAAAATACACTTAATTCCATAAATTCTTAGTGGTACTAATAATAAATTGCTCACCATTGGAAACTACTACAGATATAACTTATTTGGAAAATATAAATAAAAGGAAAAGAAATATTCTGCACTCCTTATAAGAACTATAAGCTACCAATAGCTTTTAAGTACCAATAACTATAAGTACCAATAGCTATTAGACAGAGGGATGTCTTTCTTTTTTTTTAATGTTAATTTATTTTTGAGAGAGAGAAAGACAGTATGAATGGGGAAGGGGCAGAGAGAGAGGGAGACACAGAATCTGAAACAGGCTCTGGGCTCTGAGCAATCAGCACAGAGCCTGACATGGGGCCCAAACTCACAGACCATGAGATCACGACCTGAGCCAAAGTCAGACACTCAACTGATTGAGCCACCCAGGCTCCCAGGTGCCCCGAGGGATGCTTTTCTTAATAAAAGTATTCAGTGAATAAATGAAAGATGGCAGAATTAGAGTATTACCATTTTGGAACCCATAATGAACAACTGAATCTAGGCATTGAACATCAATACTGATAACATCACAGAAATAGAGACAACCAGACATACTTCTTCTAATAAAAGGACACATTATCACCTATGAAGTTACTTTGCCAATAAAATTGGTCCTAAGTCTGATCAAGTGTCTAAAGCCAGCTACCAGTTTATGGGAAGAAGATAGAGGAACATGTTCTACTGACTCTTGGGAATATGTGCCGTAAAATTATGAAATGGGAAACACTCTGGGGTCAAAAACAGTTTCTTCAACAAGTAAATTACAAGGAAAATTGAAAGATTACAGGAGAACTTGTAGGTTAAATGACATGTAAAAGACCTGTCAACTAGTTGTATTCTATGGACTTTTGGGGGGATAAATTTACTATTATTAAATTACTTAAAACTTTATCTTTGAGACAGTTGGAAGTATGAACACTGATTTTTTTATAATCTTAAAGAATTAGTGTTCATTTTTTAGGTTTGGATAATGGTATTATGATTAGAAATAAATCCTGTAAGTAAAAAAAAAATGAATATATGGGATTTGTGTCAAATAATATGAAGAGAGTGGATTGAGGTGTGCATTGGCCTGGGTTGGGAATGGGTTGGTGGTTTTTGAGGCTGGGTCATAGATGCATGGACATTTATTAAACTCTTCTACTTTTGTGTATGTTAAAGATGCTCTGTAGTAAACTTTTATTTTGAAGTTTTTGGGAAATAAGAAGAAAACGAGAGATGAGACAGTGATAAAAATATATACAACTCTTTGGAGGAATTCTGCCATAAAAGTAGACACATGGGATATAGGAAATGTCTTCTACTATACGAGGTATTCAAACATATTAAATGTTGAAGGGAATGATTTCAAAGAAATGAAAATTGACGGAGTAGAGAGATAGATAATATTGTAAGGAATGGCTTTTGGTAGATGGGAAGGAATAGGAGCCAATTTATGAAGAAAACCCATGCTTATGACAAGGATATGGACACAGGTTGTTTGAATAATGTGAAGGGGAGAATACTTATTTTTCTTTCAGTTGCTTCTAATTCCTTGTTTAAGTAAGCAGTAAGATTACCAGCATAATGTGAAGATTGGCATTTTATTGGGATTCAGTATGGATTATTTAGTATTTAGTCTGTATTGATTCTCAGAATTACAATTCTGTGGTCATAGGGTTTTAATATTTACAGACTTCTTGATACATTGACCCTGGTGTTAATATAACCAATGCTGCCTCTGTCATAAATATTCTGTATTCCATATTGTCTTGTATCAACAACAAAAAAAGGTAATGAAAGACATTATACCTCAGAAAACAAATTAATTTTGTGGCCAGGTAATTACTCCTCATTTTCTTTTTAATTTAAGCTGATACCTTGAAAATGGAAAGAACATTTCTCCTTTTATATTGATCTATGATGGGCTAATATTGTGTTTTCACATTTGCATTGTTTACTAAAGTTCTTGATTCAGTAGAATCCAAGCTAGTGTTTGGTTTATTAATTTTAAATAGTTAAATATTTTACATATGTCTTAAAAATTGGAACATTACATAGCAGCACTATCCACAATAGCTAAAACATGGAAAGAGCCTAAGTGTCCATCAACAGATGAATGGATCAAGAAGATGTGGTTTATCTATACCATGGAATATTACATGGCAATGAGAAACAATGAAATCTGGCCATGTGTAGCAACATGGATGGACCTTGAGGGTGTTATGCTGAGCGAAATAAGTCAGGCAGAGAAGGACAAATACCATATGTGTGCACGTATAGGAGGATTAGGAGGAACTTAACAGAGGACCAAGGGGGAGAAGAAGGGCGGAAATGGTGGGGGAAAGGGAGAGAGGCAAACCATGAGAGACTCTTGAATGCTGACAAAAACTGAAGACTGGTGGATGTGGGGGGAAGGAGGGGTGGGCATGGAGGAGGACACTTGTGGGGATGAGCACTGGGTGTTATGTGGAAACTAATTTGACAATAAACTATTTGTAAAAAAAAAAAAAAATTGGAACATTAAATTTCTTAACCATAGGCCAGTCTTTTGATGTTTAGTTTGACCTTTTGTTTCATTGTAGGTCCAGCCAATTTTTTCTTGTTTAGATCACATATATATTACATAGGCTGTTATTTCTAGTTTCAGTTTATTTAAAGTAAAACAAGAACCTAAGGTATTCATCTTTGTTTTTATAGAAATGATTGTCTTAGTAGCTTGCAAAGATAAGAACTGGCATAAACAGTATCACTGACTTTTTATTTACAGAAATCATAACGTTACATCTCAGTGTTCACACTGTAGAGTAGTTTCCTAGGTGAGAATTTTCAGCATGCCACGGTCTTAATCTGGTATGTCTTTTAATGGGTGGGGACATATATGAGAGTCTCAGGTTCACTATATCCACATTGGAAATGTTTTGGTTTTTAATGAAAACCTTTAAGTTTTATAGGATATAATCACATATACATATAATTTTATATTATAAATATAAATTATATACATATATATAATTTTATTAAGTAATCTCTATACCTAATATGGGGCTTGAACTTATAACCCTGAGATAAGTGTTGCATGCTTCAACAACTGAGCCAGCCAGGAGCCTCTCTAGGATAAATTTTATAACTTGTTCTTACTTTGTGTGGTGTGAGTCTGTGTATGTAAATATAGACACTTTGCCTTAATTTTGTGTATACTTATATTTATTTTGTGCATTGTCTGCTCATCTCCTTTATCCTATTTTTCCATTGTTTAATATTTCTTATGTCAATTTGTGTGAGCATTTATGCTGTGAATACTTTCTCATTTTCTTACAAATATTTTTGGCTTTATTTTTATTTTAACTGTGACTTCCCTGCTGTTAAATTTTTTATGACTTTCATTTTCCATTACTGGTTTTTACTTTTTAATTTATAAGTAAATCCTTTGAAATTACCATTTATAACGTTTGTCATACCCTTATAGCTGCCTACTTATTTTCTACGGTATTTCAGCTAATTATTAGTCATTTAATATAACATTTATATCTTATTTGTCTTAATGAAGCCTTAAATTGACTTTTCCCTAAAGATTCTTACAAAGTTGCCAAAATTTTTTATTCCTTTTTTGGGGTAGGGAAATGGAGACAGAGAGAAGGGGGAGAGGGAAAGTGTGAGGATGGAAGGAACTAAGGGGAGAGGGAGGGAGGAAGACACACGGATTTCATAGCGATAGTTTCTTTTTTTTTTTTAATTTTATGTTTTATTTATTTTTTAGAGAAAGAGAAAGAGACAGGGTACCTGTTGGGGAGGAGCAGAAAGAGAGGGAAACACAGAATCCAAAGCAGGCGCCAGGCTCTGAGCTGGCAGCACAGAGCCTGACGAAGGGCTCAAACTCCTGAACCATGAGATCATGACCTGAGCCGAAGTCAGACGCTTAACCGACTGAACCACCCAGGCGCCCCTATAGTGGTATTTTCTATGATCATTTACCTGTCTCTGCTCATATTTTGTCTATACTATTTAAATCATGTTACTTTTTAATGTTTTTGGTAATCCTTTTCTAAGCAAACTTACTGAAACATAAATACATACCAAAAAAGCCCAGAAATCATAAGTAAACAGCTCACTGAATTTTCACAAAGTGATCACACCCATCTGACTAGCACCAACATAAAGATTTCCTACGATATTAGAAGCTCCCTCCTGGGGCTCCTGGCTGGCTCAACTGGAAGAGCATGTGACTCTTAATCACAGGGTCCTGAGTTCGAGCCCCACATTCGATGTAGAGTACTTAAATAAATGAAAGTCTCAAAAAGAAAAAAAAAAGAGAAGCAGCAGCTCCCTCCTAACTCCATACAGTCATTTCTCCCCACAAAAACTAACCACTATCCTGACTTTTAACAACTCCATAGATTAGTTTTACTGTTTTTGAAACTTATAAAAATGGAACCATACAGGGGCGCCTGGGTGGCTTAGTCGGTTAAGCGTCCGACTTTCGCTTAGGTCATGATCTCGCGGTTCGTGGGTTCGAGCCCCGCATCGGGCTCTGTGCTGCCTGCCAGCTCAGAGCCTGGAGCCTGTTTCAGTCTGTGATTCCTTCTCTGACCCTCCCCTGCTCACACTGTCTCTCTCTCTCCTAGAAATAAATAAAACATTAAAAAAAAAAATGGAACCGTACAGTATATGTTCTTATATGCCTGGCTTTGTTTACTCACCATTATTTTTGTAAGATTGATCCATGTTGTTGCATAGATTATTCATCCTCCTTACTATACAGTATTGTGTTGTTCCTGTGTTCTAGGTTTTTTAAAAATACCATTTCCTTTTTGAAAAGTAATGAACTCTTAATTGCAAAATTTTTGAGAAAATACACATTTGAAAAAAACATTTCTTTGCTCAGAATTTTATTAGCATGTTAGTATGGTATAAAACTGTTCTTATGCTTGAAAAATCACTAAAATACTTTCTAGGTAGAACCTAAATGGCATTGGCTTTGAGGACTGTAGGGATAATATAGGGAAGGGTATGAAGGAACAAAACAGGCCGTTTGTAAGATAAATGTGTGTAGTTATATAAGCTAAAATAAAGATGTAAGTAGAGCTTCTTGTTAACCTTCTGAAAAAAGGCAAAGTTTACTCATGACTATGCAAAGTAGAAAATGAGCTGTAGTGGAGATATCTAAGTGATGAAAGTAGACAGTTGGAAAGATGATCAGATGTGAAGACATCACCATTTTTCGTTTATATACTTGAAATAGATTAGATGTGCTTTTGTTTCCCATCGCTATAGGAAGTGATAAAAAAATATTTACCTCAGTGTAATAAGGTATAAGATTAGAGGCAAGAGAACATGTGTAATAACTGTTAACCAATTATGAGAATTTAACAATAGTTACTATAGGCTGTGAGTTTGTAATTCAATGATAAATGAAAGGTTGCTTCTGCCCTTGGAAGGGTTTAAGGTAAAAAAATAAAGAGAATTTTAAAATGGGAAAATTAATGAATATGTAACAACAAAATAAAAAAAGTGTTAAGAAACAAGGAACAAGTTACTGGGATAGAAAATAAAATATATAAATTAGATGATGTCAGCATGGGTCTGATTTTTAACATCGTACCTAAAGGATGAAAGGAACCCAATATGTAGAGAATGCAAGTTGGCATTCCTGGAAATTTCAGTTGTTAGTGAAAAGCTCTAAGAAATGAAAAGATTGTGACATATTCTAGGAGCAGAAAGGAGACTAGTGGGATAGGAATATAGTGAACAAAGTGGGCAGTGGCTTGAGATGATATCTTATGGTAAACAAAGGCCATGTTATTCATGGTAAGATGTTTGTACATTATTTAAAAAGTGTAGTCATTAAAAATTTAAAGATTCTCAAACTTTGATGAGATTTTCAGCTAATTTACTTTAATCGAGCTTTATTTTCTATTATAAAGCTTTTTATTTGCTTGTTAACTTTTTCTAGAATAAGAAGATAGCCTGATAAAATATGATATAAGATATAAACATCTTATTTTCTTTTAGACTTAGAATCCGGCTATGACACTAAAAAGTTATTTCAAGAAAAGGATATTTGTGAAATGAATTTATCTCATTGGGAGATAATGAGAAGAATTAGAAGTTGTGGCCTTGAAAACTCCTTTATCAGAAAAGATTATGAATATAAAAGGTTTGAGGGACAAGAGAATTCTCAAGAGGGATATTTCCAGCAAGTGAAAAAAACCACCTCTGAAAAAATGCCCACTTACAGAAAACTCACATCTCTTACTCTGTATCAGAGTATCCATAATAGAGAGAAACCCTATGAATGTGGGGATTGTGGGAAGGCCTTTAGAGTACGCCAACAGCTTACTTTCCATCAGAGAATTCACACTGGTGAAAAACCTTATGAATGTAAAGAATGTGGAAAAGCCTTTAGACAGTGTGCCCACCTGAGTCGACATCAGAGAATTCATACTTCTGACAAACTCCTTGAATGTAAAAAATGTGGGAAGATCTTTACATGTGGTGCAGATCTTCGAGTACATCAGAGAACTCATATTGGTGAGAAGCCCTATGAATGTAAGGAATGTGGGAAGGCCTTCAGAGTACGAGGACAACTTAATCTTCATCAAAGGATTCATACTGGTGAGAAACCCTATGAATGTAAGGAATGTGGGAAGACCTTTCGACAGTATGCACACCTCACACGACATCAGAGACTTAATATTGCTGAGAAGTGCTATGAATGTAAGGACTGTGGGCAGGCTTTTTTGTGTAGTACAGGCCTTAGAGTACATCACAAACTTCATACTGGTGAAAAACCCTATGAATGTAAGGAATGTGGAAAGGCCTTCAGAGTGCGCCAACAACTCACTCTCCATCAGAGAATTCATACAGGTGAGAAACCTTATGATTGTAAAGAATGTGGAAAGACGTTTAGTCGTGGTTATCATCTGACTCTCCATCAGAGAATTCATACTGGCGAGAAACCTTATGAATGTAAGGAATGTCGGAAGTTCTTCCGTCGTTATTCAGAACTTATTTCACATCAGGGTATTCATATTGGAGAGAAACCCTATGACTGTAAGGAATGTGGGAAGACCTTTAGACTGTTCTCGCAACTTACTCAACATCAGAGTATTCATTTTGGTGAGAAACCTTATAAATGCAAGGAATGTGAGAAGACTTTTAGACTGCTGTCACAACTTACTCAACATCAGAGTATTCATACTGGTGAGAAACCCTATGACTGTAAGGAATGTGGAAAGGCCTTTAGGCTTCATTCATCACTTATTCAACATCAGAGAATCCATTCTGGTGAAAAACCATACAAATGTAAGGAGTGTAAAAAGGCATTTAGACAACATTCACATCTTACTTACCATCAGCGAATTCATAATGTAACTAAATAATTTAGGAAAACCTTCCACTGTGAATTTTGTGTTAAGGGGCATTAGAAAATAAATTCTAGGGGAAAAGTTTTTGAATATAGGAATCCCTTAGTGCTTCATGCTTATAGCTAAACTAAATAGGTTTTATTTGAAGGAAATGACATATTAATTTCATGAATTTTTAGAAGCCTTTTCTCACCACTAAAAACCATGTTAAACTTTGGGAAATGTTTTCTAGAAAGAAACTCTTGTTAAAGGAGTGAATATAGAAAAACTTTTTAATCTTACCTATCATCACCTCTATTTTTCCCATCTGTATAATATACCTATGAAGGTTGCTAGGGCACTAACTCATTCCAAAAACTGATAACAGAGGAAAATCATTTAGCCTGCATTTCCTGTTGAACTGTATTTTAGAGCACTAGAAGTTGATAAGCTAAAGTTCTTTATTAGAGAATTTTGTAGCACTTAATGAAAGAATGGATCTAGGCATGATTCTTGGTGGAGGATAAGGCCAGTAGATACCCACTGATCAATTTTAATCTCAAAATAGGACAAAATATTTTGTGCCCCCTAATGAGTTACAATAAGACATACACATGTTGCCAAAAAATATTGAACTTGAATCTAAACATCAAGAGCTAACTCCCAGTTTAGGGAAAATTCAGGGAACAGAAGAACAGGACACAAGAAGAAGCAATGAAACAAATTTAAAATGTGGGTAATTCTACAAGAGGAGTGGACCTGGCTTCTCAGTCAGTAAAATGGCATTGATAAAAGGGAGGTGGAACTCTTAAATTTTAAGAGTCTGAAGAAATGTATATCAATCAAATGTAGTGAATTAGATCACAAGTTGAACAAACATGTAAAAAGGACATTTTTATGACAATTGGGGAAGGGAATATTGACAGATAATAAATACATGTTTTTGTTAGGTGTTTTAATAGCATCGTGGTTATACGAAAATGTTAGAGATAAGTTTATACACATAAGATGGCATGATGTCTGGAACTTCTAAAAAATGCTCAAGCAAAAGAACAATAAGGATGGATAACTTAAGTTTGTGGAAGTGATGGTAAGATAAGTCTTGAGTACATGGTTTTTGTTTATTTTGTTTTTACTATTTACTTTTATGTACTTGAATTTTTCCGTAATATTATTTTAAAGATATATTGGCTATGTAATTATAACCAAATTGAAGTAAATGATTTTTTAAATGACTACATATCAAAATTTTTGGATGTTGTCAAAGTTCTGCACATTGAGATATTAAATATGCTATACCATATTTGGGAAATACAGATGGAAGATCCAAATTTTACCTAGTTCACTTATTGCTACCTCTGTTATCATGCCTGTCCCATGGCACTTCATATATTTAAAGAACGAGTTTGAAAAGCAATTACTACAACTGACTAGGGAAATTAATGGAGTCGGCCTTCGTTGTCGAATAAGATAGAGGCCAGCAACATGTTGAGCACTCAAAACTGAGCACCTGAGTTGTGGCTGGTTCGAATTACGGTGTTCGGTGTAAAGTACACATGAGGTTTTGAAGATTTAGTTTTTAAAAAAGGATGTAATGTATATTCTGTTTCTCCCAGCATTCCTCTTTCGGGATATTCAGTGGGATATTCAGAACCCAATTTAAGTGTCTTTCTGCTTGCAGGTAGCATGTTTGCATACTGAAGTCTTGGTTCTACCCTGAATCATGCTGTTTTCCCCCCAGCCCCCCTTCATGAAAGGTAGCCTGTGTTTATAGCTGACCAGTTTTCCCAGACTGTTTTTAGCCTGTAGATGTCTTGGGATCCCAAGGCCCTTTCATTTGTACTGTTTCTGTACCATTAAGTTCAAGCTTGCGGTGCTTTAAGTAGTACAGTTGTCTTAAAAGCTGTATTTTCTTTTTTTTAATTTTTAAAAATTATTATTTTGAGAGAGAACATGCACATGAGCAGGGGAGGGGCAGAGAGAGAGGGAGAGAGAAAAACAAGCAGGCTGTGTGCTATTAGCATGGAGCCCATCGCAGGGCTCCATCTCAAGACTGAAATCATGACCTAAATTGAAGTCAAGATTTGGTTTCAATCTTCAACTTAGCCACTCAGGTGCCCCTAAAAACTGTATTTTCTATGAATTTTATTAGGGTTCACTCAAAGACTCAACAGCTCTTCTCTATCAGGTTCCCTATGAGGCTGCATAGAAAAATGACTTTTAGGGGCGCCTGGGTGGCTCAGTCGGTTAAGCGTCCAACTTTGGTTCAGGTCATGATCTCTCAGTTTGTGGGTTCGAGCCCTGCGTTGGGCTCTGTGCTGACAGCCAGCTCAGAGCCTGGAGCCTGCTTTCCATTCTGTATCTCCCTCTCTCTCTGACCCTCCCCTGCACATGCTGTCTCTCTGTTTCAGAAATAAATAAAAAACATTAAAAAAAATTCTTTTAATGACTTTTAAATTCTTAGAAGCCCTAGTATTTCACAGGAAAGATAAAAGTTGGGTTCATCATTATTTGGAATACATTTTCAGGACAGCACCATATATTTGATTCCCCACCCCCACCCCCTTTAGGCCCATTATAACTTTGAATACCCTTTGCTATCTGGAAACACTGCCTTGGAAACTTCTATATTTCCTTTAAATTTATTTGAAATATTTAGCAATTGATATGAGTAAAATGTGATTTTTCTCTTTTACTCTGTTATGATGGGTTACCTTTATGGATTTTCAAATATTGATCAAGCCTCACATCACTGGAATAAACTCCCATTTGTTTGTAGTGCACACTTTGTATGTAGTACATAAATATATTGTTGGATTTGTTGTGATTGCTACAAAGTGCTAATATTTTCTTGAGGATTTTTTTTTTTTAGGATCTTTGCTTCTATATTCAGAAGGAATACCAGTTTGTAATTTGCTTTCATTTTAGTGTCTTTGTCTCATTTTGCTATCAAGGTGATTGTGGCCTCATAAAATGAGTTTCAAAGTATTGTCTCCCTTCCATTTCTGGTAGAGGTAATGTTGAATTGTTAATTATCCTTCAAATGTTTGGTAGGATTCTCTAGTGAAGCCATTTGGGCCTTGAAATGGACTGTCTCCTCAAAATTCATGTGTCCACATCCTAATCTCCCCCACCCCAATATGATGACATTAGGAGGTGGAATTTTGTGGAGGTAATTAAGTTATGATGGTGGATCCCTCCTGACTGAAATTAGTCCCCTTGTAAAAGGGCCAGAGAGCTCTCTTACACTTTTGTGCCACCTGAGGATACAAGAAAATGGCAGTCTTAATTCTGGAAGACAGTTCGTGACAGAAACTAACCATGCTGGCACACTGATGTCAGACTTCAGCCTCAAGGATTTTGAGAAATAAGTTGCTGTTGTTTATAAACCACCCAGTCTATTGTACTGTGTTATAGCAGTCTGAAATGAGTAAGACAGCTATTGGCACCAGAAGTGGGATGCTAATGTAACAAATATCTAAAAATGTGGAAGTGGGTTTGGAATTTAATAATAGGTAAAAGCTGGAAGAGTTTTTAGATGCATGCAAAAAATAGGGACATTAATGGTGATTTTGGTGATATCTCAGAAAAGAGCTAAAGAGAAAACTTCAATCTTAGAGAATAAGTTATCAACAGAATGTAGAAATGAATGGTAAAGGCAGTAATGATGAAGTCTCAGGTGGAAGTGAGGAACATGTTATTGGAAAACCAGAGGAGGCTCTTCCTTTTATAAAGTGACAAAGAACTTGGTAAAATTGCATTCCGTTCTAGTGTTTTGTGGAAAGTAGAACTTGTGAACAATGAAGTCGAAGATGCAGCTTGGCTCCTGGCTGATTACCAAAAAAAAATAAATAAATAAAAAAGTAGAGAAATGACTAAACAATGGAATTTTTGAAACAAGATTTGGGAAATTCGCAGCTGAATATAGTTAAGCAGTGTTAAAATGCTGTTAAAGTGAGGTCATTGATTGGGAAAGAATGGGATCCTGTAAGATGGTGTGGGGACAAGTAGGAAGGAAGAATGGGATCCTGTAAGATGGTGTGGGGACAAGTAGGAAGGCTCTGACATAGCTGTGACATTGAACTGCTGTATACTGAGTCTTCCTTATCATTAGAAGTAGCCTCATCAGCAGAAGTAGCCTTTCCATCCCTAGTGGCAGTAGCATCCTCAGCCACGGTGGCATCAGCTTTTCCATTTCCATCTGATGGAATTAACTATGCATTGTTTGAGGAAACTAATGACCTCCCTTGAGGCTGTGGCCATGCAAGACAATGCCACTTTCTCAGAAACCTCCACTACCACCCCTTTTGTTTCTAGACGTATCACTAGACTCCATCACAGCAGGCTCCTAAAAGTGCAGTGCAAAGTATGACCCATGAGGAAGGGTACTACAGTGCAAAAGAACTACTTGAGTTTCCTAACTTAGAAATCAAGGGAACAAGTATGGAAATGGTTACTAAGTGTGTGGCATTGTAGTAGAAGGAACATGATTAGAAATTTGGGCAATGAAATCTGGGGGAGAGGTAGGTGGATAGACCGCTCTGAATTAGGGCAAAAAAATTGAAAATGCCTGTGTTGGAGGGCCCATTCTGTGGCTAATAGCTTCTTTCCCCAGCCACTCCTGTCATCCAATGGGCGTGTGAACAAAGTGGCATGGTGGCAAGGGATGGAGGTTACACATGTGACCAGCAACATGGACTTCCACTCACCAAGGCTGACTTGGCTATGACCACTGCTGAGTGCTCAGTCTGCCAGAAGGAGAGACAATACTGAGCCCTCCAATATAACATCATTCCTTGGGGGTATTCAGCCAGCTACTGCAAGCAGGTTGATTACAAGAGGTAGCGTTTTGACCTCACTGGACTAGAAACTTAACTCTGGATATGGATTTATTTTTCCTGGATATAAAGCTTTTGATAAAACTACCATCCATGGACTTAGAGAATGCCTTATCCACTGTCATGGTATTCCTCACGGCATTACTTTTCATAAATTATTACTAATTTGCTGATAGATTGCTGTTTGGCATGTAACTTTATATCATCCTGACTTGTGAAAGTGAATAATTAACTGGGGCTGGAAAATTTTTCAATTTTTTACACTCTATTATTTATTGAATAATTTCTTCCCTTATCATTGTGCCCTTTTGTCTGCTTCTGAAATACATATATATGTATAATATATATTTATAAATATATTTATATGTAAATGAATCATTGCAGAGGCAGGAAAATGGCATAGAATATCACACTATTGTAATTTTTTATTGTTGATGTTTTAATATGCTTTAATATATATTAGTATTGTATCTGTCTAAACTTTTTTACCTTTGTTTTTTATAAATAACTTTGTAAAAATTGAGAAAATATACAGAAACAATGAAAAAAATCAAAATCACTTCTATTTTCCTTTCTACCAAAGAAAATTGTTAAACTGCAAGGTGTTATACTGTCTCCTATTCACACAGAGTACTTACAGGGGAAAATAAAAATTGAAATCTTTACAATATTAGGTCTTCCATGCATTAAACCTAGTTTAACACTGTTTAATAAGCAGGCATTCTCCTGTGTCTTTTGTTAAGTCTTTACACTTTTAGATAAAGAACTTACAAATTCCTTGCCTGGTTCAATCATAGACATGTTATACATTTTGTTGATTTCATGACTGGAAATGTTTTGTTGCATTATCTAATTAATCATTACTGATATATAAGAAGGCTATTGATTTTTGTATGAAAATTGCAACCTTGTCACCTCATTTCTGTTGTTTGGTTATTTTGGTTTTTTGTTGGATAATAGTTTCCAGGAATACATTCAGAGAAGGTTTCTTAAGTGCCTAATTTATTTCATTGATGCTTAAATGAGAGTTTGGCACAGTCTGGAAATGGGTATGAATTGTTTTTTCCTCTCTGAATTTGATGATTTACTCCATTGTCTTCCTACATGAGTATAATCTGTGAAAGTATAATGTTAATGTATTTCTTATTCTTATGTATGTAAACTGTTTTTTAAATCTTTCTTGAAACTTTCAGTGTTTTTTAAGACTTATTTTTTATATTTCAGGTATTACTATTTTACTTAATTTTTTCAAAGCCATCACTTTTAGAACCAGTTATTTTATTTACCATTTTAAAGAAAAGAAAACATTGAATTAAAGTATTCTGTGTCACTTATACTAAGATGCATTCCAGTTTCACAGATGGTAAAATCAAAAATGTGTATCAGAATTAATGATAATGGATATTTTATTAACTTGTTAAGGCTCTCTCAAATTGAGTACTCACATCCTTCTTGGTTTTGAGGTTACTTTCATTGATTACTAGTTCAAACATTATCTCTCCTCAATTATCTCTGTTATCTTCTGGGGCTTCTATTAAATGGATGGTGGAATTTCTACTTCAATCTTTTGTCAGGTTTTATTCTAATATTTTGCATCACTTTATTACACTTGGTTCCTCTGACCTGTATAGCAACGAAATCTTCTGGCTTCCTAATTCACAATTCAGCTGTATGCATTCTGTTTTTCAGCCCATCTACTTAAGTTTTTTTCTTTTAATTTTTTACTTGGAAATACTTATAAATACACAGGAATCTACAGAAATGGTACATTTCACCAAATTTCCACCAGTAGTCACGTCTTACATAGAGTACAATATCAAAACATAGAATTTGACATTAATATAATGTATATATGTAGTTACATGTCATCTTATCATGAGTATAAATATAGATTCATGTAATCAGTACTGCACTAAAGATACAAAACTGTTCCACCAATACAAAGATCTCTCTCAGGCTGCCCCTTTATAATCACACCTGCACCTCACCTACCATCACTAATCCCTGGAAACCATCTACATCTATAATTTTTCAATGAAGTTATATAAATAGAATCATATAGTATGTGACCTTTTGAGATTGGCTTTCAGAACTCAGAATGTTTTTGAGATCTAAGTTGTCACATCTATCCATAGTTTGTTCCTTTTTAATGCTGATAGCTCAGAGCCCGGAGCCTGCTGTGGATTCTGTGTCTGTGTTTCTCTCTGACCTTTTCCAGCTCATGCTCTGTCTCACTGTCTCTCAAAAACAAATAAACATTAAAAAAAAATTTTTTTTAAAGAATGCAACCTTGCTGCTTGCAACCACGTGGCTAGAACTAGAGTGTGCTATGCTAAGCAAAACAAGTTAGAGAAAGACAAATATGATTTCATAGACAAATATGAATTGCATAGGACCTAGAATACCCAATATAATGAAAAAGAATAAAGTTTAAAACTTATACCATGATAATTCAATATTTACTCTAAAAACAATTTGGTATTAGTGCAAGAATAGCTTAATATACCAATGAGACAATACAGTATAGAAATAGGCTCACAGATATAAGGTCACTTGACTTATTACAAAGGCACTATTGCAATTCAATAAATAGTGATGGAGCAACTGGTTATACATATGGGGGGAAAATCTCTTGATCTTCACCTCAAAAGAAAGAAACAAAAGAATTAATTTGAGGTGAATCATAGCCATAAATGTGAAAGGTGAAACAGTAAGATTTCTGGAAGAAAAATAGAATATCTTCATATCCTTATGGTAGGAAAAGGCTTCTAAACAGAATGAGACATCAGCTATAAATAAAATATTAGTAAGCTGAACTTCATTTAAATTAAAATCTTCCAAAGCCTTCATTATTAGAGTGAAAAGGCAAGCCATAGCCTGGAAAAGAGATCTATAATGCAAATGTCCTACAAAGACCTCATATCTTAGTATACACAAATACCTATGAATAAATAGAAAAAACACAAACTGATTTTAATAAAATGGTCCAAAGTTAAACAGATAATTCAACATAGAAGTTATCCAAGTGACTGGCATATGAAAGGATGCTAAAGTGAGTATTCATCAGGGAAATGCAAATTAAAATCATACTGAGACGCCAATACCCACCTTCTAGTATTGTAAAAATTTAAGACTGACACTACCAGGTGCCTAAAAGGATATGGAGTAACTGGAACCCTTTACATTGCTGATAGAAGTGTTAATTGACACACCTTGGGAAAATGATTTGGCAGTATCTCCACAGATACATACAAATCTAGTTTGCAATCCAGCTATTCTACTCATGGATTCCTAATAGAAATGAATGTGATGTCTCCCAAAATATGTAAGATTGATCATAGATTTATTGATAAGAAAAAACTGGAGGGGCATCTGGGTCAGTTAAGTGCCCGACTTCAGCTCAGGTCATGATCTCACAGTTTGTGGGTTTGAACCCTATATCAGGTCTGCGGGGTATTCTTTTTCCATCTCTCTCTGCCCCTCCCCAACTCACACTTTCTCTCTCTCTCTGAAAAATAAATAAATAAACTTTAAAAAAATGAAAGAAAAGAAAAAACTGGAAACCCACACAAATGTGTATCAATATAGAATGAATATATTGTAGCAAGATTTAGACTGCTGCAGCTCACCAGCAAAATATGGCTTGTCACCTGTTTCAGTATGGCCAGTGACCTAAGAAAGGTTTCACATTTTTAAACCGCTGAAAAAATAAAAATAAGAGTAGTATTTTGCAATATGTGAAAATTACATGAAATCCAAATTTCAGTGTCCATAAATAAAGTTTTCTTGGAATACAGCCACACTCATTTGTTTACATATTGTCTATGGCTGCTTTCATGCTAGAATAGCAGAGTTGAGTAGGTGTGACAGACATCTGGCACACAAAACCAAAAACATTTACTCGCTGGCTAAAGGACTCATCTCCTAGTCTTAATGTTGACAAAAACATGTCGGGCACATATTATTACATTGAGTGCATTCAAATGAAGTTCAGGAATACACAAAAGTAATCTATGGTGCGAAAAGTCCAAATAATGATCTTTTCTAAGTGGAGTCACAGTTGACCAGGATAGGGCACGAGGGAAAATTCTGGCATTTTGGAAATCAATGTTCTTTATCTTGATCTGTGTGTGGTGATTGCCTGTGTATGAAAAAATCATGGAGGTGTATATATAATATTTGTGGACTTTATGTAAATTATTCTTCAAAAAAAAAAAAGACTAAGACTGAAATTGTACTTTTTCCCATCTCTCTTCATTTCAATATAAAACTCACTTTTCAAATTACTTGCGAGATGAAATTCTTGTTTCTCCAATTTAGGTAGCCACAGATAACTTTAAATTTAAATTTATTAAAATTAAACAAAATTAAAAATCCATTTCTCGGTCAAACTAACCACACTTAAGGAGCTTGAATAGTCATATGTGGCTAGTGGCTACCATACTGGACAGTGCAGATACAGAACATAGAATCGAGTTTTACAGAAAGTTCTATTGGACAGCTGTACTCCAAAACCTTACCTAAAGTTCATTTTAAAGATGAAGAAACTGAAGCTTTGAGATACATAGTGCTGCATACACTTTTCCCACATTCACTGCTACAGATGACCTTTCAATTCATTTAACATTTCTGTAATTATATAGGAAACTATTCTAAATTCATAACACTGCAAACAAAGGAAAAGCATTTTCTCGTTAAGTTATAAAGTACTTAGACTGATTAATCCTAGACATTACCCTTATAGTCACACGGTCCCAAAACACTCTCACATAATCCCGAATGGATCACATGGTTATCCACTAACATCCCTGTTACAGTCTTTAAACACAATCTGACACACAGTGCACTCTCCACAGTCCTCTCTTTCCCTGCATTGGACACTTGTATACAAACACACGTCTGTGATGTGTCAAGCCCCCTATGTCTCTTGAGCAGAAACTCGGTTGTCACAGCTACTGCATCTGAGCCATAGCTCTAGTCTGAGAAATCTGGATTCTACCTCCTGGCCTTCTGCAGCTTTTTCAGTCTTGGACTACATTTATCTGAAGGCATTACTACAAGATGCCATGGATATACAGGATGGGCATTACTACCCTTCTCTGGTAACCTCCTTGAGATTTTCTGGGGGAGTCACTTGATTGAAACGAAATACGTTCGGCTCACTCGTAGTAGCGTGAGATCTCCTATTCCAGCAAGGGAGAATCAAGGCTCGGGCCGATCGAGCGGGGGTCACATTTTTTACTACATTTCCCGGAGGCCACCGCGTCCCTGCGCCATTTCGTACACTTATTCCGTTACGTCTTGATGCAAGGATCCAGTCTGCAGCGGCCAGGTGAGTGGACCGTCTCACTGGGACCCGCACGCTGCATTTGATTTGGAGCATCCGGAAAGAAGTTCCTATATGGTGCTGGGAATACCGGTATGCCGGCTGGGGCTCGGAGCTGTGAGGCGTCGGGACGATCGCGTCTCTGGACTCCGTTTCTCCTAGGTCATAGAGCTTCAGGCTGATTCTTAATGGAAGTCGGCCTTGCCTGCGGAGTAGCTGTGACCTCCTCCCGCCTGCAATACCTGCACCTTCGCCTCGGTTCCGACTGGCCGGGGAGTGGCGCTATTTGCTTTTTCCCTCCGCCGCCGAGGGACGTGGGAGTGCGCTCGACGCACCTCTCCGCTGGCAAACTCTGCTCCTAGACTTTGGTTCCGGTAGGACAGGAGAGGGAATATATTACCCTTAACGTTCCACGGTGCTGGATGTGTGCGTCCCCTTCTGTGGCAGCGCTATGGGCTCACCTGCCGTCTTCTAATGCTTTTAGCGGCTGGGGATACTTCGCACCTGTGTACTTTACCCCCGTTTGACACGGACAGAGTCCATTGAGAATCCCGGGCTTCCAGCTGCTGCAGTTCCTTTACTTACTGTGCAGAGAACGTGGCTATTTTGAAGCTGTATGATGAGAATTTACACGTGCAGCGCCACAGGATGGGAGGAGACCACCGTATTAAAATGTCCCATTCAACTCTGAGAGCCCTGTGGCGAAAATCAATCCCTTTGTCTGGCCTAACGTTGTGGGAGATGATCCTAAATATTTTGTTGGCTCTGAAAAAGCCTTGATAGCCTATGATTGTTGACTCCGTTCTACTCTTTCTAACAGCCACACAGGAAAGGAAAAGAATGTTGCACATTTAAAAGGCTTGCCTAAAATAAGTTGCCATTTTCTTTCTTTCCTCAAGTTTCTTACTTTTCAAGGCGTTGCAGTATGTCCTGCAACATCTTGTTAACGAAGAGCCAGCCGTTCAGTGACTTATATTTAGGCATAGCTATGCCCATAAATGATGGCGCTCCAGGGATGAGCTCACTAGGCTAACTCCACTCCCTCAGCCACACTTCACCTGTTCTCCACACCCAATGGCAAATCAGCTATTTCTAAGGTTTTTGATGAGAGAGAACTATACCCTCCGGAGGAAATTTCAAGGTTTTTATTTTAACTTTATTATGGAAAATTTCAAGCAGGATAGAAAAGAATACAAATCCCAATGTGCTCATATCCACCTATAATTTAAAACATTTGCAAATATCCTTAATATCTATCCTTCCTCTTTTTTTCTGTAGCATTTCAAAAATTATGTAATTTTATCCATATGCATGCATATATAACCAAAAAGAACATATTTTTAGATAACCACCATGATGTTATCCCAACTTTAAAAACTAACCATAATTCCATTATATCATACATGCAGTACATACATATTCATTTCCCTGATTCTTTCAAAGATAGGTTTTTACAGTTGGTTTGTTCAATTCATGATCCGGATAAGGTCTACACTTTGTTGCCAAACGTCTTAAATTTCTTTAATCTGCCAATTTCAGTTCTATTTTTTGCTTTTTTAAAATTTTAATTGGTATCACTGATTTGTTAAAAACTAGATTGTTTATAGAATATTCTACATTCTGCTTTTGATTAATTGCTTCCTTCGGCTGTCATATAATTTGTTCTCCTATGCCCCATATTTCTGTAAATGAGTAGTTAGATCTAGAAACTTGACCAAATCCAGATCATATTTTGCATGAATCACATTTTCAGACAAAAATAATTCATAGTTGGTGCTTTGTACTTCCTATTATATCACATCCTGAGGCTTTTAAAATCTGGTGTCCCACTGCTGATGATGCCATTTTGATCAGTGTTCAAGTGGTGTCCACTTAACCTTTTTATAAAGCTCCCCTTTCTTTTGCACCTATTAATAGGGGAAGATATTATCTACCCCCCACCCCCTGCCCCCAGGGGATAAAACTTGGATTCTTAGCAAGAAAAACTCTTAAGATATTGCAATGGTTTGTGGCCCTTGGAGCTACACAGTACATAAACATATACGGTATATCCATGTCTTTAAAATTTTATAGTTGGTGAGGTGCTTGGGTGGTTCAGTTGGTTAAGTGTTCCACTTTGGCTCAGGTCATGATCTCATGGTTCATGGGTTCAAGCCCCACATTGGGCTTTGTGCTGACAGCTCAGAGCCTGGAGCCTGCTTCAGATTCTGTATCTCCCTCTCTCTCTGACCCTCCCCTGCTCACGCTCTCTCAGAAATAAATAAAAAATGTTAATTTAAAAAAAATTTTTAATGTTTTATTTATTTCTGAGAGAGAGCGAGAGAGATAGCGTGAACAGGGGAGGGGCAGAGAGAGGGAGACACAGAATCCGAAACAGGCTCCAGGCTCTGAGCTGGTGGTCAGCACAGAGCCCCACGTAAGGCTTGAACACCACAAACTGTGAGATCATGACCTGAGCCGAAGTCGGACGCTTAACCGACTGAGCCACCCAGGCGCCCCAAAAATGTTACTTTTTTTAATAAAAAAGTACAGTTTTATAGTTGAATAGTGATGGTTAGGCAAAAAAGGTGTCTAAAAAAGGCTCTTTCAGAGCTAATAAATGGGAAAAAAAAGGTTAAGAAACACCTAAAGTTTATAACATCCATTTATGATTGATGGTGAGATCTGTTATTTCATTAAAGATTACATATAGTGATTTAAATTTTTTAAAAATTGTTTTCTTATTTATTTTAGAGAGAGAGAGAGAGAGAGAAACAGAGTGAGAACAGGGGAGGGGCAGAGAGAGAGAGAGAAATAGATTCCTAAGCAGGCTCATGGGACTCAAACTCATGAACTGTGAGATCATGACCTACGCTGAAATCAAGAGTCAGACACTTAACTAACTGAGACACCCAGGTGCCCCTATTTATATTTCAAATATCCTATCCATGGTCAGAGAATTAATCTCTTTATAATATTTCTTTTTAGCCCATATATTCTCAATAAGGTGATACTGCCTCCTAGAGGATGAAAATGGGTGTTGGGCAAGGATATGGGGTGGGGGTGGGGGTGAGGGTGGGAATCTTAGATACTGCAGTGGCTTGTGGCTCTCCAAATTTCAATTTACCCAACAAAAATCTTATTCTTCATTATTTACTCTCTAATAGGCATTTCTTGGGTATCACATGAACAACACCAGCACTGAGATCATGGGAGGTATGATATGTAAGATAAGTGCTACCAAAAAAGATCACTGCTCCAATACTATGGCAAACAGGTGGCTGTGAATGGAGAACTTTCTCTCAATTGATTGCTCAATCTTGAAGTTATATCACAAGAGGTGGCCTTGTGTTTGCCCATTAGCTGCCTTGTGGATGCTGTTTATATTTGATCATGCTTTTGCATTTGACTTGGGATTTGAGGATTAAATAAAAGTAATCTCTTATTATTCTACAAAAGTTATTCAAGATGTCTCATAAAAGAAATTTGGACTTAGCTAAGGAATGACTTTATTCAAAGGATCACTGCAGTGAGGGAAGGAAGACTTGTAATTGGGAGAACACTCCAACCATAAGATCTTCAGGCATCTAAAGGGTCAGGCGGAAAAGAATTTTCTTTTGTAAGGAGGATAAACAAAGCCAGAAAAGAATGGATGTGAGTAGCAGGGTACAAAGCCAGAAAAGAATGGATGTGAGTAGCAGGGTAGGCCGAGTGGGTAGTCAGTTGTGTAGATTTTGTTCTCTGAAGCTTGAATCATGGTTTGCATCTTTTGCAAGAGGATTGTTTGCATCCTTTGCTGGTACAGAATATGGGATAGGCCAGAGTTCACGGGCCTGAGAGAAGGACAGAAGCTTGACTAAAGTTTGGTCAAGTGAAGTTATCAGGCATTTTATCCAGAATAGTGAGTGGGTTCAAATCGCTCAGCTAATCATTTATGGGACAAAGAATGGCCATTTGGAGTCTCTGCCTAGCCTTCTCATGGGGTCATCCTCCAGTCTTATCTAAGTTATACAGGGAAGGGAGGTTCACTTCATTCAACTGTTTCCCAGTCTATGAAGGATGAGGGATATCTCTCATTGTAACTATTTTTCAGGATCATAGATCTTGGGTAAAGTTCAACACTGTGAAACCTGTCAATTATGTCAAGCGCTGAGAAGTTAAAATGTTGACAACATGTGAATGAAGATCAAGCAACTAGTTAAAAATTTCTTCTATCTAGTAAAAGTTAAGCTCACTAAAAATCATTTTTAATAAATTAATGTTTTCAATTATTTTACTTTTTGCTGGAAAAGAATGGTTTTGAATGATATGTTAAAATTTTAATCATATTGTTTATATTATATACTTATTGTTTTTAATTTTTTAAATGTTTTTTATTTTTGGAGACAGAGAGAGAGAGCACGAGCAGGTGAGGGGTAGAAGGAGGAAGAGACACAGAATCTGAAGTAATCTCCAGGCTCAGAGCTGTCAGCACAGACCTGATGGGGGGCTCAAACTCACAAACTGTGAGATTGTGACCTAAGCCTAAGTCTGATGCTTAACCAACTAAGCCACCTAGGCGCCTCTATATTATATAAACTTATATATAACTTATATAAACTTATATATACTTTAATAAATACATATACTACGGTATATCTGACCTATTAAAATTTCATGGTGGAGGGGGATAATTAGGAAAAAAATATCTAAAATGGCTCTTCAGAGGGGCAACGATGGAAAACAATGTTGGGAAATGGTGTTCTAGCCATTTGCACAAACCTGTTTTTATGTCTTTCGGGAAGTATTTCAAGGTTTTCTTCCTCAGGTTTTATGCATCTCTTGTCAAACTTAGGCCTAGATACTGCATCCTTTTTTGTGGGTTTTCTTTATATTTTCTATATGGTTATTGTTTTATATATAAAGGTCATTCCTTTTTATTCTAATTTTATATACTACTGCTAATTTACAAAGTTCTTTTATTATATGTTGTAACTTTTTTTTCTTTTCATTTCATCTCCTGGCATTTTTAGGCATGCTCTCATATTTCACAGAGGGAATTTTGGCTATTCTTTTTCTATTTTTATTGCTCTTATTGATTTCTCTTGCCTTTTTATATTGGCTAATATAGCCAATACAGTGATAAATGATGGTGAGAGTTGTAGGTATTCTTGCCTTGTTTCTATTGTTAACCTGAAAATAGAGTGCTGCCGTGAGAGGCAAAGAGCACTTATTAGGATCAAAGAATTTCAGTTCATGGAACACAGATTCAGGTAGAAACCAAATAGTGTACCACTTAGAGTGAAAGCAAGAATTTTTTCGTCATGAGTTAAGAGGAGGAAAAAAAGGGCTAAACTAGTCTTGGTTATACACTGGCTACTGATTATAACTTCAGAAAGTCCATAACCATCAGTCTTATGATCAGGATCTGTTCTCCTGACTTTGCAAGCAGTTGACTAAAACAATCACCATTTTGCCCAGTCCATAGGTTTTTGGCCCAGTGCAAACAGAGAGGCCTAAGGCAGTTTCTCTGGAGTGGTCCTTCTGACTTCATTTTAAAATGGCTCCATTCAGGTCGATTTTTCCCACTAACATTAAATTAGTCATCATTTCCTATATCTTGTTGTGTTCCTACCAGGAATGGTAAGAATGGATGGTGAATTTTGTGAAATTTGGGTGGGGGATAGCATATGAAGATAATGTGATTTTCTTCCATAAAACCATTAATATCATGAATTATTAGTGGACATTCTATGCTTTTTTTTTTTTTTTTAATTTCTAGAGAGAGAGAGACAGCGTGAGCAGGGGAGGGTCAGAGAGAGAGGGAGTCACAGACCAAAACAGGCTCCAGGCTCTGAGCTGGCAGTCAGCACAGAGCCCGACGCGGGGCTCGAACCCACGAACTGCGATATCATGACCTAAGCGAAAGTCGGACGCTTAACCGACTAAGCCACCCAGGCGCCCTTTTAGTGGACATTCTAATATCAAACTATGTTTTTATTACTGAGAAATTCCCACTTAATTATGATTTTTAAATGCTTATTTATTTTTGAGAGAGAGAGACAGAAAGAGCGCACAATGGCAGAGAGGGGCAGAGAGAGAGAGGGAGACAGAGAAACCAAAGCAGGCTCCAGGCTCCGAGCTGTCAGCAGAGAGCTCAATGTGGGCCTTGAACTCATGAGCTATGAGATCATGACCTGAGCCAAAGTTGGACGTCTAACCGACTGAGCCTCCCAGGCATCCCAATTTTTTTTTTTGAACATGCCATTGGGTTTTTGTTTGCTGGTTGTCAAATTTTGTGGTAATATTTGTGATATAATAATATATTTGTTTTTTTCCCTGGTTCTCGACACAGAGCTCCTAACACCCTGGGAGTTTTCTGAGTGATAGGAGTGTCTTTTGTTTTTCATAATAAGCCCCTTTGATCACACCTTACTATATGCTAATGAGGTAGCTAGGAGTGGGGCCCCTAGATAGTCTCAGAATGGGGTTGGGGTCACCAGAAAGACCAATGATTAGAGGACTGGCACTTTCCAACCCATCTGCTGACTTCCAGGAAAGAGGTGGGTAACATTGGTGGTTAAGGGCCATAAAAACTCTTGCACTAGGATATTTGATGAGCTTCGGGGTTGGTGAACACACCAACCAGTGTGAACACACTGAGGTGTTATGAGGGTGGCACTCCCAGAGAGGGCATGGGGAGCTCCAAGCATTCCCCCTCCTAATACCTTGTCCTATGCATCTTCTCCATTTGGCTGTTTCAGACTCGTATCCTTTATAATAAATTCATAAATGTAGGTAAAGTACCTTCCTAAGTTCTGTGAGCCATCCTAGCAAAGTATCAAACCTAGGATGGGATTGTGGGAGCCCCCAGTTTATAGCTGATTGGTCAGAAGTACTGGTGGCCAGGGATTTCAGACTGGCTTCTGGAGTCACGAGCAGTCTTATAGGACTGAGCACTTAAGCTGTGGAGCAAAGCATCTCACTTAGTGTTTGTGGTGGTGGGGGGAGGGTAGGTACCTGAAGAAGCTGCTCCCCCCAGGGCTCCCTGGTGTAAAGATGGGAGATGTCCAGGAAAACTAGAACCCTCTGAGGTCCTGTTCAGCATCAGGTCCTAAATTCAGCAATTTAGGAGAAATCTAGCCTGAATTCTTTCTGATGTAGCTGTATTTCGTTGGATTTGCAGGAAGGCTAAGATTTTTCCAAACTCCCTCAAAGAAGTGAAATAGGGATGTCTGGGTGGCTCAGTCAGTTAAGCATCCAACTTTAGCTCAGATTGTGATCTTGCAGCTTGTGAGTTTGAGCCCCGCGCCAGGTTCTGTGCTGACAGCTCAGAGCCTGGAGCCTGCTTCAGATTCTGTGTCTCCTTCTCTCTCTCTCTGCCCCTCCCCATCTCACACTCTGTTTCTCTCTCTCTCTTAAAAATAAATAAACATTAAAAAATTTTAAAAAGAAGTGAAAAAAAGGTAGTGTCAATATGCTTATTTTGTGGGCTCTGAGCCAAGTCTCATCTCATGGCTTCTTTTTCTCTCTCCAGCCCTGCCTTCTCTGGACACTCTGCACATCTCCAGGAAAAGAACTCAGAAAACCAGTCATCCCTGACAATTCTAAAAATCATGCCCCATGTGAGTTACTATTTCATTTTCTTTCTTTCTTTCTTTTTTTTTTTTTTTAAGTAATCTCTGAACCAAACATGAGGCTCAAACTCAAAACCCTGAGATCAAGTTACAATGTTCTTCTGACTGGGCCAGCAAGGAGCCCCTCATTTTTCCTTCTTGAAGTGATGTGTGATGTGAACATCAGATTTATTTATCCCCAAATTTTCTGCCTTGATTAGCTGCCTGAAGGAATCACTCCCAAATTTCTCCCATCCCAGTGGCTGACCCTAGCAAGGAGCTCCATTCTTTTCTAAATGCTTTTCCCCTCACCAGAGAGTGTTTAGGTATTTTTCCAGATCATTCTACATATTTTACATGCAAAATCTTCTGCCAAGAGTCCTAAGGAAGCAGTATTAAAAGCAGTATTACTAATACTAATAGTCCCCTTAAGAGCAGTATTAGTATAATGGTTTGGTAAGGTAGTTACATGGGACACATGGCAACTTGATCTTCTCTATAAATCTAGGTTTCCCACTTGGAAGTGACAGATTTCTGCTGAGTGTTCCAAGTCTCAGTTTGTGATAAAATTTTCTGCAAGGCTTCTAAGATTGGGTGGTAAACTGAGTCCTGAGAAGGAAGAGATCTTGCCTCTTGCATATTTTCCTGTTGATGCCATGACAAATTACTACAAACTCAGTAACTTAAAACAAACACAAGTTTATTATCTTATACTTCTGGAAGTCAATGTCTGAAATTACTTTTACAGGCAAAAATGAAGGTGTCGGTAGGTCTGTGTTCTTCTGGAGGTTCTAGAGAAGAATCTATTTCCTTGCCTGTTTCCAGCTGCTAGAGGCTGCCCGCATTTCTCGGCTTGTGGCTGCCTTCCATTTTCACAGCCAGCATCATTCTGACCTCTGCTTTCATTTTCACATCTTCTTCTCTGACTCTTCTGCCTGCCTCTATCGCTTGAAATACTCTTATGATTACATTGGACCCAGCCAGATAGTCCAGGATAATCTTCCCATCTAAAGATCCTCAATCACATCCACAAAGCCCCATTTGTCATATAAGGTTACATACTCACAGGTTCCGGAGATTCGGATGTGGACATCTTGGGGAGGGTGTTATTCTATGTACCTCAGCCCTCTTGCCCAAGAACCAATAAGATGATGATCAGTGGAAACTAATTTGAGAATAAATTATTTGTAAAAAAAAAAAAAAAAAAAAAGATGATGATCAGTAGTCAGATTTACCTCGGAGTTGGCCAGAATGTGTCAGTGATACCCAAGGCACCTAGACTGGCATCCATCAGCTTGCTGTAGCCTAGGAATACAGGAAGTAGAAATAAAACCTACCAGATGACTACTCTCTTGAGGATTGCAGATTCTTAGAACCCAAGAGACATTAGAGAATTTAATTGAAATACTCCCAAATAAGCAGATCATTTCATACATAAAATGGAAATATCAATTATATTCGGTGACATAATATTGTGATTTGAAGAATTCGAATCTACAAAACATTCTTTTTTAAAAAATATTTATTTATTTTGAGAAAGAGAGAGTGTGCTTGCATAAGCGGGGGAGGGACAGAGAGAGAGGGAGAAAGAATTCCAAGCAGACTCTGTGCTGACAGCACAGAGCCCAACCCAGGGTTCGATCTCACAAACTGTGAGATCATGACCTGAGCTAAAATCAAGAGTCAGATACTTAACTGACTGACCTACGCAGGTGCCTCAATCTTTAAAAAATTCTTAAGTTATATCCAAATTCTATGTTTCAGCCTAAGGATTTGTTAAAAATCATTTGGAAAGATTTCATTACATTTGTGTATATTTTTCTTTGAGGGGAGAAGAAAAGGAAATAGCTCATATTTGTTGAGAATTTCTTATTTTTTGAGAACTTGAAAAGCTTAATATGCTGTGTGATTGCAAATAATATTTCATTTAATTAGAGAACTGCATTCATCTGGGCTTCTGTATTCCTGGACTTTCCTGGATAATAGAATTGTCCTATTATACACTGGAAGTTTTGTCTTTAGTACCTTTGTTGACAGTGTAGTTCAGGCACCTAACTTCTTTTAATGTTACAAGGTGTTCATCCATGGCCTATTTATTGTGTCATCCCCTTCTTTCATGCCTCCCTCTTTTCTTTCCTCATTTTACCTCAAAGTCATTGCCATATTTTCACCAATAGTAAATGGATTTGTTGTTTCAGTGGTTGGTGACTTTCAGGGATGTGGCCATTGACTTCTCTCAGGAGGAGTGGGAATGCCTTAACTCCACTCAGAGGGACTTGTACAGGGATGTGATGTTGGAGAACTACAGCAACCTGATCTCATTGGGTAAGATCATCTTGTACAATACTCAGAATTTGTCTCCCATATTTTCTTCCCTTTTCCTCACGATTTTCTGATTTCTGTTCCCTAAAGAAAGGTTTGAGTGTTTTGGAGATAGAAATGTAACTGAGCTCAAGGAGTTCACTGTGTGGGGTGCACCAAATTGCACACAACCCAGGGAAATGTTGAAAGCAAAGAACTTCGTATTACTTGCTACAGAGACAGGGAGATTGGTCTGAATGCACTGACTCCCTGTGGGATTATTACAGGAAATTTTTATGCAGTGTATCAGGGTGGAGGCAGGGAGCTCGTACAGGCACTTTTTGTTCAATTGCACCTGTCCATCATGTCAACATGCCAGTATGTACATCATATGTTCAAAAAATGGTGGAAAGCTCCACTCATAGGAGGAGATTTTATTTTATTTTTTTTACTTTTTTTAAATTTTTTAAAAATGTTCATTTATTTATTTTGAGAGGGAGAGAGAAGGAAGAGGGACAGCAAGAGAGGGAGAGAGAATCCCAAGCAGGCCGATTGCTCAGCATGGAGCCTGACATGGAGCTTGATCTCATGACTGCAAGATCATGACCTGAGCTGAAATCAAGAGTCAGATGCTTAACTGACTGAGCAACCCTGGTGCCCTGGAGGAGCTCTTATTATTATAAGGAGCTAAGGTAACTTCAGGTCAGCTCAGAGGGGCTTCTGTGCAGGTCCTTAGTTCTATTGTGGCTGAAAATGGCTCACATAAGGGGCTAATGGGCTAGACACACTTAGCAAGGGACTGTCAGGTGAAACACTTATTTAGGTGTCTCCTTGGCTGGAACTGTTGGGTCTGCAAAACAAGACACATTATTTTTCTCCTTTGCTTCTCCTCCTCCCTTCTGCTGATAGTCTTAAGCCCTCTTATTGGAATAACTTCCTCTTTCATCCTAGCTAACAAAAATAGACAGCTCCAATGTGTACATTCCTTTTTTAAAAATAATTTTTAAAAATCTTTATTTTTGAGTGAGAAAGAGAGATAGAGTGTGAGTGGGGGGAACGGCAGAGAGAGAGGGACACACAGAATCTAAAGCAGGCTCCAGGTTCTGAGCTATCCACACAGAGCCCAATGCAGGGCTCAAACTCAGAAACCGTAAGATCATGACCTGAGCCAAAGTCAGATGCTCAACAGACTGAGCCACCCAGGCACCCCTCCACTGTGTACCTTCTTACTTCTCATCCTTCAGACCTTCACATAAATCCTCTGTCACTTCCTTCAGTGTCTTTCTTTGATGACCAGTGGATTGGATTTGAATCTGGGACTCTTATACCATGACCATAACCATATCCATTTCTTTTCTTTTAAGCTGGATGTGTGATCCCTAAACCAGATGTGTTTTCTTTATTGGAGAAAGGGAAGGACCCCTGGATGGTGAAGAGAGCCATGACAAGAAGATGGAGCTCAGGTGAATAAAGAGCAAATCACATGGGAACAGCTATTGCTCATAATAATACAGCTGGTCTGTGAGGTGGCAGAACTTGGAGATGGTTACGTGAAGCTCTCTTCAAAGGCTTGTGGAAAGAAGTCTAAGGTCTTAGTAGGAAGGTGATACCAATATGAGCTCCCAAAGGAACTTCCCTTCCAACTTCCATTTACCGTTCTTCCTCTCTCATATTACCCTTTCATTTTAATGAGGAAGTTATCTTTGATTTCTTCTAGAGATAATCCTTTTATTTATTTTTGAGAGAGAAAGACAGAGTGTGAGCAGGGGAGGGGCAGAGAGACAGGAAGGTCAGTGTGGCTAGAACAAGGAGAGTGAAAATGAAAATTAGTGATGAAGTCAGAGAAATAAGCAGAGAACAGATCACATAAGGCCATGTAGGCCATTGCAAGGAATGTAATTATATTCTAAGTATGTTAAGAAGCTATTGGAGGGTTTTGTGGAGATGAGTAAGGGATCTTTGTTTACAGATCACTCTGGGTACTTCTGTAGAATGAGGTTAAGAATGAAAGCAGGAATGGGGCGCCTGGGTGGCTTAGTCGGTTAAGCGTCCGACTTTCGCTTAGGTCATGATCTCGCGGTTCTGTGGGTTCGAGCCCCGCGTCGGGCTCTGTGCTGACTGCCAGCTCAGAGCCTGGAGCCTGTTTCGGTCTGTGACTCCCTCTCTCTCTGACCCTCCCCTGCTCACGCGGTCTCTCTCTCTCCTAGAAATAAATAAAACATAAAAAATTAAAAAAAAAAAAAAAAGAATGAAAGCAGGAAGGCCAGTTAGAGGACTAGTTCAGGAGTCCACATTAGAGATGATAGTATCTTGGAATGGGGCCTAATATGTGAAGGTAATGAGAATGGGTTATATCTGATGGTACAATTAATAGAATTTGCTGAAGTATTAGAGATAGAAAGAGGCATCAGAGTTTGGAAGCCTGCAGAAGGAAGTCAAGAGTTATGCATTGGAGGCAGCCATTAGATATTCTTGACAGAGAAGTTAGATACGCAGCTGAAAGCCTGCAGGATGGTAGTCAGGACTGAGGGATAGGTACGAGGTTAATCTCTGGATGATGGTGCAAGATGAGATTATGGAGGGAATTGATTTAGATAGAAGACAAGGTAAAGTCCAGGGGCTACACCTTGGGCCATTCCAACATTTAGGTGAGAAGAGGAAAATGCTCCAGCAAAGGAAATGCACGGGTAACCTAAGTAACCTATGATGTAGGGCATCGTGAGGAATGCATAATCCTTGGAACCAAGTGGAGAGAGTGGTTAACTATGACAGATGCTGCTACGAGTTCAACTAGGATGAAGGATGAGACCCGGCCACTGGATGTGGCAAGACAGAGTAGTGGTGACCCAGTCAGAGTAAGTTTGGAAATGAGAGAAATAAAAACCTGATTGTAGAGGATTTAACAGAGAGTTGGGAAGAAATAAACCAACAGTAAAAACTGTTGTGGGACAATGACTTCACTCACCAGGCAATGTTAAGGGCCCATTTGGGAAAATCTCAAAAGCACAAATAGAGTTTTAAAATATATTAGAAGCTTTTTATAATGGTGTCCTAATAATTAGGACCAAGAAGTACGACTCAAGTTTGTATATGTGGAATTATATCACCTGCATAAAAGTGCAAGAAAAAAATCCTGGAACCAAATATGGCAAAAATGTCAGTTATGAGGGTGGGAGACAAAGGGGGAAAATGTATTAATAGGAAACACAGACCTCTCTTTTGAGAAGTTTTGTGTGTTTTTTTTTTTAATGTTTTATTTATTTCCAGGAGAGAGAGAGAGAGACAGCATGAGCAGGGGAGGGTCAGAGAGAGGGAGTCTCAGACTGAAACAGGCTCCAGGCTCTGAGCTGGCAGTCAGCACAGCGCCCGACGCGGGGCTCGAACCCACGAACCGCAAGATCATGACCTAAGCGAAAGTCGGACGCTTAACCAACTAAGCCACCCAGGCGCCCCACTCTCTTCTGAGAAGTTTTACCAGGAAGGCGTACAGTAAATGGAGGGGAGCTACAGGGTGAACCCAGGATCAAAGGAGAAGTTGTTTTGTTTTGATTTTGAAGGAGAGTCTTTAAGGTGGAGATAAATATTGGAGAGATGGTACAAGAGTAAGTGATCTGGAAATATGGGTAGTTGTGGTCAAAAAGGATGGTTACTGGAATTGGGTTTGGGGAGGTATTGTCCTAACTGGAAATAACAAGGTCTGTTATGTCTACTGCAAGGGATGGTAGGTGGAGTGAGGTGGAGGAAAATGGTGCTTCTGGGAAGCAGTGTGCTCAAGGTTGCAATCAGAGCAAGAGGTGAAGAGAATACGCAGAGGGAGGGAAGCTGAGGTTGTAGAATATTTGCAGAAAGGGGCGCCTGGGTGGCTTAGTCGGTTAAGCGTCCGACTTTCGCTTAGGTCACGATCTCGCGGTTCGTGGGTTCGAGCCCCGCGTCAGGCTCTGTGCTGACTGCCAGCTCAGAGCCTGGAGCCTGTTTCAGTCTGTGACTCCTTGTCTCTCTGACCCTCCCCTGCTCACGCTGTCTCTCTCTCCTAGAAATAAATAAAACATTAAAAAAAAAATTTTTTTTTAAAAACTTGTTTAATGTTTATTTTTGAGAGAAAGGAACAGAACATGAGTGGGGGAGGGGCAGAAAGAGAGGGAGACAGAGAATCTGAAGCAGGACCCAGGCCTTGAGCTGTCAGCCCTGAGCCTGATGTGGGGCTCAAACCCAGGTGAGATCATGATCCGAGCTGACAGCGGACACTAAACCAACAGAGCCACCCACGTGCCCCTCAATAAACTTTATTGGAGAGGCAGTAGGACTTGTTGGTAGATTAGATATTTAACTAGACATTTGATTGAATGTTTATAGGGGAATGTTTTTGTTATGTTATAAGCTTCTTTGATTGGATTCTGATCCACTCCAAAGTTTGAGAACCATGCACTTAAACTGTTTTCCTAATTACTTTGCTCCCTATAAACTCCCCTCATTCTATGTATTCTCCTTGTGTCTTTTAATTGCACAAAATATTTCAGCACTGTGTAAGTCATTCTGTTCTTATCAGAATTTTTATTTTACCTATCATTTTTATTTTAGAAGTTTCATTTCCCCTTGTTAAAAAAAAAAAAAAAGGCAGGAATTTGCTTTCTTGTTATTTTACAGACTTGGAACCCAGTTGGGAGACCATAAAGTCATCTCCAGAAAAGGGAGCTTATGAAATGGAATCACTGCAGTGGGAGAATATGAGGAAATCTATCAGCTATAACTTTGATTACAATGGTCTTACAGATAATATGGAGGGCAAAGGTAAATTTGAGGATCAGCAGAGAGGTCAGGAAGCACTTTACATGCACATGAAAATTACCTGTGGAGAAAAGGCCACCCAGAGCCATTCTGTGTCACCTACTCTTCATCATATAAATCTTGCCAAGGAAAAATTGTACAAATGTAAGGAATGTAAACGAGCTTTCAGCTACCTGTCATGCCTTACTCAACATGAGAAAAGCCATAATAAAGAAAAACACTCTGAAGTTAAGAAACGTAGGAAGATCTGCAGCAAAAAGCCAACCTATATGCAACATCAGAAGATTCAGAATGGTGAAAAGCCTTATGAGTGTATGGAATGTGGGAAGGCCTTTGGTCGTAGTTCTGATCTGATTCAACATCAGAAAATTCATACTAATGAAAAACCTTATCAGTGTAAGGCATGTGGGAAAGCTTTTATTCGTGGTTCACAGCTCACTGAACATCAGAGAGTTCATACAAGAGAGAAACCATATGAATGTAAGAAATGTGGAAAAGCCTTTAGTTATTGTTCACAATATACTCTCCATCAGAGAATTGTATCTGACAAAATGTTGAATGTAAACAAGGAATGTGCCCACATCCTTTAGCCTACTTCTCAATTTTAAGTGGGAAAAATGATAATAGTGGTGAGAAACTTTAAATGTGTAAGAGCAGTTTTCCCAAATGTATTTTAAATTCACCTTAAACTTCTATTGATTTCTCATAAGGTGAAAAGCCTTATAAAATAAAGAAGTCCAACAAGTAACTAGCAGATATGTTTCTGTAACAATGAGAAAAAAATTTTTTTAGCGTTTTATTTATTTTTGAGAGAGAGAGACAGCAGGAGCAGGAGTGGGGGGGCGGTCAGAGAGAGAGGGAGACACAGAATCCGAAGACAGGTTCCAGGATCTGAGCTAGCTGTCAGCACAGAGCCCGACACAGGGCTTGAACCCACAAACCGTGAGGTCATGATCTGAGCTGAAGTCTGACATCTAACCAACGGAGCCACCCAGGCGCCCCCTTTAAAAATTTTTAATGTGTATTTATTTTAGAGAGAGAGAAGCAGAGCATGAGCAGGGAAGAGGCAGACAGAGAGGGAGACACAGAATCTGAAGCAGGCTCCAGGCTCTGAGCTGTGAGGACAGAGTCCAATGCAGGGCTCAAACCCATGAACTGTGAAATCATGACTTGAGCTGGAGTTGGACGCTTAACTGACCAAGCCACCCAGGCACCCCTGTGCATGTAATGATTTTGAACATTATAAAATGTGAATTATCTTTTTGTTCTACACTTCAAGAAACAGATATTATGATATAAATAAGTTTGTTAGCATATAATGGACACAAATAACAATTGGTAAAATGATAGTAATAAAAATAAAATAAAAATCATTGATAGAATAATTAAAACAGAGGTTCTCAAAATAATAATTTTGTACGTGTGATGCACTCTGCTGTTTTCTATTACACGGTCTGTAATAAACACTACAGCCCACTCCGTTGTCTTTCACAGCTTAATACTGTTCATTATCCCCTTTCTGAAACACTTTTTTAAAAAAAAATTTAAATGTCTTTTTATTTATTTCTGAAAAGAGAGAGAGAGAAACAGCATGAACAGGGGAGGGTCAGAGAAAGAGGGAGACACAGAATCTGAAACAGGCTCCAGGCTCTGAGCTAGCTGTCAGCAGAGCCCGATGCGGGGCTTGAACCCATGAACTGTGAGATCATGACCTGAGCCGAAGTCGGACGCTGAACCAACTGAGCCACCCAGGCGCCCCTGAAAAACACTTGTTTACAAAATTAGTCCAACAAAAATCCAAACATTTTTAAAGTGCAAAAACAAAACAAAACAAAACAAAACAAACAAAACCTGAGAGCATTAAAACTCTACTGAATCATTAGAGTAACCGCTGTGATGCTAATGCAATCATGCATTCCCTGCTGACATTGGACAAACTGACATTATCAAACTAAATTTAAAGAAAATGTAAATAATGAAACGCAAGTAAAATATTTGCTGCATTGATCACAAGTCATTAACATATATTTGTCATATAACATATTTGGATATTAGCAGAAAACACACTGAACCAGACTCTCCAAAATATGTTCAAGAGGTAATAATCTCCAAAATACCATTGGAGAAGACTCTGTCTCATTGCATATTTTGGCACATAACCAAATTCCCTTACTGGCCAATGAATTACAGTTTGAACAAGCCAAAATAAAAGGTAGAGAGAAGACCTGCAATAAAGAAAATATTACCATTGTTCAACACACTGTTTCCCAGTCCTGACCATAAATTCTTGCCCCTCCATAATATTTACTGTATTCAGATTATTAACACACTTTGAGAAATCCATTTCTGGCCAAAAAGAATAGTTATAAGAGAAAATTTAAGGCATGGAAATTAATTAAATTTGGTGGGTGGTGCAGTATTTGGGAGTTCTAAAATTAATCAGTACACTATACACGGAGAGTTCCTCTAGTTCAAGTTTTCACAACCTTGTCCCTATTCTCTCATCATCTAGATCGATTTAGTTAGATTTTTATTCTTGATGTTGTTGTTAAAAGATTGTTTAGGGGTGCCTGGGTGGCTCAGTCAGTTAAGCGTCAGACTCTTGGCCTTGGCTCAGGTCATGATCTCACAGTTTCGTGAATTTGAGCCCAAAGTTCCACACGAGGAGCCTGCTTGGGATTCTCTGTCTCCCTCTCTCTCTGCCCCTCCCACACTTGTGCTGTCTCTCTCTCTCAAAATAAAGTTTAAAAAAAGATTGTTTAATGTGAAACTTGAATGAGTATTAATTATCTCAGTACTTTATTTCATAAATCATTTTGAAACTAAGAGCATCCCTATTGAGGTAATGGTGAGGGGATAGGAATGTACACTAATCAAAGAATTCATAAAGACTAACAAGCTGTGGTTGTTATACTGCTTTAGTTGCTACTTGAAGGTATATTGATACCATCACACTTGTTCAAATTAAGATTTATTTCCCCTACATGCCTACAATTCTTTTCAAGAGTCACCACATTCCTCTTACAAAGTTAGATAACAAAGTTTACCCCAGAGATGTAGTGCAAGTTAAAAAGAATCACATTCACTATCTCTCATCCATCTACTGTTAAAACTTTGGTTTTTATCTTGTGATGTTTCCTTCTGTTCTCAAATATGGTCTGTATTTGAATCTAACAAAAGTATATTTTAATGGGATAGCTACCCACTTCATCTGTAACTTGTTTTATTTTAACTTTCTAGTGTAGCACATACCAAACAACAAAAATAGAATAGTAAAATGAACCAACATATACCCATCACATGTTTTTATTTTTATTTTTCAATTCAAATATAGATAACCTACATCATCACATATTTTTTAATGTTTATTTACTTATTTTGAGAGAGAGAATGAGCGAGTAGGGAGGGGCAGAGGGAGAGAGAGACAGACAGACAGAATCCCAAGTAGGCTCCACACTCAGCAATGGAGTCCAACACGGGGCTCATTCTCTGACTGTGAGATCATGACCTGAGCCGAAGTCAAACACTTAACCAACCGAGCCACCCAGGTGCCCCTCGTTAAGAATTTTTTAAATCCACAAAATAATGAGGACAGATACAGAGGATACAGAATCGAACATCTAGAAAAGAAAAAAATCTCAGAAGAAACTTTTATTGGAGATTAAATACAGAGGAAGGAAAAATTCAGTAAATTTGAAAATATGCTTGGAAAAATGAAGCACAGAGAGAAAAAATACTGAAAGAAAAGGGCCTCAGTGACCTGTGGACAAACTAAAGCAGGTTTTGTGTAAATGAAATTATGAGCAAGATGGTAGAGTTGGATGTCCTGGGCCCTTTTTCCTCCAACAAACACACTGATATAGCAATTCATGGAAAAACTTCCTTCGTGAGAAATACAAAAACTGAGTAAAGGTTTCTGCACCCAAGAAGAATGCAAAGGCAAATTCATCAAAACCCACAGGGAGATATGGGACACCATTCCACCAGAATCCAGGCACATAGTGCGACATCGGTGCAACATCATATGATCAGGTAGCTCCTGGCTACCAGCTTCACCTAGGGGAGGGAAGGGGACATTTTATACATTCTATACCTCACATTTCGTGAAGGAGCTCCCAGAACACTGACTTAGGTCTTGCCGGTTGTGGAGTTCTGACAGGTCCAGTAAAATCTAGCCACTGCATAGATAATAGAGATGGTGGGTTGGGCTGGTGGATACCATTAATCCTTACCTCTATTTAACACAAAGCAAGAAGATGAAAAATCTCAACCCTCAGCTTCCTCGTGGGGAAGAAAAGAGTTGATCAGCGTGTCCAGCCCTCCAGTGTTGCTGGGGCCATCTAATGACCTGGGATTTGACTTAGTCTTAGAGCTCTGAGAGGTCTGGCATAGTCTGTCTACCCACCTTTGGGGGAACAGAAACAATGGTTTCAACTGATAGATGCCACAACCCCCCATTCCCAGCCCAGCACAGAGTGGGTGGGCAAAAATAACAGACTGCCTGCTTCTTCCTGGGGGTGAGAAAAGGTAATACAGGGCCCCAGGTAAAGGTGGAGATTGGCAGAGAATTTAAAAATATTCAACAATATACTGGATACAAGAGATACATTTTAGATTCAAACATCAAATTTCAAAACAAAAGGACAGAAAAAGATATACCATGCAAACAGCAACCATAACAGAACTGGAATAGCTATACTATCAGATCAAAGAGACATTGAGACAAAATTACCAGAGACAAAGAGGTACACTTTATCATCAAAAAAAGGGCTAATCCATCAAGAAGACATAACAATCATAAGCATATATGCACCTAAAACCAACATCCCAAGTGTCCATCACCAGATGAATGAAGAAACGAAATCAACTGTCTTAAATATGTTGAAAAAGCTGCAAGAAGTTGTGGAGCTTAAAAGTATAATAACTGAAATGAAAAATGTACTAAACACTTACCAGGTTGCCTATTTTATATATATTTTTAAGTGTTTTTATTTTGGGGGGTGCCTGGGTGGCTCAGTCGGTTAAGTGTCTGACTTTGGCTCAGGTCATGATCTCATGGTTCATAGGTTCGAGCCCTGCATCAGGCTCTGTGCTGATTGCTCAGATCTATCAAAATAGATTGCTCAGAACCTGGAGCTTGCTTTGGATTCTGTGTCTCTTTTTCTCTCTGCCCCTTCTCCGCTCACACTCTGTCTCACTCTGTCTCTCAAAAACAAATAAATGTAAAAAAAGAAAAAAGTTTTTGAGGCAGGGGGAAGGCAGAAAGAATGGGAGACAGAGGATCCAAAGCAGGCTCTGTGCTGACAGCAGAGAGCCCAATGAGGGGCTTGCACTCACCAACTGAAATCATGACCTGAGCGGAAGTCAGAGGCTTAACCGACAAGCCACCTAGGAGACCCTAGGATGCCCATCTTAAAAACTGAAAAATAACAACTGTTGATGAGGCTATGGAACAATTGGGATGCTCAGATATTGCTAGACATGATGCAGCTGCTATGAAAAATAATTTGGTGGTTCCTCAAAAGCTAAATACGGAATTCCCATATGAACCAACAACTCCACTCAGGTATTAAAGGAATTGAAAGTAGTGATTTGAATAGATACTTAGACACAAATGTTTCTTGCAGCAATATTCATAATGTAGAAATAACTTGTGTCCATCAACAGAATAGATAAACAAAATGTAGTATATATGCACACTGGAATATTATTCAGGCACAAAAAGAAATGAAATTCTTGCACATGCTACAATATGGATTGGTGTTGAAAACATTACATTAAGTAAAATAAGCAGACACAAATATTGTATGTTTCCACTTATATGAAATATCAAGAATAGGCAAGTTCATAGAGACAGAAAGTAGATTAGAAGTTATTGGGGAGTCAAAAGCAAGGGAATTAAGAGCAAAAATAAACTGTTGGGACCTCCTCAAGATTAAAAGCTTCTGCACAGCCAAGGAAACGACCCAGAAAATTAATAGGCAACCAACGGAATGGGAAAAGATAGTTGCAAATGACGTATCAGATAAAGGGTTGATATCCAGAATCTACAAGGAACTCACCAAACTACACGCCCGAAAAACAAACAACCCAGTGAAGAAATGGGCAGAAGATATGAACAGACACTTCTCCAAAGAGGACATGCAGATGGCCAACAGACACATGAAACGATGTTCAGCATTGCTCCTCATCAGGGAAATACAAATCAAAACCACACTGAGATACCACCTCACGCCAGTCAGAGTGGCTAAAATGAGTCAATCAGAGAACTCTAGATGCTGGCGAGGATGTGGAGAAACGGGCACCCTCCTACACTGTTGGTGGGAATGTAAACTGGTACAGCCCCTCTGGAAAACAGTGTGGAGGTTCCTCAGGAAACTAACAATAGAACTCCCCTAGGACCCAGCAATAGCACTGCTAGAATTTACCCAAGGGATACAGAAATGCTGATGCATAGGAGCACATGGACCCCAATGTTCATAGCAGCACTCTCCACAATAGCTAAACCATGGAAAGAGCCTAAGTGTCCATCAACAGACGAATGGATCAAGAAGATGTGGTTTATCTATACCATGGAATACTACATGGCAATGAGAAACAATGAAATCTGGCCATGTGTAGCAACATGGATGGACCTTGAGGGTGTTATGCTGAGCGAAATGTCAGGCAGAGAAGGACAAATATCATATGTGTGCACGTATAGGAGGATTAGGAGGAACTTAACAGAGGACCAAGGGGAGAAGAAGGGCGGAAATGGTGGGGGAAAGGGAGAGAGGCAAACCATGAGAGACTCTTGAATGCTGACAAAAACTGAGGACTGGTGGATGTGGGGGAGGGGGAGTGGGCATGGAGGAGGACACTTGTGGGGATGAGCACTGGGTGTTATGTGGAAACTAATTTGACAATAAACTATTTGTAAAAAAAAAAAAAGAAGTTATTGGGGAGTTATTGATTAATGGTTAGGGTTTCTGTTTGAGGTGATGAAAAGGTTAAAAAAAATAGCAGTGATAGTTGCACAACAATGTGAACATAACTAATGTCACTGAATTGTACATTTAAAAATGGTGAAAATGGCAATTTTACGCTGTATATATTTTACAGCTTGTAAACAGCTGGTGATGTAATATACCAAAAATTATTGAATAGCACATTTAAAATTTTTTAAATGTTTGTTCTTGAGAGAGAGAGACAGAGACAGAGACAGAGCATGGGGGGAGGGGGGAAGGGGCAGAGAGAGAGGGAGACACAGAATCTGAAGCAGGCTCCAGGCTCTGAGCTGTCAGCACACAGCCGGATTTGGGGCTCAAACCCATGAGCTGTGAAATCATGACTTGAGCTGAAGTCAGATGCTTAACTGACTGAGCCACCCAGGCACCCCTGAATAGTACATTATAAAAGGGTAAAGTATGTGGAATGTAAATTTTATCTCAATAAAGCTATTTTATTTATTTATTTACTTTTTAAATATTTTATTTATTTCTAGGAGAGAGAGACAGCGTGAGCAGGGGAGGCTCAGAGAGAGAGGGAGTCACAGACTGAAACAGGCTCCAGGCTCTGAGCTGGCAGTCAGCACAGAGCCCGACACGGGGCTCGAACCCATGAACCGCGAGATCATGACCTAAGCGAAAGTCGGACGCTTAACCGACTAAGCCACCCAGGCGCCCCATCAATAAAGCTATTTTAAAATTAGAAACAAACTAAACTATGAATATAATTTCTTATGTAATTGTACTTTACTATTCACATTATTTACTTCATCTTGGGTGAATGAATTAGTTTGTGGTTTACAAGAGATGATCCATTTCATGCTGATGCATAGGAGCACATGTACCCCAATGTTCATAGCAGCACTCTCAACAATAGCCAAAACATGGAAAGAGCCTAAGTGTCAATCAACAACAAATGGATCAAGAAGATATGGTTTATCTCTATGATGGAATACTACATGGCAACGAGAAAGAATGAAATCTGGCCATGTGTAGCAACATGGATGGACCTTGAAGGTGTTATGGTGGGCGAAATAAGTCAGGCAGAGAAGGACAAATACCATATGTTTGCACGTACAGGAGGATTAAGAGGAACTTAACGGAGGACCATGGGGGAGAAGGGGGGAAATAGTGGGGGAGAGGGAGACAGGCAAACCATGAGAGACTCTTGAATGCTGAGAACAAACTGAGGACTGATGGGTGTGGGGGGAGGGGGGAGATGGGCGTGGAGGAGGGCACTTGTGGGGCCGAGTACTGGGTGTTATATGGAAACCAATTTGACAATAAACTCTTTGTAAAAAAAAAAAAACACACAAAAAACTAAAAACAAAAAACCACATGTATTTGAGAAGTTCACTTGGGATAATAAATCATTTTGCTGATTAAAAAAAAAGAGAGAGGTGGTCCATTTCTTCTAAGTTGTTGAGTTTCTGTGAGTAGAATTGCTCATGATGCTCTCTTATTATCCTACCATTTGCTGGACTTTTACTAATATTCTCCTACATTTCTGATAGCAGTTTTGCTAGAAGTTTATCAATTTCATTGATCTTTTCAGAGATGAGATTTTGGGTTATTTTTCTGTATTGTTTTCCTGTTTACAATTTCATTGATTTTAAGCTCTTTATATTTATTTCCTTCCTTATGTTCACTTTGCATTGTTTTGTTCTTTTTTTAGTTTCTTATAGAAGGAATTTGAATGGCTTTTTTTAGAACTTTTTTCCATTTTTAATGAGCCTTTAGTGCTATAAATTTCTCTGTAAATTCAGATTTAGTTGTATTCCACAAGTTATCATAGGTTCTATTTTAATTTGTATTCAGTTTAATCTTTTTAAAAAACATCTCTTGAGATTTCCTCTTTGACCCAAGAGTTAAAGTGTGTTGTTTAGTTTCATGTTATCTTTCTGTTAAACAATTTCTAGTTAAACTCCTTTGTGGTCAAAGAACACAGTATGATTTCAATTTTTAAAATATACTTAAAAAATATTTTATCAAAGATCAGTTGGCTGTATACTTTTGGGTCCACTTCTGAGTTCTCAATTCTGTTCCATTGGTCTATGTGTCTGTTTTTGTGCCAGTACCATACTGTCTTGATGATGACAGCTTTGTAGTAGAGGCTAAAGTCTGGGATGGTGATCCCTCCCGTTTTGGTTTTATTTTTCAGTATTACTTTGGCTATTCGGGGTCTTTTGTGGTTCCATACAAATTTTTGGATAGTTTGTTCTAGTTTTGAGAAGTATGCTGATGCAATTTTGATTGGAATTGCATTGAATGTGTAGAGTGCTTTAGGTAGTAATGACATCTTAACTCTATTTATTATTCCTATCCATGAGCATGGAATGTTTTTCCATTTCTTTGTGTCTTCTTCAATTTCCTTCCTAAGTTTTCTATAGTTTTCATCATACAGATCTCTTGTATCCTTGGTTAGGTTTATTCCGAGGTATTTTATGTTTTTTTGTGCAATTGTGAATGGGATCAGCCTCTTGATTTCTCTTTCTGTTGCTTCATTTTAATGTTTATTTATTTTTGAGAGGGGTAGCAGAGAGAAAAGGAGACACAAAATCCAAAGTAGGTTTCAGGCTCAGAGCTGTCAGCACAGAGCCCGATACGGGACTCAAACTCACAAACCATGAGAACATGACCTGAGCCAAAGTAAGATACCTAACCGACTGAGCCACCCAGGTGCCCCTGATTTCAATCCTTTTAAACTTGTTGAGGATTGACAAAGGGTCAAGTATGTGCTCTAACTTGCTATATGTTCTGTGGGCCCTTAGAATGTGTATTCTGCTGTTGTTGGGCGAAGTGTTCTAAATCAACTATAATTGTGGATTTTCCTATTTAATCCTTCAGTTCTATCAGTTTTTGCTTTACATATTTTGCAGCTGTGCAGTTTAGTATATATAAATTTAGGACTGCTATGTCTTCTGGGATTGACCCACTTATTATTACATAATGTGCTTTTTTGGTCCATAATTTTCTTTGCTCTGAATTCTACTTTGATATCAATGTAGTCACTCCAGATTTCTTTGGATTATTATTTGAGTGGTATACTGTTTCCCACCCCTTTGCTTTCAACCTACCTCTATCATATTTGAAGTGATTTGCCGTGTTTTTGTTTGCTTGTTTGGTTGGTTTTGTCAACAGTATATACTTGGGATATGTTATCCATTGTGCCAAACTCTTTTTAACTGATCTTTAGGTCATTTATATTAAATGTACTTAAAATTATGTTAGGATTTAAGTCTGCCATTACATCATCTGCTTTCTGCTTGTATTCTTTGGTTTTTGTGCCTTGGTTTCCTTTTCATGCTGTGTATGGATTACTTGAACATTTTCTTCTGCATCTATTTTAGTATATCTGTGTAATTTTTTAAATTGGATATGTATCTGCACAGATATTATATTAGTAGTAACATTATACAACTGTCAACATTTGCCATTTCAGATAGAATATAGAAACAATACTACTTGTTAGATTAATTTATACTTTTCCCTTTTTGATATACTTGTCTTAAATATTATCTTTACAAACTTTGAGAACCATATTAGACAATATTTTCAGCCAACAAATATGATTTTAAAATATTAAAAGAGGATTATCTATTATATGTATCCATGTTTATCATTTTTGTTGCTTTCTTTTTAAAAATTTTTAAAAAATATTTCATTTGTTTTTGAGAGAGAGATAGAGACAGCGTGAGCAGGGGAGGGTGAGAGAGAGAGGGAGACACAGAATCTGAAACAGGCTCCAGGCTCTGAACTAGCTGTCAGCACAGAGTCCAAACGGGGGCTCGAACCCACGAACTCTGAGATCATGACCTGAGCCAAAGTTGGACGCTTAACCAGCTGAGCCTCCCAGGTTCCCCTGTTGCTTTCTTCTTAATTGATGTTCCAACTTTCATTATCATTTTCTGACTAAAGAAATTTCTTTATGAATTCTTTTTTAAATTTCATTTATTTCTTTTTATTTTTTAATATAATTTATTGTCATGTTAGCCAGTATACAGTGTATACAATGTGCCCTTGGTTTCGGGAGTAGATTCCCGTGATTCATCGCTTACATACAGCACACAGTGCTCATCCCGACAAGTGCCCTTCTCAATGCCCATTACCCATTTTCCTTGCCCCCCCCATCAACCCTCACTTTGTTCTATTTAAGGGTCTCTTACAGTTTGCCTTCATCTCTGTAACTTTTTTTCCCCTTCCCCCATGGTCTTAAGTTTCTCAACTTCCACATATGAGTGAAAATATATGATATCTGTCTCTGACTGACTTATTTCATGTGGCATAATGCCCTCCAATTCCATCCATGTTGTTGCAAATGACAAGGTTTCATTCTTTTTCATTGCCGAGTAGTATTCCATTACACACACACACACACACATCTTCTTTATCCATTCATCAGTTGATGGACATTTGCACTCTTTTCATAATTTGGCTATTGTTAATAACATTGCTATAAACATTGGCATACATGTGCCCTGATAAATCAGCCCTCCTGTATCCTTTGGATAAATTCCTAGTAGTGCTATTGCTGGGTCATAGGGTAATTATATTTTTAATTTTTTGAGGAACCTCCACACTGTTTTCCAGAGTTGCTGCATCAGTTTGATTCCCACCAACAGTGCAAGAGGGTTCCCCTTTCTCCACATCCTTGCCAACATCTGTTGTTTCCTCTGTTGTTACTTTTAGCCACTCTGACCAGTGTGAGGTGGTATCTCAATGTGGTTTTGATTTTTATTTCCCTCATGATGAGTGATGTTGAGAATCTTTTCATGTGTCTATTTGCCATTTGGATGTCTTCTTTGGAAAAGTGCCTATTCATGTCTTCTGCTGATTTCTTCATTGGATTATTTGTTTTTCAGGTGTTGAGTTTGGTAAGTTCTTTACAGATTTTTACAGATTTTGGATACTAACCCTTTATCTGATATGTCACTTGAAAATATCTTTTCCCATTCCACTGGTTGCCTTTTAGTTTTGTTGATTGTTTCCTTTGCTGTGCAGAAGCTTTTAATCTTGATGAGGTTCCAATAGTTCATTTTACTTTTATCTCTCTTGCCTTCAGAGATGTATCCAGTAAGTAGTTGCTGCAGCCAAGGTCAAAGAGGCTGTTGCCTGTTTTCTCTTCTAGGATTTTGACGGTTTCCTGTCTCACAATTAGGTCTTTTGTCCATTTTAAGTTTATTTTTGTGTATGGTGTATGAAAGTGGTCCAGGTTCATTCTTCTGCATGTGGCTGTCCAGTTTTAATAGCACCATTTGCTAAAGAGGCTGTCTTTTTTTCTATTGGATACTCTTCTTTGTTGAAGATTAAGTGCCCATACATTTGTGGCTCCAATTCTAGGTTCTCTATTCTATTCCATTGGTTGGTGTGTCTATTTTTGTGCCAATACCATACAGACTTGATGATTACAGCCTTGTAGTACAGGATTGTAATGCCTCCAGCTTTGGTTTTCTTTTTCAACATCACTCTAGCTATTTGGGGTCTTTTGAGGTTCCATACAAATTTTAGGATGGTTTGTTCTAGCTCTGTGAAGAATGCTGGTGTTATTTTGATTGAGATTGCACTGAATGTGTAGATTACTTTGGGTAGTATCAAATAGTTTAACAATATTTGTTCTTCCAATCCATTAGCATGAAATGTTTTTCCATTTCTCTGTGTCTTCAATTTCTTTCATAAGCTTTCTATAGTTTTCAGCATAAGATCTTTTACCTCCTCAGTTGAGCTTATTCCTAAGTATTTTATGGTTCTTGGTGCAATTATAAATCAACTCCTTAATATCTCTTTCTGTTGCTTCATTATTGGTGTATAGAAATGCAACCAATCTCTGTACATTGCTTTTATGTCCTGCGACTTTGCTGAATTCATGTATCGGCTCTAGCAGGTTTTTTTTGGTGGAGTCTTTCAGGTTTTCCATATAGAGTATCATGTCATCTGTGAAAAGTGAAAGGTTGACTTCTTTACCAATTTGGATGCCTTTTATTTTGTTTTGTTTTCTGATTGCTGAGGCTAGGACTTCCAACATTATGTTAAACAACAGTGGTGAGAAAGGACATCTCTGCCGTGTTCCTGATCTCAGGGGAAAAGCTCTCAGTTTTTTCCCTTGAGGGTGATAGTAACTGTGGGCCTTTCATATATAGCTTTTATGATGTTGAGGTATATTCCTTATATTCAGACTTTCTTGAGGGTTTTTATTAAGAAACAATGCTGTGTTTTATCAAAAGCTTTTTCTGCATCTATTGACAGGATCATATGGTTCTTATTCTTTCTTCTATTAATGTGATGTATCACATTGATTGATTTGTGGATATTGAACCAGACCTGCAACCTAGGAATGAGTTCCACTTGATCATGGTGAATAATTCCTTTAATATACTATTGAATTCGATTTGATACTATCTTGTTGAGACTTTTCATATTCAGGATCATCAGAGATATTGGCCTGTAAATTTCCTTTTTAGTGGGGTCTTTGACTGGTTTTGGAATCAAGGTGATGCTGGCTTCAAAGAATGAGCCCAGAAGCTTTCCTTCTATTTCTATTTTTTTGGAATAGCTTGAGAATAGGTATTAACTCTGTCTGCTTTAAATGTCTGGTAGAATTCCCTTGAGCATTCATCGGCCCAAGACTCTTATTTGTTGAGCGATTTTTGATAACCACTTCTATCTCTTGGCTGGTGATGGGTCTGTTCAAGTTTTTTATGTCTTCCTATGTGAGTTTTGGTAGTGTGTGGGTATCTAGGAATTTATCTGCTTCTTCCAGATTATCCAGTTTGTTTTCTATAATATATAGAAATATATAGTATATAATTATATACTATAATTGTATAGTATTCTATAATGTATTTCTGTGGTGTTGGCTGTGATCTCTCCTCTTTCATTCGTGATTTTATCTCTTTAGATCTTCTCTCTTTTTGAGATGTCTGGCTAAGGGTTTATCAATTTTGTTTATTCTTTCAAAAAACCAGCTCTTAGGTTCAGTGAACTGTTCTGGTTTTTTAAAATTTTATATTCTTTATTTCTGCTATAATCTTTATTTCTCTTCTTCTGCTGACTTTGAGGTTTCTTTGCTGCTCTGTTTCTAGTTCCTTTAGCTGTGAGGTTAGATTCTATATTTGGGATTCTTCTTGTGTCTTGAGATGGGCCTGGGTTGTAATGTATTTTCCCCTTAGGACTGCCTTTGCTGCATCCCAAAAGGTTTGGACTGTTTTCAATTTAATTTGCTTCCATATATTTTTTTAAGTTCTTCTTTAATTTCCTGGTTAACCCATTCATTCTTTAGAAGGATGTTCTTTAACCTCCATGTATTTGGAGGCTTTCCAAATTTATTCTTGTGCCTGATTTCAAGTTTCGTAGTGTTGTGATTGAAAATATGCATGGTGTGATCTCAATTCTTTTACATTTGTGGAGGTCTGTTTTGTGATCCAGTATGTGATCTATTTTGAGAATGTCCCTTGTACACTCAAGAAGAATGTGCATTCTGCTGCTTTTGGATGAAAAGATCTGAATGTATCTGTTAAGTCCATCTGGTCCAATATGTCATTCAGAGCTATTGTTTCCTTACTGATTTTCTGCCTAGATGATCTGTCTATTGCTGTAAGTGGAGTATTAAAGTTCCCTACAATCATGGTACTGTTATCTATACTTTTATTTATGCTTACAATGAACTGATTTATATATTTGGGTGTACCAAATTGGGGGCATAAACGTTTATAATTGTTAGCTCTTCTTGATGGATAGACCCCTCAATTGTGATATAATGCTCTTCTTCATCTCTTGTTACAGTTTTTGGTTTAAACTCTAGTTTGTCTTATATAAGTATGGCTACTCTGGCTTTCTTTTTACATACCATAGCATGATAGATGTTTCTTCATCCCTTCCCTTTCAATCTGCAGGTGTCCTCAGGCCTAAAATGCCTCTTGTAGGCAGTATACAGATGGATCCTGTTTTTTAATTCATTTTGATACCCTATGTCTTTTGATTGGGGCACTTAGTCCATTTACATTCAGAGTGATTATTAAAAGATATGGATTGCCATTGTGTTATCTGTAGGTTTCATGCTTGTGGTGAAGTCTCTGGTCCTTTGTAGTCTTTTCTGCTTTCCACTCACACAGACCCTCTTAGAATCTCCTGCAGGGCTGGTTTATGAACTCCTTTAGTTTTTGTCTGGGAAAGCCTTTGTTTCCCCCTTCTATTCTAAATGACAGGCTTGCTGGATACAGGATTCTTGGCTGCATATTTTTCCTACTCAGCACATTGAACATTTCCTGTCACTCCCTTCTGGCCTGCCAAATTTCAGGGGACAGATCTACTACTACCCTTATGTGCCAAGTCTTGTAGGTTAAGGGCCATTTGCCCCTAGCTGCTTTCAGGATTCTCTTTATCTTTGTATATTTTGCCAGTTTCACTATGATATGTCATGGTGTCAACATGTTTTTGTTGATCTGGGAGTTCCCTGTGCCTCTGGATTTGGATGACTTTTTATACCTCAGATTAGGGAAGTTCTGAGCTATAATTTGTTCAAATAAACCTTCTTCCCCTTTCTCTCACTCTTCCTCTTATGGAACTCCTATGATACGGATATTATTTTATTTCATTGAATCACTTAGGTCTCTAATTGTCCCCCCATGATCTAGTAACTTCCTTTCTCTCCTTTTCTCAGCTTCATCATGTTGCATAATTTTATCTTCTTTTTCACCTATTCTCTCCTCTGCTTCTTCCATCTTTGCTGTCACTACATCTAGTTTATTTACAGCATTTATTAATTCATTATAACTATTTCTTAGGTCCTTGATCTCTGCAGCAGTAGATGCTCTGCTGTCTTCTATGCTTTTATCAAGCCCAGCCATTAGTCTTATGACTATTATTCTAAATTCGTGATCAGATATATTGTTTATATCTGTTTTAAGCAATTCTCTGCTATCATTTCTTCCTGGAATTTCCTTCAAGTAAAAGTCTTCCGTTTCATCATTTTGGCTAGTTTTCTGTCCTTTACATGTTCTAATAGCTTGCCATGTGTCCTGCACCTGTGAGTACTACTATATTAAAAAGGGGTCATAACACTGCCCAGGGCCAGACGCTTCAGGAGGTGTTTTTGGAGTGTTACATGCACTCTGTTGTTGTGTCTTGGCTGCTTTATCTCACTATTCGTAGTGGTGGATTGGACTGTCCACCAAGTGTGCTTTGATTTGTTTGCTGAAGTAACCCTGGAAAAGAGAAGGGGGGAGGGAGGAAAGAAACCTTATCCCAAACAAAGAGAGAAATGATAGGGGTGGAAAAAAAGACCAGGCAGAGAGAATCAAAGGAACTATAGGGCTTAATCCAGAAAGGGAGAGAGGAAAATAAAGAAGCAGGAGATACGGAAAAGGTGTAAAAAGGATAGAGTAAAAATGTCTGATTAAACAACCAGAATAGAGAAAAATATATATATAAGTAATGACCAAAAATCAAATCAGAAAATATAAGGCTGATTCCAAAGTGGGGGGGGGTGGGGTGGGAGGAGGGAGATAGGAGAGTAGAAAGATAAAGCAGGGAAAAGAGGAGAAAAGAAATAAAAATTTAAAAAGAAAAGAAAAAATCAGACTAACATACAAAACTGCAGGACAGTTGTCTGGTTGGTGCCTTGGAAACAGTGGTTGTGTTGGTCCGGAGGAGGGGCCGACTGGTTCAGTGAGTGTCAATCTCCCTCTGGTAGATAAGCAGTTCCTGGGCTGGTAGGGGTGGTGTTTGGTGTTAAGTGGATCCCAACTCCACTGGAGGTCCCTGTGCTGCTCCCTGATGCCCCACTGTGTTGGTGATTGGGAGAAAAATGGCAACACTCCAATCTCTCCTCCCCTGGCCAGGTGTCCCAAACCACTGTTCACGCTGCCCTGACAGAGCAGCGGGCACCAAGTGGCTGGTTTGCCCTGTTCTACAGTCTCCCATGACTCCCCAGTGCTCCACAGGGATCCACAACCAAGTATCTTAAAAAACCCTGCTCCATGTGGGCCTATTTCTGAAATAGTACTCCACTCAGTTGACAAAGGGCCTCTGGCTGACGGCTGCAGGGTCTTTTGTCCTTGCAGGGGCAATAAACCCTCTTCCCAAGTACTCGGGGGAGGGGGCTGCTTTCTCGCAGTGTGCCCCCAAGAATGCTACCAAGCCTGGGGTTGGGTCACCTCCACTCCCACCTCCAGGTACATGCACCAGCACATATGCACTCTCTTTACCACATCCAAACAAATTAACAAAATTAACCCAAACCATATTCAATTTTTCATGACTTCCTCAAAATATCTGTTATTTGTTCAAGTCTGGACTTAAGAATGTTCCACACTTTGAATCTGATTAAGTCACCTTAAGTCTGTTTTGAACTACAACGGTTCCCCATATTTTTCCCTCCTTACCATGCCACTCATTTATTGAAGGAACTTGGTTATTTGTCCTGTAGAATTTTTCACACTGATTTGGCCAATTGTGACCTTCACTATACAACTTATAGGTTTTTTAATTATTTTATTTCCTACAAATTGGTAATTAGATCTAGAGGTTAAATTAGATTAAGGTTCAGTATTGGGAAATATAACTTAGGTAGTATATTCTACTTCCTATGGCATCACAAGAGGAGGTATATTAATACCATATTGTTCCAATTTAGTGTTGCTAAGATTGGCCAACTAAAGTGTTGTCAACCTTATTGTTACCTTCTGAAATTCCCAATCACCCATTTATTATGGATTGTTGCCAATTCCATTATTTTAGTAAATAAAGCTAAATGTAGCTAAGTCTGTCATTATTTCTGAATATATTAACTAATTCTTTTATAATAAAATCTCCTCTTGCCAACTACTTGATTACAACTTGTACAGAAAAATCATGATAAATACTTTGTTCTGTTCCTTATCAAAATTTCAGAATGTGCTAGTACTCTGGCAAACTCTATAAAGGGCTATCACTTTTTTTTTTTTTTCATTTTGAATTTAGGCAGTTTTACCTCCACAGTTTCAACCCATTCCAAAAGTTTTCAATGCTTAAATCATTCTATTTCTTTCCTCAGTTCCTTTACGTTGATGATCCTGTAGTCTTTGATAGCTTTATTGCTTTTAAGTACAATAAGACTTTTTATGATAATCATATATACATTTTCTACCGTTGATCTGTCTTATGCTATTTCTCTAAGGAGCACTTGTTTTTTTTAATAGAAAATGGAATTTGAAAACTACAGTCTGGGTCCATGGGGGGACTCAGAAATTCTATGTCACTAATGCTTTTAAACCCCTCAGTAGGGGCATCTGGCTAAGTTGGTAGAGCACGCAACTCTCAGTCTTAGAGTCATGAGTTGAAGCTCTACATGGGACATGGAGACTACTAAAAAAAAAAAAAAGGCTTAGGCAGAAAAATAATACCAATATTACCATTAACAAAAGGAGTAAAGGCAGTTTATCTTTATATTTCTCTTTGTGCTTGAGTACAGAACATCCTTTAGATATTCTCCTAATAGTAAGTCAAGACATTTTAACACCACTTGAAATTATTATCCTTTATGTTGTTATGCTACAAAATGATGTAGGCTTGAATTCACTGGTTTTGATATGTTTTGTTATTTTCCTTTTTGACTTAATTCTTACAATAAAAGCTGACATATAAAGTATCTACATGGATAAAGTCAAAACAAAAAACAATGTATAACCAAAGATAACTATCTTTCATTCTTGCTCTCTCCTGTTGTTTCATCTTGAGATTTTTTTCAAAATACAGGCATATATAGTATCCCCCTCTTCTTTCACATATATTAGCATATTATACATATCATTCTGTACTTACCTCTTTTTCATTCAACATACCCTGAAGATCATTCCCTAGAAGAACACAGATGCGCAACACTCCACTATACTTTCATGTGATAATTAATCCAGCCCGTCTATTGCTGGACATCTAGGTTGTTTCCAATTTGCTGTATTTACAAATAGTGGTGTTGTTTTTTTTTTTTAAACAAACTCCTTAGTGTATACCACATTTTATAATTTTACCAGTGTATCTTTGGGATAGAAACAAGGGTGCTGGTCTTATGGTAAATGAATGAGACCACACCTGGACATTGCTTAATTACTTCCTATATGAATTGTACTATGTATTTTTTTTCGTTTTCATCAGCAATTCCAGAGCTCTTGTTTTTCCACAGCCTTGACAATAGAGTCTTGACAATTAATACCCTTTAGGATTTTGGTCCATCTGATAGGGATGAAATGGTATCTCAGTGTAGTGTAACTTGCATTCTCAAGTCAAGTTTTAAATTCTTTAAGGATATTACTCTGTAATATAGTTGCAAATATTACCAATTTTTCATTGTCCTTTAACATTTAGTCCTATAAAAATTACTTATTTTTATTTCTACCGGGTTTTTGAGTCATACTTATTGATATCTCCATTCCAGGGTTATGAAGGAATTCACTCATGTAGTATTTGTAAAGTTTCTTTCTGTTTTGCTTTTATTTTTTGCATTTAGATATCTGGATTTATTAGGAATCCATCCTACTTTACACTGGCAGGGAAGAAACTGATTTTTTCCCATAAATTTTATCCAATTTTGCTAATACTAATGATTAAAAAATTATTTCCCAAAATGATTCTAGCAGAATGGTTCCTGCAAAGAAAGACGGTTAGGGAAAAGACTAAGGAATGTTCTGTCATCTCTGTGGCAGTCTAGAGAAGATATTAAATTCACAGATATACCAATGGAAAGGGGTTCAAAAAACATGTACCTCAGGTATTTAAGGAGATCCAGGAATTCACAATGAAGGAGACAGGAGCACCAGATTTGCACGCTGATACTAAATTCGACACAGAAGTCTAGGCCAAAAGGAAAAGGAATGGCCATAATTCTCTGTATACGAATGTCCAGAAAGTTGTTAAATTTCTCAGTGTAATCATCACCTTAACAAAAACAGCATGAATGAAAATGGCTGGTTTATTACAATAAATATATAATTTTTTTTCATTTTCCCCACGTGAGTTGAGACATTCCACAGAAGATAATAATTTTTGAGGGAACCATGCTCCCTAATACTGTTTAACTATTATTAAAGAACTGAATTATAAATGTGCTACATACATAAACTCAATATTCTTTAACTTACGTAATACTAAAAGGCACCAAGAAAATACTCTTAGAATAAATTAAGTGCTAAAACTGGTAAGGTACATCTTCATCAATGATATCTTGCTGTTATGCATAAATTACAGAATTATCGCTTATCCTTGGGGCGCCCGGGTGGCTTAGTAAATTAAGCGTCCGACTTTCACTCAGGTCATGATCTCGCGGTTCATGGGTTTGAACCCCGCGTCGGGCTCTGTGCTGACTGCCAGCTCAGAGCCTGGAGCCTATTTCAGTCTGTGACTCCTCTCTTTCTGACCCTCCCCTGCTCACGCTGTCTCTCTCTCCTAGAAATAAATAAAACATTAAAAAAATTTTTTTTATTAAAAAAAAAAAAAAGAATTATTGCTTATCCAGGTCAGAGTTTAAACATTCTGGGTAAACATCATTTGGCTATTGTATTAGTTTTTGTCTTTAGAGAGAGAGCAAGAGGCAGAAAGAGAGGGAGGACAATACCAAGCAAGCTCCTGGCTGTCTTCACAGAGCATGATGTGGGGCTTAAACTTAGAAACTGTGAGATCATGACCTCAGCCAGTCAGATGCTTAACTGACTGAGCCACCCTGGTGCCCCTGTATTAATGTTTTTCATGTATGTTCATGAGTGAAATTCTTCTGGAATTTGTTGTTCAAAGGCTACTGCACATTTAATTTTGTTCAGAATTATGTTAGTCTTTTAGCATCTGCTGGCAATTTTTCCATAGGTTTTTTTTTTTTTTTGTTTCTTCAGGGGGCAGCCTGTACAATTACCTACTTCTATATGAGTTATAAAGATTATTTTTTCCAACTGTTAAATTTTTGGGCCCCTTTTAGTTACCTTTGAGATTTAATAAACTATTTTCCTAGAAAACAAACTATACTCTATTTAAAAATTGTTTCTAGTAAGGTTTATATCTCTTTATATGACCATTAAAAATACCCTCTAAAACATGTATCACAATTCTTTCTTATCATAATGTGAAGGCATTGCCAAAGTCTAGAAATAATAGTTTTCTTCCAAGAAACATTTTGACTTAAAATAAAAAGTCTTCTGTATTGTTTTTTATTCCATGATTTTTGCTTTATTTTCATTAAAGCTTTCCATCAATTCAGAGGCACCTGGGTGGCTCAGTCAGTTAAGCATCTGACTCTTGATCTTGGCTCAGGTCATGATCCCATGGTTTGTGAATTTAACTCTCATGTTGGACTCTGCTCTGGCAGTGCAAAGCCTGCTTGGGATTTTTTCTCTCTCCCACTCTCTCTGCCCCTCCTCTGCTCACACACATACTCTCTCATAATAAATAAATAAATAAACATTACAAAATTAAAAGAAAAACTTTCAATCAATTCAAATTCAAATCCCCATTGGGGCATTAGCTCCTCTTTAGCTTGTTTAGTTAAATAATCGTTATTTAACTTGACAAATACTTGGACTCCACAATATGACAGGCACTGTCAGAAGTGCTGGAGATACAGTGGTGACAAGAAGTAAACTTCCCTCAGTTTTGTTATATGCAAAAGAGTAATTTCCATTGAGAACTGCCAAGGTTTTGTTCATAGGATTTGATACATAGGAGTTTTGTTATCATTCACATCTCAATAGCTTGTAATTTCACTTTTGACTTGCTCATTACTTTGATTATGTATACATGTAGTATTAAATTTCCAAGAAGTCAGAATTCATTTGGCTACTTTCTAATTTCTAAATTTCAGGCGCACCTGGGTGGCTCAGTTAGTTAAGCGTCTGACTCTTAATTTTGACTCAGGTCATGATCTCACAGTTCATGAAACTGAGCCCCACATCCGACTCTTGCTGACAGCATGGAGCCTGCTTGAGATTCTTTCTGCCCCTCCCCTATTCACACTTTCTCTCTCAAAATAAATAAACTTAAAAAAAAAAACTTTCATTGTGATGATAAAGTGAGTATGACGTTTGGGTTTAGAACAAATCATTTCCAAACGCCTTTAAAAAAACGTAAAACATTGCTGAGCATTCAACAACTCCACTTTCATTAAAACCATAAGGCTTTCGGGGCGCCTGGGTGGCTTAGTCGGTTAAGCGTCCGACTTTCGCTTGGGTCATGATCTCGCGGTTCGTGGGTTCGAGCCCCGCGTCGGGCTCTGTGCTGACTGCCAGCTCGGAGCCTGGGCCTGTTTCAGTCTGTGACTCCCTCTCTCTCTGACCCTCCCCTGCTCACGCTGTCTCTCTCTCTCTCTCTCTCCTAGAAATAAATAAAACATTAAAAAAATTAAAAAAAAAAAAAACCATAAGGCTTTCTTTATAGTATGAATTTTTTTGATGCAGCAAATGAATTTAATACTGATTCAAAGCTTTCTTCCCTTCATTCTGTTTTACTGGTTTTTCTTCAGAATTAGCATCCTGCTGTTTAATAAGACACATATAGATGGCTTATTTGTCTGTATTTGTTATATTGTTAAGGTTTTCCTCTGATAGAAATGGTCTAATACTAATATTAATGATGGCCATTAATTCATTTAAGTCATCAAGCTCATTTAACTGTTATAATCAAATAAGCAAACACAGATTTAAGTTACTTTCCACAAAACAGAGATGTGTCGAAACTAAAATATGCCAAAGAAGTATGACATAGCTCAAGGGTTTCCAAGATGAATTACATAACAGAAATTCACCTTTGGTATAATTTTGTAGAAGCATAACAAAATTTAATAGTGATGGAAAGTTTCCCTTTTTATGAGTTAGATTTAAATTATATGTAGAGTAATATCAATGATGTGGGGAATGCTTTTAAGAATGATTCAAAAGAGAATCACAGTGTCATCTTATTCATAGGGTTTTACCCTGATATTCCAAATGGAAAACCAATCAGTAAATGCTTTCCAATATTAATATAGATTGCATCTGAATTCTCTGCTAGTGTGTTGTGTGCTCTGTCAAAGATTCTTCCAATATTACTTACATTTGTGGGGTTTTTCAAAAGAAGGATTTAACTGACACCAATTAATGAATCATGAATAAAGACTTCCTATATTTTTATATCATAAGAACTCACAAAAGTGAAATAAGTTGAGAGCTTGGAGAAAATGTCTCAAAATTTTTGTATTCATAGGATTTCTCAAAAGTGTAACTATCCTGGTGTTGAGCAAAGCCTGAGTCCTGACTAAAGGTGTTCCTATAGTCTTTCCATTGATAGAGATTCTCACCATTGTGAATTTTCTGTTCAGTAAAATACGGATGGGGACTAAAGATCTGGCTACTTTCTTTACATTCATAGGATTCTACATCAGTATGAATTTTCTTATGTCGTGTAAGCTGTGAACCCCAGATAAAAGACTTCCCACATTCTTTACATACATAAGGTTCCTCACCAGTATGTATTCTCTGATGTCGAGTAAGTTGTGAACCCCAAAGAAAGGATTTTCCACATTCTTTACATTTATATGGTCTCTTTCCAGTATGGATTTTCTGATGTCGATTAAGTTCTGAACCACGAATAAAGGTCTTTCCACATTCCTTACATTTATAGTTTCTTTCACCAGTATGAATTTTTTGATGTCGATTAAACTCTGAGCCATGAATAAAGGTCTTTCTACATTCCTTACATTCATAGAGTTTTCTCTCATTATGAATTTTCTCATGTTGAGCAAGATAGGAGGCCCAAATAAATGTTTTCCCACATTGCTTACATTCATAAGGTTTCCTACCAGTATGAATTCGTTGATGTCGAGCAAGATGTGAACTCCAGATATAGGCTTTTCCACATTTCTCACATTCATAGGGTTTCCTACCAACATGAACATTCTGATGTTGAGCAAGATTTGAACCACGAATAAAGGCTTTTCCACATTCCTTACATTCATGAGATTTCTCACTGGTATGAGTTCTCTGATGTTGAGTTAGGTGTGAACCACGAGTAAACGCTTTCCCACATTGCTTACATTCATAAGGTTTTTCACCAGTGTGAATTCTCTGATGCTTAGTAAGATGTGATCGCTGACTAAAGGCCTTTCTACATTCATTACATTCATAAGGTTTTTCACCAGTATGAATTCTCTGATGTCGTGTAAGATCTGAGCCACAACTAAAGGCTTTCCCACATTCTTTACATTCATAAGATTTCTCACCAGTATGAATACGCTTATGGACACTAAGTTGTGAATGAAATCTAAAGGCCTTCCCACATTCCTTACATTTAAAAGGTTTTTCACCAGTATGAATTCTCCTGTGTCCAGTAAGACTTGAACGCAAACTAAAAGCCTTTCCACATTCTTTACATTCATATGTTTTCTTGGCAGAGTGTACTGTCTGATATTGAGTAAGTTCTGAATCAGGAAGAAAGGTCTTCTCATATTCCTTATCTTCACAAAATTTCTCAGCAGTGTGAATTAACTGATGTTGATCACAGTCTGAGCCAGAACAAAAGGCTTCCGCACGCTCTTTAAATTCATTCAGTTTCTTTCCTGTATGATGGTTAAAAGTGGGCATTTTTTCATAGGTGAGTATATCCTGCCTTAAACGTTCTTCCTGATTTTCCTGTTGTGTTCCAAATTGACCTTTGCTTTCCCAATCAGCCCTAAAACATGAATATTCAAGGCTGTGTTTTTTACAAATTTCCAATTGAGATAATTCTCTCTCAAAAGTAGTATTTTTTTGTGATAATTCCTTGGTCTGACATCTGGACTGTACGTCTGAAAGATAAGAAGATAAATTCATACTGTTTTACTGTTCAAAAAGAAATAAAACTTCCAATATAGATATAAAAAGTAAATCTTAAAATACATAAAGCACACAAGAAGTGAATGGCTTAAGAAATTCTCAAATTCTGGGTGATATGAAAATAAGGCAAAAAATAAATGGGCAAATATGGGACCCCCAAAACACAGCACAAACATGAAAGAAATAATGACCCTACTACATTTTTACTCTATATCACTCTCAAATTTTTTTCACTTTCATTTAGATTCCAGGTCCTTAACTCTTTGTACATCTTTTCTTGGTGAAACCTAACTTGCTGCTTAGCCTGAGCCTGAACTAAACAAGTGAACATAGCTGGAAAAAATAAAAAAATAAATAAAATAAAAAATAAAATAAAATAGTGCCTACTAGAATCACTTCTAATTTATATTTAAAGGCCAAACAAACAAACAAGCCCATGAGTGGGTTCTCAGCTATGTCCAGAAGTTTTACACATTTCTGGTCAAATATAGTATCTCTACATATAACCCAGTGGAAGACAATTAAGGACTCAGAAACAACAAAGAAACTTAGATTATGACAGAAGGAGCAAGACAGATTATTCCACAAGTGTTGTTACAGTATAACTGTATGGAGAAAAAATTATAACTCTTCTTTATACTATATACAAACAAAAACCACAAGTAAATTAAAGACATAAATGGCAAAAAAATTCTTTAAAACTTATAAAAGTGGGACACCTGGGTGGCTGAGTCAGTTGCATCCGACTTCGGCTCAGGTCATGATCTCATGTTTCCTGACTTCAAGCCCTACATCAGGCCCTGTGCTGATGGCTCAGAGCCTGGAAACTGCTTCAAATTCTGTGAGTCCCTCTCTCTTTGCCCTCCGCCACTCAATCTCTGTCTTTGTATCTGTCTTTCAAAAAATTAAACATTAAAAAAATTTTTTTAATAAATAAAACTTATAAGAAGCTTGCTTCGGAATTTGTGTCTCCCTCTCTCTCTGCCACTCCCCTGCTTGCACTGTCTCTCTCTCAAAAATAAACATTAAAAAAATAAAAAATAAAAATAACTCATTTGTAGTGAGACTATGTTGAAACTGATATCATCCCTGACCTTCATGTGAACCAATGCCCTCTGATCCTTCTGAAAACATAAATATTAATTCCCACGATATACAAATACATGAAAGTCATAGCTACCTCTCAGATACCCATGAGTTTACCATGAGTCTATATGTTTCCAAACTTGTTTATACCAAATGTTTTTGACATTTTAACTTGTATATGTTAATATCATATAAAGAAATTGAAAGATTGCTTTTTATGAAAACTAAGTGAATACTCTAAAAACTCATTTAAGAAGGCTACAAATATTATTTTAGTAGTTTAGAGTCAATTATAAACACTGGGGGGAAAAGAGATTCTTCAGTAAGATTGACTAAATTCTTATTCAAAACAGAAACCAAACAAATTAGGAGAATGAATTATTAGTGTGATTGATATAAGAAAGAATAGGCAGAACTCCAATTAGGGAGAGCATGTCCTGGCCCTATAATGAAACATGGGTGAAATGATTATGGGTTGTAAATAACTACAGTTTAATGTATTCACATAATTTTGTATGATTTAAAGTAACTTTTTCAATGATTAATCAATTAACTACCTTAAATTAATTGGGCACAAATTAAAGTCTTCTGACTTTATCCTTTGGTCAAGGAATTTCTTATCTGAGACATCATCCAATGCGGAAAAAAAACCCATGAATAATTGATGCGTACCAAGAATTGTAACTTTAGTAACAAGAAATACAGAATAACCTTAATATACAATAGAACATTCATAGTATGTGAAAATTAACCAAAAATTTAAAAGCATATAGCAGTGTTTAGGGAATAAAAATATAAGATAAAATTGCATAGACCTTAAGGGCCAGAATATGTTATGAATGCTTTTATTTTGAAATACAGTTGACCCTTGAACAAGGCAGGTTTAAACCGCATGGATCCTCCTATATGTAGTTTTTTTCTAGTACTGTAAATTTATTTTTTCTTACTTATGATTTTCTTAATAACATTTCTCTAGCTCACTTTAAGGAAACATTATATAACACATGTAACATATAAAGTATGTGTTAATTTATGTTATTGGTAAGACTTCCAGTCAACAGTAAGCTACTCGTAGTTAAATTTTTGGGAAGTCAAAATTTATACATGAACTTTTGACTGTGCAAGGGTTCAGTGCCCCCGAACCCCAAGTTGTTCAAGAGTCAACTGTAATTACAGATTCACAAGAAGTTGCAAAGAGTACCCTTTACCCAGTTTTGTTCAATGAATAAATCTTACATAATTAAAGCACAATATCAAAACCATGAAACTGATATTGGCACAACACATATGTATAGTTATGTCATTTCATCACATATGTGGATTCCTGTAACCACCACCACAATCAAGACACAGACCAAGACCATTACTACACCAATTTTATCTCATATGCTCCCTCTTTATGCCCCTCCCTAACCCCTAGCAACCACTAATATGTTTTCAATGGCTATAGTTTGTGATTTCCGGAATGTTCTATAAATGGATTCATTTGGCATGTGACCTTTTGAGTTGGCATTTTTTACTCAGCACAATATCCCTGAGATTCATTCAGGTTGTTGCAGGTATCAATAGTCAGAAAAAGAACAATTTTAAGATACAAAATATAACTTCTGGAATTTACAAACATGATTCCAGTAAGGAAATAAAATATATTTTCTTTCCTTGATATTTCAAATAAAAAAGAAGCTCCAACAGTATGTTATTTCAATCTGATTCTTGCCCATAACAGAAAATTCATCAATTAACCTCAACTTGCCAAATATACCCCTTGTTTCCTCTTGACAGCTAGGACTTGTCTTTTATGACACTGCATTTTCTTTGTTGTCCTCCATTAGCTTTAACCTCTCTTCTGCTACTTCCTATTCACTGTAGCCAGAAGCCATTTTCCCCTGTATTCCTGATTTTCAACTATGCAGCCTATTAGGTGTTCTCTTAATGTGGAGCCTATTTTGCCAAATTTATGGATATCTTCCAGTAGAAAAAAAAGAATACAAATTTCTTTTTTTTTTTTTTTTTAATGTTTTATTTATTTCTAGAAGACAGAGAGAGACAGCATGAGCAGGGGAGGGTCAGAGAGAGAGGGAGTCACAGACTGAAACAGGCTCCAGGCTCTGAGCCGGCAGTCAGCGCAGAGCCCAACGCGGGGCTCGAACCCACGAACCGCGAGATCATGACCTAAGCGAAAGTCGGACGCTTAACCGACTAAGCCACCAAGGCGCCCCTCAAGTTTCTTAATAGATTATATACTCTTTGTTAACCCTTCTTATCCCAAAATGAAATTGGAAAATCAACAGACGTTAGTTAAAAGGATGAATTAATGAGTGCGGGAAATACAAAAGCAAGGAGAATTTAGGCAGAGTAGAAAAATACAAGATATAGTAGGGAAAATAAAAAATCAGGTCAAAAAAAATTTTAGGGAGAAATTTACAAATATCTAAATGAATAAATGTATAAATACCTAAAAAAAAAGAGACAGAAATAAATTGAACTAAAGCATTGATAAATTGACTACTCCAGTAGAAAAAGAATGACATCTTTTTATAATACAAGGAAAAGAAAATAAAGAGGACTGAACAGGAGTGGTATTTGGAGGTGAAGAGAAGGGTCATTTTGAAATTCATGTTGAAAAGGTCACTTTTGGCTCTAGGTTTCAGGCCTTTATCCAACAGGTTTTTATGCCCTGAGGAGGAAACGTGAGTCCAACATTTCAGAGATGCTGCTGCCTCACTAAACATATGGGCTCTACTAGGAATTTACCCAAGGATACAGGGTAATATATACCCAAGGGATATAGGAGTGCTGATGCATAGGAGCACATGTACCCCAATGTTCATAGCAGCACTCTCCACAATAGCTAAAACATGGAAAGAGCCTAAGTGTCCATCAATAGATGAATGGATCAAGAAGATGTGGTTTATCTGTATGATGGAATACTACATGGCAATGAGAAAGAATGAAATCTGGCCATGTGTAGCAACACGGATGGACCTTGAGGGTGTTATGCTGAGTGAAATAAGTCAGGCAGAGAAGGACGGAAACCATATGTTTGCACTATAGGAGGATTAGGAGGAACCTAATGGAGGACGATGCAAGAGAAGAAGGGGAAAAATAGTTGGGGAGAGGGAGGGAGGCAAACCATGAGAGACCCTTGAAAGCTGAGAACAAACCGAGGGCTGATGGGTGTGGGGGAGGAGGGGAGAGATGGGCATGGAGGAGGGCACTTGTGGGGATGAGCACTGGGTGTTATATGGAAACCAACTTGACAATAAACTATTTGTAAAAAACAAAAAAGAAAAAAAAAAAACATCTGGGCTCTTTGCTGCAATGATGATGTCCCTATGGTGGCTCAACCCTCACTCACCTGGGCAATGTCCTCTTGTCTCATCCTGTAAAAATATCCAGGGCTCTTTTCCCTTCTCCAGTAAAGAGAACACATCTGGCTGATAAATGCAAAGTCCTGATCAGAGATAAGAAACAGGAAATGACCAAGTGGTAAAGGTTTCAAAGTCTGCATCTAGTCCATTGGTTTTGAAGGAAGAAAAATAATTATAGGAAGAACAAGAAAAAAGCATAAAGTATTTCTAAAGGATGGAGAGGGTGGAGGTTCCCACTGAGGATTGCTAGAACCAAATTTACAAAGCATAAGCCAATTTCCCAGAAAGAAGTCAGAAATTCCCCTAGACACTTGAAAGACAATTCAAAAATTCAAAGTGTAGAGAGCAGAAAGTTCTGGGGTCAAATTCTGAATCTTACCCAGTGAGATCATATTGCTGTAGTTCTCCAACATCACAGCTCTGTACAAATGTCTCTGTTCCAAGTCCAGGCACTCCCACTCCTCTTGAGAGAAGTCTACAGCTACATCCCTGAACATTATAACCTGCTGAAACAACAACCCCAAGCACCAATGGTGAAATTAAAAGAAATCTTTTAGATAAAAGGGAAACAAATGAAAAAGGGCACTGTAGGAAGTGGAATACTCACTGAGCAGAAAACTGAAGTTGGCTGCCTGTAGTATGGGGGGGGTGGGGGGGGGAATGACATGGAAGCTGAATGTCTGTATGCTCTTAAAATCTCCGTTGTTCAGTCACAAAATGCTTATGACCTTCCCATGACAAACACCAGACAACAGGATGGCAGCCCAGAATCGAGTTCTTTGTTGATACCACTGGGATGCCACAGCAAGTTTAAATGACTAACTCCAGATTATGTGCCATGACTTTTCTCCCCACCTTAGGCTATTTAGGTGAATTTTCTATTAGCTGAAGTTGAAAGGATTCTTGGAGGAGATACCCTCCTTAACTGAATGCCATTTTCTGTGGAAAATACCATTTTCTGTGGGAATGTATAAAATCTCTGGGCTCTTGGCTAAGTAGCTAACAATCAGCACATGTCTTGTTAATGTCTTGTTAATCTCTCACTGATTTCCTGAAAAATCCCTGATCTCTCTTAACTTAACCTTCCATCATATCCTCTATTTAAAAGCACGATAAAGTGCCATATGCTAAAATGAATACCAACCAATACCAACACTCACCTTTACTAATTGATATACCCCATTCTACAGAGTACATAAAGGCTTTCATGTAGTGTATCCCTTTTAGCCACTCAGTTCCACTCTGTTAAGCCACAGATTTGAAAAGAAAGTCTCTACTACTTCCTTTAAGGGAAAATACTTCTTCAGTGTTCTGTCAAAGTATTAGGACAGAGAAGGTGCTGAATGCTGTGTTGGACAGAAGAGGGACACCTAGGAAAGGCTGTGGACTGTTTCCCAGCTATCACTTACCACAATGAATAGTGACTCAAGTAAGTAGTTTAAGGATAAGAAATAAAAATACTCATATGATGTGATATAAATGGTTATAATTTTGGAAAGAGGCAATTCCAACTCACATGGGCCATGACTTAAAATTCCAAGAATCAGTCTTCTAGATTCCTTTCCTGGTGAAGCAGAGTCCTGAGAAAGCAGAGCAAGAGGGAAGGAATTGTGAAAGGTCATATTTTCCTAAAAGATTTCAAATGGACTAAGAATGCCATTTCCTTCCCTGAAGAAAGGTCAGAGGGAATCTGCAGAGATCCTGGCCCAAACCAAAATCCAAGTGACTCATTCTCCCTCTCTTCTCTTCCAGTCCTAGGTAACCACTAATCCACTTTCTGTCTCTATAGATAGATTTCCCTGTTCTGGACTTTCATACGAATGGAATCCTATAATATGTGAAGTTACTATGACTAGTGTCTTTCATTTAGCATAATGCTTTCAAGGTTCATCCAAGTTGTAGCATATATCAATATTTCATTACTTTCTATGGCTACATAATATTCCATTGTATGACCTAGACCACGTTTTATTTACCCATTCATCTGTTAATGGACATTTAGGCTGTTTCCACCTTTTGACTATTATAAATATGCTGCTATGAACTTCCATGTACAAGTTTTTATTTGAATACCTGTTTTATGGTTTTCAGAGTATGAGATTTATACTTCACTAACTAAATTTATTTCTAAATATTTTATGTTTTTGATGCTATTGCGAATGGAACTATTTCCTTAATTTCATTTTTGTACTCTACACTGCAAGTGTATACATACACACTTGATTTTTATCTACTGATCTAGTATCCTGAACTTTTCTTTTACATTTTTTTTCTGGGGCAGGGAGAAGAGGGAATCTTAAGCAGCCTCAGCAACCAGCAGAGAGCCTGACACTCAGTACTTACAACCATGAGATCATGACCTGAGCCAAAATTAAGAGTCAAATGCTTAACCAGCTGAGCCACCCAGGCATCCTTTGTATCCTAAAACTGTTCTAAACTCCGAGTATTTTTATAATAAAAAGGTACTGGCTTTTGTCAAATGCTTTTTCTGTATCTATTAAAATGACCTTGTAATTTTGGGGTTTGATTCTAATGATATAATATATCACATTAATTGATTTTTGGATGTTCAGACAACCCTGGGATATATTCCATGTGCATTTATATGTTGCTGGATTTGATCTGTAAGTATTTTGTCAAGGATTTTTATACTCAAATTCTTATGAGATATACTTTGTCTAGTTTTGGCATCTGGGTAATATTGGCCTCATCAAATAAGTTGGGGGATTGGCTGTATTCTTTAATTACAACAGAGAAGACACTGGGGAACTCAAAACTGATAGTACGAGTCCTCCTGAACCAGGTTACATTCTGAATGAAGAAAACCTCGTTGTTCAGAGGAACCATATTTTAAAGCAATTGTCTTCTACTGTAGTAACAGAGGAGAGAATGTAGTAACAGAGGAGAGAATTCTTGATCAGAAGAACCTAAAAACTACCTTTTGAGAGGAAAGCACCAGTGATAGCTGTTCCAAGGTAATCTATCACATTCCAAAAACAAAAACAAAACAAAAAAAAAAGCAAAACAAAACAAAATTAGAAGCACTGTGTCCAAAGACACTGTTACATGTAAGTTTGAAAAGAATGCCAGAATTCCCATATATATATATAAAGAAAACTGTCTAAAAGTCATCAGGGAATATTAGAAGTATTATCTAACATTCCACATAAGTAAAAAAATATTTGATGATACAATCACAGCTCCGAGGCAAGAACACATGCACAAATGTTACAATGATCTCAGGAATGGGGAGGCAATAATGAATAGACTATACGCAAGAGTTAGTTGAATTTAAGTATGAAAGAGAACACAGGCAAAACCACATTACGAACAAAGAATAAACTACAAGAAGCACGAGGTATGACAAATATAGAAAGTGTAGCATGGACAAAGAATACAGAAATTAATGAATGGAACAAAATGAAACAAAGAAAGAGATGGCAAATTATTGGAAGAAAACAATGAAAATCAGAGACAATCCAACTTGCAATTAAAGATGAAATCCAAATCAAGGCAGAGAACAAATATTTAAAACTACATTTTTAACATTAAAACATAATTTCCTGAAATAGAGAATGAATATACATAATGAAAAGAAACTCCATATTGCAGGGAGAAATGACTCAAAATGGTCAGTACCAAAACATCTCCTAATAAAATTATTAGGCTAAAACCCATAGGAAATCAAGATAAAAATATCAAGTTACCCATGAGAAAAAGAAAATTCAGTTGTCATTAGACATCTCCACTGCTAAATTCAGTTCCCCAAATAGTGAGGTGGTCTCTCTAATATACTTGTGGGAAAATAAATGATAGAGTCAAAGATTTAAAAAAAAAATTTTTTTTTTAATGTTTATTTATTTTTGAAAGAGAGAGGCAGAGTACAAGTCGGGGAGGGGCAGAGAGAGAGAGAGAGGGAGACACAGAATCTGAAGTGGGTTCCTGGTTCCGAGCTGTCAGCACAGAGCCCAATGGGCTGGAACCCATGAGCTGTGAGGTCATGACCTGAGGCGCAAGTCGGACATTTAACCGACTGAGCCATGCGGGTGCCCCCAGAGTCACCCAGGGGCCTCCAGAGTCAAAGATTTTATATGCAGCCAAGCTGTCCTTCAAGTATAAAGGATATAAAAAGTTCTATGCTGCAAGAACTTAGGGAATATTGTTCCCAGGAATGCTTTCTAAACTACCAGAGGACATATTCTCATCACAAAAGAGACAATAGAGAAAACATCAGGAAAAGCAGTAATGATGAACATAGTTAAATGCAAATCTAAACTAAAAAATAAGATGAAGATTATGGTACCAGTATGCTGAACAGTTCCAAAGGTATGTAGTTGCTTCCTGCATTGAATAGAGCAGACTTATGAACCAAGAAGATATTGTCGAAATGATGGAATAGAAGGATAGGTCAAAAAGAACACATGGCTTCTACTGTACGCTCTCTTGCTGTCTTTCTGCTCTGGGGAAAGCCATATGACACGTCACGAGGACACTATAGCAGCCTTATAGAGGTCCACATGGAGAGGAACTGAGGTCTTTTGCCAACAGCCATGTGAGGCAACCATCTTGGAAAGTGATCCTCCAGCTTCAGTCACGCTTTCAGATGACTGTGGCCTGGCCAAGAGTTTGGCTGCAACTTTGTGACACCTTAAGCCAGAGAGAGCTTCCCAGCTAAGCCACTCCTAAGTTCCTGATCTGCAAAAATGGTGTTAAGATAATACATATTTAGGGGCGTCTGGGTGGCTCAGTCAGTTAAGCGGCCGACTTCGGCTCAGGTCATGATCTCACGGTTCGTGGGTTCAAGTCCCGCGTCAGGCTCTGTGCTGACAGCTAGCTCAGAACCTGGAGCCTGGTTCAGATTCTGTGTTTCCCTCTCTCTCTGACCCTCCCCTGCTCATGCTGTCTCTCTCTCTCTCTCAGAAATAAATTTAAAAAAAAAAACATTAAAAAAAAGATAAAACATATTTATTGTTTTTTAGGGTAGTATGTTTTATAGTAATAACTAATATAGGGATAAAGTTTACAAAATGGAAAAGAGACAAGCTCACTTATTGCCTCATTTATAATAACTGAGAAGGGATATGATTTATAATAACTGAGAAAGGATATAATAACTGAGAAAGGATATCAGCCAAGTCATTGGTAGAAACACAGAAATATTTAAGAATAAAAACATGAAGTCAAAGAGAGTAAAAATGTCAACTATATTTCAATATACAAGCAAAAATTAGGAAATTAAAAGTTAGATTTAAAATGACAGCTTTTGGGGGCACCTGGGAGGCTCGGTCAGTTAAGTGTCCGACTTTGGCTCAGGTCATGATCTCGCAGTTCGTGGGTTCGAGCCCGGCATCGGGCTCTGTGCTGACAGACAGCTCAGAGCCTGGAGCCTGTTTCAGATTCTGTGTCTCCTACTCTCTCTGACCCTCCCCTGCTCACACTGTCTCTCTCTCTCTCAGAAATAAAACATTTAAAAATATAATAAACAAACAAACAAATAAATAAAATGACAGCTTTTGGGGCACCTGGGTGGCTCAGTTGGTTGAGTGTCTAACTTCAGCTCAGGTCATGATCTTTCTGCTCAATGGGTTCAAGCCCTGCATCAGGCTCTGTGCTGACACCTCAGAGCTTGGAGCCTGCCTTGGATTCTGTCTCTCTTTCTCTCTGCCTCTCATCCACATGTTCTGTCTCTCTCTTTTTCAAAAATAAATAAATAAACATTCAAAAAAAGTTTTTTAAATGACAGCTTTTACAACAGCAACAAAAACTTCAAGTACTTATAAATTTAACAAAATAAGTTAAAGGCCTCTGCATTGATTACTACAAATAACAGTGAAATTGCAGAACATCTAAATGAATGGAGGAATTTATCATATTAATGACATTAAAGGCTGATTATTTTCAAGATGTCAGTTTATCTGCAATATAATGGTATAAAAAGGTTAAAATTAAAAGGATGGCAAAAGATATACCATAGAAATCATAATCAAAAGGATGTTAGAATGGTTACATTAATATGAGACAAGGTAGATTTCAGAGCAGGGAGGAAAGATGGACTTTTCAACAAATGATGCCAGGTCACCTGAATATCTATAAGGGGGAAATGAATTGATCTTTACCTTACAACATACACAAAAATCAATTCCAGGAGGTTTGTACACCTAGATGTAAAACATATTAATGAGGAAGAAAATACAAATACCTTCATGTCTCTGGGAAGGGCAAAGATTTCTTAAATAGGGCACAGAGAGTACAAACCACAAAGGGAAAAATAACAAAACTATATTTTACTTTTTGATTTTTATTTCTTTTTTATTTTTATTTTTTTTACAAATAGTTTATTGTCAAGTTGGTTTCCATATAACACCCAGTGCTCATCCCCACAAGTGCCCTCCTCCATGCCCATCTCCCTCCTCCCCCTCACACCCATCAGTCCTCAATTTGTTCTTAGCATTCAAGAGTCTCTCATGGTTTGCCTGATTTTTATTTATTTTTAAAATAAAACTACATTTTAAAAAGCAATTTCTATTTATCAGAAAACAACTCGTGAAAATGCAAAAAATGGATTAGATGATATTTGCAATACAAGGGCGGACAAAGGATTCACATCCAAGCTAAATAAAGAACTTGCACGAATCAACAATAAAAGAACAGACAAGTTCCCCCAAATTTGAACAGCTCCCTTAAAGGAAAGGCAAAGGATATGAACAAGCATTCTCCAAGGGAAGATATCCAAATGGTCCACAGACATTAAAACAAAAGCATTCAACTTCATCAGTCTAAGTTAAGAAAACCACAATGTAGTACCAGTATATAGCCACCATCTCGACAAAAATTTTACAGTCTGATAATGCCATGTGTTCATGAGAAAGGGGAGCAGTTGGAACTTGCACACACTGGGGGCACCTGGGTGGCTCAGTCGGTTGAGCCTCCGACTTCGGCTCAGGTCATGATCTCATGGTTCGTGGGTTCGAGCCTCACGTCGGGCTCTCTGCTGACAGCTAGCTCAGACCCTGGAGGCTGTTTCAGATTCTGTGTCTCCCTCTCTCTCTGACCCTCCTCTGTTCACACTGTCTCTCTCTCTCTCTCAGAAATAATTTAAAATATTAAAAAAAAAAAAAGGAACTTTGCACACACTGTTGATGGGAGTACTACTTGGTTCATCTATTTTGGAAAACTGAGATTATGTGCTTAAACAGATTCACTTGCCCTACGACCCAGCAATTTTCCTCTTAGAAATAGACTCAAAAGAATGGATTCATATGAACCCAAAATGACAAGTGTACGAATGCTCCTAGCATCATTATTCATGAAACAATACATATGCACATCAACAATATCACCAACTGTTGAAGAGACAAATACAGCTGATATATTCATGCACTGGAATGTGCACCTTATACGGTGAACAATAAGCTCTTTCTACAGACAATATGGATGAATCTCACAGACATAATGTTGAACAAATGAAGCCAACAAAAGGTTACATACTATGTGATTCTATACATGTATAGGTTAAAAAACAGACAAAACTGATATATGGTGGTTACTCTGGGGGAGGTCCTGACTGAACACAAGCACAAGAGAGATTTCTGGGGTGCAGGTAATGTTTTACTTCTGGATCTGAGTTCTTATTTTATGGGTGTTCCCTTTGTGGTAATTCACTTAAGCTGTACAGTTTTTTTTTTTTTTTAATGTTTTATTTATTTCTAGGAGAGAGAGAGAGAGACAGCATGAGCAGGGAGGGTCAGAGAGAGAGAGGGAGTCACAGACTGAAACAGGCTCCAGGCTCTGAGCTGGCAGTCAGCATAGAGCCCGATGCGGGGCTCGAACCCACGAACTGCGAGATCATGACCCAAGCGAAAGTCGGATGCTTAACCAACTAAGCCACGCAGGCGCCCCATAAGCTGTACAGTTTTGATTGTATCATCATTTATACACTTGACTATATATATGATAAACTTGAATAAAAAGTTCACACTACAAATTATGGAAAAATATGGACAAGGCAAATGTAAACAAAAAATAATAAGCAGGGGCCATGATCTTGAGCATTCTAAAGTACAAAAGCCTGAAGTTCACGATAAAAATAATTATGAATATCTATATTATCAACTCACAGAAGCAACTTAAAGCGGAAGTTACAGATTATATAAGATAAATTTGCATTCACAGAGTATTTTTATATTTTTATAAATCAAAGACAAATCAAGTGGAAAACAAGTAAGTAACTACAGACTGGCCATATATTAGATCACAAAGAAAAGTTCATTAAATTCCAAAGTTAAGAAACATCACAATGCAAGGGCACCTGGGTGACTCAGTTGGTTAAACATCCAGCCATTGATTTCAGCTCAGGTCATGATCTCACAGTGGTGAGATTGAGCCCCATATGGGGCTTTCAAGAGAAGATTCTCTCTCTCCCTTTCTTTCTGCCCCTCTCCAGCTTGCTCACACTCTCCTCCAAAATAATATTTTTTAAAATATAAAAAAAAATTTTTTTAATACTTTAAAAACTTAAAAGAAATCACAATGCAGCATGCAGCAAAACTGGGAATTACAAGTGAAGAAGGAGCCTATGTGCTTTACCTGAATTCCTCAACTTAACCAATAGGGACTGAGTTCCCTTCAGGTCATTAGGGCTCAAGGCCCCTCCACAGCACTAAAGACTAAGACACTATAGCACTATATTTGTTTTCTGAGTAACAAATTATTATAAACATAATGATTTAAAACAATACACATTTATTATCTTACAGTTAGGCAGTTAGGTATAAGTCAGACATGGTTACAGGGCTGTGTTCCTTTCTGGAGATTCTAGGGGAGAATTATTTATTTCCTTAAGTTTTCCAGATTCTAGAGGTCACCAGCATTGGCTCCCTTCCTTTAGTCAGCAATTTTGCATATCTCTGACCATTCTTCTTTGATCATAACTCCCTCAGACTGGAGACATTTACTGACTTTAAGAATCCATGTGAGGGGTGCCTGGGTGGCTCCCAGATCATGATCTTACCATTCGTGGGTTCGAGCCCCGTGTCGGGCTCTGTCCTGACAGCTCAGGGCCTGGAGCCTGTTTTGGATTCTGTGTGTGTCTCTCTGCCCCTCCCCTACTCATGCTCTGTCTCTGTCTCAAAAATAAATAAACTATTAAAAAAAATCCATGTGATTAGATTTGGGCCTAATTGGATAATGTAGGCTAACTCCCTCATTTCAAGGTCCTCAACTTAATCTTGTTGTCTCATAAAGCAGAATATTCACAAATTCCAGGGATTAGGCCCTATGTAGCAGCATTACTCTGCCTACCCCAAACATCTTTAAAGCTTCTATCCATGGCTCCCCTTTCTGACAAATATTAAAAAATCCACCTCTTTATACTCCATTACTTCCCATCCAACAGTCTTGAATCCAAGCAGAATAAGCATCAATATCCCCTGTATCCATTTTTATGTCCATAAGACCTAGATTCCCTGGTAATCTCTTTTCAGACACTGTACTCCCCACCAGTTGAATGTCCCCTCTTCTCCGCCCTCCCCAACTCTTGACATTTTCTAGTATGTTCTCTGGAATTCATAATTCATTAATAACAAACCCCTCTTTTATCTCCAACCATTTTGAATATTCCCTTCACCTCTGGGTCTAAGGGAAACCTGGGTTGCCCCAGAGGACTGTACAGACTTTATTACATTCCCCTCCTCCACCCCCTACAGACTCTTGCCACTGGGTCTGGAAGCAGGGAAGGTATCCTCCTTGCTTTTACTACTTTCAGACCTTTCTCCCTCCTCTAGAAAAGGTCTAAATTGGAATTTCATGCCATGAGATTATATACACTCACCACATCTCAGGATATTTCCCTTTGTTTTTTGAAAACTTGAGCTCATGGCTCATTCTCTGCAACATTACTATCCTGTTTTATTCTTGAAACTGGCTTACTGATTCTTACCTGCACTTCTACTTTTCCCCTCTCTCGTGAGATGGTATTCCTCCGCCTCCTCCGCCCCCAATCAGATGCTGCTCCATTTCTCTGCTCATATTTACAGAGAACTCTCGTCCATACGGTCTCCTATTCCTCTCCCTTCATTCTACATTACCTTACCCAATCCAACTAACCGCCACTACAGAAACTGCTCTCCACACATTTACGAATGACCTATTGCTACTAAACATAATATTCTTCGTTTCTGGCTCCACTGCTGCTGTAACCACATTTACACACATGGTCACGCACAAGGTGGTGAGGTCACAATCATATACATGCACAGTCACACCTAAATAGTCATTACTATCACGTACAGCTCGCGTCACCATCGTGCACAAGCGCACAAATGCGCGCGCGCACAAACACACATACACACACACACACAGCACCCCCACGGCTCCTGAGCGATTACCCATATCCCGATCTCGTAGCAATTTCACACAAGCACCCACAGATCCCATCGAGATCGCTAGTGCGGGAGCGAATATACACAAACACAGATCCCTACCATCTTCCTTTCCAAACCCTCTTGCTAACAAGGCCTGAGACTCCGAAAACATTAAGCCCTCACTATGCTCCCCTGTGGCCGTGGACTCAGGGGTCATTCCGCTGCCGATCTTAGGACTCTTACCTGACCCTGCGGTCCTTTCAAGAATGTTCCGCAGGTACTCAGGCACGGTCCTTCCTATGGTCCTGAAAGGGCCAGTGCGCGGACAGGATGCTACCTCGGCTATGGTGGACATTGGAAAATGCAGTTAGAGCCGGGACAGCCTTTCAGAGGCGACGATCTCAATTCACAGGCCTTGGCCCCGGCCCACATCCTTTCCCTAGGCAAAAACCATCGCCCTCATAATTGCTCACATCCGTGGCCAGGGGCTTCTATTAGTTCCAGAAGCGTTTACAACGCAAGACTCAACAGAGTGCACCACGCTGCTCCCTCACAAATGGGCGCTCCAGTCTGGAAACCTGGATAGTAAACCAACGAGGCCTTTCGACCGGAAGTTGTTTTGGACGCGATGGCCCCTGGGAAACGTAGTTCAGAGGTCAGAGGAAGGGTGTAATTCTTTGCCGGTTGAGTTCTTTATCTGGGCATCTGATAGATACGGTGTGACAGAATGGTCCTATGACCAGCGAGTCCTTACCATCTCCGTCTGAGCATTGGCCAGGTCTAGTGGATATCTCTTATTGCGCAAGGCTCGACCTGGGGGGTAGAATGAAGGGGCCCGGCCCCAGGAGGATCCCCTATCTGAGAGGTCATGGGAGCTCCTTCTTTAATGAGGTATAATGTCCCGTACATCCTCAAACAAATACTTACCTTATTCCCATCCTCCAGTTACCCTTAGACAGTTTGTTTTAAATTAATATTCCTTACATTAGTGTTTTGTAAATGTTATTCATGTCTTAGCCTTTTCCCCCCTGATACTTGCTGGCTTTTAAAATTTGCTTCCTTTTGGGGCGCCTGGATGGCTTAGTCGGTTAAGCGTCCGACTTTCGCTTAGGTCATGATCTCGCGGTTCCTGGGTTCGGGCCCCGCGTCGGGCTCTGTGCTGACTGCCAGCTCAGAACCTGGAGCCTGTTTCAGTCTGTGATTCCCTCTCTCTCTGACCCTCCCCTGCTCACGCTGTCTCTCTCCTAGAAATAAATAAAACATTAAAAAAATTTTTTTTTAAATAATAAAAATAAAATTTGCTTTCTTTTTTCTGTGCTTATGTAGATGGACACAGTATGTCTAAACTTTCTGGTGTAGGAGTGACTTTCTTCAGTACTTTCAAATTCAACCTTTAAAAATAATTGCCTTTAGCTTCTTCCCGTGCGCGGCCTGAGGTGATCTCTGAAAATGGTTCACTATTCACTTGATCCGGAAAACCCGACAAAATCATGCAAATCAAGAGGTTCAAATCTTCGTGTTCACTTTATGAACACCCGTGAAACTGCCCAGGCCATCAAGGGTATGCATATCCGAAAAGCCACCAAGTATCTTAAAGATGTCACTTTGCAGAAGCAATGTGTGCCGTTCCTTTGGTAGGTGTGCCCAGGCCAAACAGTGGGGCTGGACACGGGGTTGGTGGCCCAAAAAGAGTGATGAATTTTTACTGCACATGCTTAAAAAAGCAGAGAGTAATGCTGAACTTAAGGGTTTAGATGTAGATTCTCTGGTTATCGAGCACATCCAGGTGAACAAAATCTCCAAGATGCGGCGTAGAACTTACAGGGCTCATGGTCAGATGAACGCATACATGAGCTCTCCCAGCCACATTGAGATGATCCTCACTGAAAAAGCAGATTGTTCCTAAACCAGAAGAGGAAGTTGCACAGAAGATATCACAGATATCCCAGAAGAAGCTGAAGAAATAAAAACTTATGGCCCGGGAGTAAATTCTGCATAAAATACATGCAAATAAAAGTAAAAACAGAAAAAAGGAAAATAATTGGCTTTAAAATATTTTTATTGTGAAATAGAAAAGACCTGAAGAGAAGTGCATAGAATGTGAACGTTCAGTGTAACTCAATACTAATAAAGAGTATATTTGATATCTCAAGAAGAAACAGCCTATGCATGTGGTATTTCTGACCCCCAGGTCCCAGCTGACCACTAAATATCCTGCCTGACCTGTGGGGTAATAATATTGTGAGGCTGCTTTTAGGCAATCAACTTCAACAGTGGAAACCTGAGTAAGGTAGAAGGGCCCCCATAGTAACCCCCTGGCTGAATACAAACTTGCTCTTTAAGTGACCTACCTCAAAGTATCCATAAGTCCTAGCTGACCAATGGGTTACTTACACCAGGACACAGGGACCATAAAAAGGAAAATTCAGTTGGTTACCATACCTCCTCACTTTCTCTCTTTAACTACAGCTTCCCACCCCTGCCTCACTGCAATCTCTGCTTTGCCTTTCTGCCCTCTGCTTCCTTGCGGTGTATTCAATAAATTTCTATCTCCTTTGTTCTGCTTTGGGTGAATTGTTTCACCACCCCCATTATCAGCTTCTACCTGATCTTGTCACGCCACATATGGTGGCCCCCATCGGATCAGGGGACCCCACAAATATCTTGGCTTGTCAGTTATCTATCTTTAAAATTTACATAAATGCAAATCAAATTGTATGAATTTATCTTGCTTAGTTCTCAAAACTTCTAACAATTAACTCAAAACACCACACTAAAGGCTTAGCAGAAGGAAATGTATGCCCATTCAGGGTGAAAGTTATTTTCCTCGTTACTGTTGTGTCGTGGGACCCCAAGATCAACACTCCCTCCAAGGTTGAATGACTCACTAGAAGAACTCAAAGTGAAACAATACAAAGCAAAATTAGCAAAGAGAAACGATTCATGGAACAAAGTCCAGGAAAAACCAGCACATCTTTCCAAGAATCCTTTCCAATTGAAATCACAGAGGACATTAATTTCCCCTGCAACAAGTTTTGACAACACATGTGAAATGTTGCCAACCAGAGAAGTTCATTAGAGACTTAGTACCTAAAGTTTTTATTGTGGGCTGGTCCACGGGCAGCCTCTGTCAGGCACATACCAGAATTTCAGAAACATAAACCAAATGATTTGCACACACAGGCACAGTGAGCCACTTTTATCAAATAGGAGTGGGAAACCCCTCTGGAAATCTAAGTTCTAGATGCAAGCCAAGGGCCAACTGTGCAAGCAGACCTTTCTAAGATAAGAATTTTCAGGTCTGCTATCTTAAGACTTTTCTGCACATCACTGTCCTAAACAAAATTTCTGGCTTTCAACAACAACAAAAATTAAAAGGCATATGAAAATACAAGGGAAAAAAATATCAAGATGTTCCCAAGAGACAAAAAAAAAAAAAAAAAAAAAAATCCTAACTAGACACAGGTGTCCTTAGCTTGTTGCTGTGTAACTTCAATCTATACCTCTGTCTTCACATGGCCTTCTCTCTATGTCTTTTCATCTTCTATAGATACTTGTCATTGGATTTTGGTCACACCCAGATAATCTAGGATGAACTCACCTAGAGATTCTTAATTACATCTACAAAGATCCTTTTACCAAGTATGGTCACGTTCACATGTCTTGGGGTTAGAGTGTGGGTATATCTCTGGGGTACCACAGTTTAACCCACCACAATCTGTTATTATGTTTAGTCTTACCTTAATAGATTTCCTTAGAATTCCCATCTGCCCACTTTTTTTTTTAATTTATTTTTGAGAAACAGAGACAGCGTGCACATGGGCATGTGTGTGTAAATGGGGACAGTGCATTGACAGAGGGAGACAGAGCATCTGAAGCTGGCTCTGCACTAACAGCAGAGACCCCAATGTGGGGATCTAACTCATGAAGCATGTGATCATGACCTGAGCCAAAATCAAGAGTCAGACGTTTAACAGATTGTGCCACCCAAGCAACCCTCATCTTCTTACTATTATAAATGACATCCAGGTACTGAGAACAAATAAATGTTTCTTTTTAACATGGACCGTCTCAGAGGCTTAGGAGAGCAGAGACAAAATTCTTTATTTACCCCTTAAAACTTGCTCATTCCCTAGTTTTATTTTAGTAAATAACAATTCTGGTTTTCAGTTTTTCAAGCTGAAATACTTGCATGGGCCTAGGTTCTTATCTTTATTTACAACATCAAGTCTATTACCTGATCCTTTGAGTTCTATCTTCAAAGTATATCTAGAATCCAACTCCTCATGACTACCACTGCTATCACTCAAGACCAAGTTACTATCATCTCTTACCTAGATTATTCCAATAGCTCATTAGCTAACCTCCATGCTCCCCCTCTATCTTGTCCCCCATACTGTATTCTCTACTCAGCACCCTGAGTGGTCTCTCTCTCTCTTAAAGTGTTATTTAAGTAATCCCTATACCCCACAGGAGACCCAAACTCACGACCCCAAGATCAAGAGTCGCACACTTTTCTGACTGAACCAGCCAGCCATCACTGAATGATCTCTTTTATTGTATTTTTATATTTTAAGCTTATCAATTTATTTTGAGAAAGAGAGAGAACTCAGGAGGGGCAGAGAGAGAGGGAGAAAGAATCCCAAGCAGGCTCCTCACTGTCAGTGCAGAGTGCCCTGATGCGGGACTTGAACTCATGAACTATGAGATCATCACCTGAGCCAAAATTAAGAGACGCTTACGCTTAATGACTGAGCCACCCTGGTACACACACACACACACACACACACACACACACACACACACACACACACACACACACACACACCGAGTGATCTCTTTTAAATGTAAGTCAGATCATGTCACTCCTCTGTGCAGAACCCAACACTGCCTTCACATCTCACTGAGAAAAATAAGCAAAGTTCATACAATGCTCTCTAAGACCTTCCATAATTGGTCCCCTCATTAGCTCCCTCTCCTCATCTACTATTCTTCACTTTGTCACTGTGACCAAGTTGCTGCTTCTTGAATATTACCAGGCTTGTACTCGACCTATGGCATTTCTGTTTTGGTGTTTTCTCTGTTCATAACTCACTTTATCCAAATATCTTCAAATGTCACTCCTTCTTCCTTTTGGTTTTGCTCAAATATTTTCTTTTTAGGCTTCTCCTAACTATTCTATGTAAAATGGCAATTACCAGGATGCTTGGCTGGCTCAAACAGAAGAGCACACAACTCTTGATCTTGGGGTTGTAAGTTTGAGTCCCACGTTGGGTGTAGAGATTACTAAAATAAATAAAACTTTAAAAAAACATAAAATTGTTGGGGCGCCTGGGTGGCTTAGTCGGTTAAGCGTCCGACTTTCGCTTAGGTCATGATCTCGCGGTTCGTGGGTTCGAGCCCTGCGTCGGGCTCTGTGCTGACTGCCAGCTCAGAGCCTGGGCCTGTTTCAGTCTGTGACTCCCTCTCTCTCTGACCCTCCCCTGCTCACGCTGTCTCTCTCTCTCTCTCCTAGAAATAAATAAAAACATTAAAAAAAAATAAAAAATAAAATAAAAAGCATAAAATTGCAATTCCCTTGGCACTTGCTATCCCATTTCCAAGCTTTATTTTTCTCTTTAGCACTTACCTTTATCTGGAATACTATATATTTCATTTACATGTTCACTGACCACTTTCCCTGACTAGAATGTAAACTCCTTGAGGAAAGGAAATTTTGGCCCTTTTTTCCCACTGATGCTTTCCTATAACAGAGCCTGGCACATATAAAGTCTCAATAGGTCAGTTGAGCTGCTAAGTGAAAAATACAGTGTTTGACAAGAACAGGAAATAGGCACTCTCATAAATTTCTTTTTGGTGGGAAAGGAAAGGAATTCATCTTATGTGGATTGCAAATATTTATACATCATCTCTGACTCAGCACTGCTTAGAGGAATTTATTATTAAGATGCATGCACATCTGTACAAAGCTGAATATATAAGGATATTCATCCCAGAATTGTAGAAACCTGAAAACATCCTATATATTCACAAATATGATATGAAAGTATGACATTTCCTGTACCACAAAATACTATGCCACCATAACACCAAGGAATATGTATTAATATGGGATGTCTCCTAAGAAATAATAGTAAAAATTAAGATGCTTTATACTAACATTTGTGAAAAATAAAGATGAGGTGCTTTATATACATAGATATGTTGGTATAGTCATAGAATTACTCATAGTAGTTTACATAAGCAACTAGCCACACTAGATGTATGTGGAGAAGAGAAATAGTGAAGGGAGATTTCTTTTTTTTTTTTCCACTATAACCTTGTTTACATTTTTAAGACATATGAGATGATTCCTTTAAAAACAATTGTGAAATGGGGTGCCTGGGTGGCTCAGTCAGTTAGGAGTCTGACTTCACCTTAGGTCATGATCTCATGGTTTGTGGGTTCAAGCCCTGCATCAGGCTCTGTGCTGACAGCTCAGAGCCTGGAGCCTATTTCAGATTCTGGGTCTCCCTTTCTCTCAGCCCCTTCCCTGCTCATGTGCACACCTGTGCTGACGCTCTCTCTCACTCTCTCAAATATTAAAAAAAAAAAAAAAACATTAAAAAGAAAAGGGAAAATAAAATAAAAACAATTATGAAATTAAAAAAAAGTTGGCAGAAAGGAAAGCTAGGAGGAAAGTTACACTGTTATTAAGCTAGTAACTTTGAGGTGATGAAGGTTGCTGTAGTATGACTGTGATATGCAGATGTAAAATACAACCCTGAAGCTCTTAGCAATGAAAAGATAGAAAATGGAATGTAATAAAAAGAAACTGCAGTGTGTAACAATAATAGTTTTGAAAGACTGAAGATTTATGAAGGACTGACTGCATATGTAGATTATGAAAATAAACAGAATATGGTCCTCTAAGATTACTTAAAAGAGAACACTGACAGGAATAATGAGGACAGAAGGGTTAACATCAACTGAAACTCAAGAAGAGGAGGATCTTTGAAGGAAATCCTGAAAAACATTTCAGGGATGTCAGATTTCTTGCTGAACATCTATATTCTGTCTTATTCCACTCACTTACTCAACTTAGAACCTCTTTTACCTTTTCTCTACTTACCACCCATCGCCTCTCTTTTTGTTCCAACTTAAAGATGTCATCCAGTTTGGTGATATGATAAGACAAAAAAGGAAAATGACCTAAGACCTGAATTCAAGTACAATCCCCAAACTCAGACTGAGCCTGGGCCTTTAATATGGAAGCTACCATATAAAGAGGAGTAAAAGAAATAACGTTTTACCTTAACTTCAGAATATCTGAAGTTTGCATCTCAAAGCTGAATCTATTATACTGTATAATGGTTCTAAACATTTCAGAAATGGAAAAGAGATGGCACTATACTTTCAAAAGCTGGGTTATATATATATAAAACCCATATATCCATGCCTAATGTGACTGTATTGCTCTAGTTCTCCAGCATCACATTGCTATACAGATTCCTCTGAATAGCTGTTATTGTTTTAATGTTTATTGACTTATCGTGAGAGAAAGAGAGAGAGAAAAGCAGACAGAGAATCCCAAGCAGGCTCTATGCTGTCAGCACAAAGCCCGACATAAGGCTTGATCTCACAAACCATGAGATCATGGCCTGAGCTGAAATCAAGAGTCGGACGCTTAACCCACCGAGCCATCTTTTAATTGTGGCTGATACTCCTGGTTGAACTGAATAATCACGTCTCTGAATGTTTACCCAACCAATGACTCCCAAAGAACAGAGAAGAGTAAATGTCTGGGGGGAAAAATGTGGAAAACAGGTACCGCTATAGCAAAATACACCTTGTTTAAAATGTCTTACTGATTTGTTATTCTGTTCTGGAATGAATGTTTGGAATCTTGAGTGTTTATATAAAAATGTTGCAACTTATTTATTATAGAAATTATGTAGCCTTTCTCTCTTAAAATTGAAGCTCCAGGAAGACATGCCTTATTATCAGTTTGAACAGGAAATGAGGCTTGCAGGATTCAGATTCCTCCGCCATCTCAGCTACCCATGTTGAGATGACCCACATTTAGACGATCAAGTACTCATACACTTACCCACAGATCCACACACAATCTTGCACCACCACACGCACACAATTATTCCAACCTCACTCATGATGTGACCCTCTAGCCTCACAAAGCCACACATAACCTTGATTCCACCACTGTCACACTAACCAATTTTACTTACATGCAGTTTCTCTTTCACTCAACTATCCTCCTCCAACCAGTCACACATGTAATCGCACCGCTGTCTCACACCTCCTTTGTGTCACACATGTAATCTCAGCACTGTCTCACACCTCCTTTGGCCACCTTCAAATACATGACTGAGCTTGAAGATTTCTCTCTTTCAAACTTCTCAGGCTGGTTTGGGGACAGATCCTCGGGTCCACATTTGGGTTCGTTCTTCTGGCTCCCCGACAAGTTCTGCAGCGGCCTGCCTCAAGAGCATCTTCAAAACAGAATTCTGAGCAACATCAGGGCACTTAAGTGCATCCATGCTCCTAGAGGATGCAGCTTACCTTGGCCTGGTCTATCTGGCCATTGGCGAAGGCCAGGACTGCATTTACCAGGATGCCTGGGAAGGATGCCTGTAGGACGCAGTATGTTACAGGTGAGCTGCCAAAGCTGGAGACGGCTGCTCTGGGGCCTATGTCAACGAAAAAGTGACAAGTTCAACAGGTAAGGAAGACTTTATGAAAGACCGTTGCAATTAGAGAAGAGAGACTGAACTCAAACAGCTGGGATTAATATATATCAAAATCCCAGGAGGGAGTCAGTGGATAGAAAATTACTAAGAGAAGCTTGGTTAAGTATCAAGGGCAGGGGGATTCTTGCTGAACTAGGGTTTGGAGGTCAAGGACCAGGCCTGGTCAAGAGGAGGGCTCAGAGGAGCCTGACTACGGTTTGGTCGACGGAGTCCTTGTCAGTTGACGCTCGCGTAAGCCTCCGGTGCGCAGTTTTGGCTAGGTCCAGACTCCATGCTGCGGGGGTATCGGGATAGCCAGGCGACAGCTTTTCAGCAACCTGTCGCATTCTGTACTACATCTCCCAGCGGCCTCAAGGCTCAGGGCTCCCTCCCGCGAGAACTAGACCTTCTCCCGAGCAGTGGGCGGTAACTTCTGGCGGGTTGGAGAAAACGGCCCTAGGGCGCTGTGGGAGCTGATGCGTTCGACTTGTTCCAAGTAGAGTAGGGGGGTGCTGCCAGTACCGAAGGAGGGGTAGGTGAGGTGACCCGGGGTTGGGGCCGGCGTGTCTGGAACCTCTGGCCTGTGTGGGTGTGTAGGGGAGCCAACTGAGAAGGGGAGATTGTGAGGAGGGTGTGTGTCTAAATGTGACTGTGTCTGTGCCAGTGGAAGCGTGTACGGAACTACGAGGGCGGGGAGGGGGGCTTGATTTGCGGTTATGATTGTTCACGTGTAATGAGGTAATTGTGCGACCGGGTGTTTGCGAGTGTAGCGTTCTTTGGCCGCGTTTGTAAAACTGGGTGTCTTCTTGTGTGTGTGTTTATGACCGTTTGCTGAACTGTGGGTATGGGATGCCTTAACTGTGAGATCGGTGATTGTGTTTACCCAAGCTGTGCGTGTTTGTGATATTATTGGTGTAGGGTGCGTGTGAATTCGTTGTTGTCACTGTGTCCGCAAGAAGTGTGGCAGTCGGAATGTGAGAACGTGGGGTGCCTGTGACTGCGATTGTGACTGTGTCTGCACCCGCGGTGTGTATGCTTATGTGACCATGTGCAGCCAGTTGTGTTTAGGTTTGGGGCGCCTGTGTCCTCGGGGCGTGAATGAGTTTGTGGGAATATGTGTCTTTACAGCACTGTAGTTGTGGTGCGCCTTTGTCTGCCTTTGTGACTCCGGCGCTCTGTTCCCGGGAGACCTCCGTGAGCTCAGGGACAAGATTCTGCCCAGAACTGCAGTGACCCTACTCTTGTCTTGATGCTGGTGTTGAACTGGACACCTTGGCCTTGCCTGACCTACATGTATAGGTTGGGGGTGGTTGGTTGACCTGGGATCCCAGAAGAGCCTGGTGTTTCCTGACTTCTTTCTTCTTCCCCAGCTCTGCTTTGCTTGCACAGAGGCTTCCAGAGTGGAGGAAAGAATGGCTGTTGAAAATCCACAAGGCACCTGCAAGGTAGTTTGCTGTTTCCCCTTGTTTCCCGAAATCCCCTTTTCTTTGTCAGGACTTGACTTGCTTTCCTCCTCTTGAAAATTCTTGTCCATCAAGTGATTTGATCCCTGGAATTTCCCCTTTGAGAAAATGTGATTGACTCCACACCCTACTCCCTCACACAAACCTGATTTTCTCTTACTAAGTTGTCAAATGGCTTAATTTTCCTTTATGCTGTCTTTAAAAAAAATATTGTTTCTTTTCACTTATAAAAGTAAAACATTATTTTAAACAACTATTTAAAACATTTTGAAGAAAATGTCCATTCCCAGTTAAAACCAATGCTTGCTTTTTTGTATTTTCTCCCCACTGTGTTTCTTGTACATATATAAAATATGATTTTTTAAAATTGAATTCATTCAGCATTTATCACTATGGCCTACATTTTTTACATATATTTAAGTATTTTCCCACATGATTAAAAATTAAAAATATTTGAACATTTTTAGAAGTGCATATTTTGAATGCCTTTGGCCTTTTTTCCCCCTCTCAAATTATATACAGAAATAGCATATCCTATTTATTTATATTGTTTAATACATAATTCTAAAGACTCATATAGGGAATACCTAAGAAAATACAACCATCTCTACAGAAATCTCTGATATACCCCTCCACTATCACAAACAATTGTGCTCTTCTGGTGATAACCACTGTGATCTTTTCTTCAGCTTATTTAAGAATTTTAGTTCCTATGTATGCATTCCAAAATCATATAGGTTTAGTTTGTCTGTTTTCTCTCTTTGTATGAGTAGATATTCTTCTGTGTCTTTTTCATTAAAAATGTGAACTTCATTCATGTTTCCTGCAACTACAGTTCATTTTTTCCATTGATATATATTTTTTTTCTTGTATTGATTACATCACAATTTAGTATTTATCCATTCTGTTTTTCATGGATATTTGACTTGCTTCCAGTTTTGGGCCATTACCAGCATTGTGACTATTAGTATTTTGTGCACATATTTCAGTACACATATGCTTGCATTTCTTTAGCATATATACTAAAATTCTGATTTAAATTGCTGAGGGATAGAGTTTGTATATCTTCAGTGTTACCAGACAATGTCAAACTGTTCTCTAAAGATACTGTGCAAATGTTTTACTTGTATCAGGAGTTCACAAAGGTTCCTTTTGCTCCACATCCATGGCATTGTTATACTTTTAAATTTTTGCCAATTTGGTAGATATTTAATGTTATCACATTTAATTGATAATTCCTTTATTATCAATGAAACGTAACACCAGTTCTTGCCCACCTGGATGTCCTTTTTTGTAAAATACTTGTTCAAATGTTTTGCCAAATTTTAATTGGGTTGTTTTTCTCTGATTACAGCAGTTGAGATATATATGTGTATATATCTTCTGTTTAACAGTGACTAAATATTTTCTTCTGCTCTGGCTTAGTTTTTCATTCTGGTGCCTTTTGATGAATAGAAATTCTAGATTTAAATGTAAAGAAATCTTTTTTAATGGTTAGTTCTTGTTTAAGAAATTTTCTGCTACCTAGAGGTAATGAACATTTTCTCACATTCTCTTCTAGAAGTTTTCTAGTCATTGGTTATTAACAAGTAGATCTTTACACTACATGAATTGATTCATGTAGATAGTGATTTAATTTCATTTTATCCCGCATGTGCATGTGGGCATCCAGTTGTTCCAGTATCATTTATTGAAAAGTTCATGTTTCTACACTAATTGGCAATACCATTTTAGTAAAAAGTCAAGTGACCACCTATGTCTACATATGTTTCAGGACATTATATTCTGTTCCATTGCTCTGTTTTTCTCTCCTTGCAGCAATATCATGCTATATTATTCACTGTGACTTTATAGTATTTAGAGCAAGTCGTCTTTTGTTCCTCAAGAGTGTCTTAGCTGTTTATGTTCCTATGCATTTCCATATAAATTTTTGAAATAGCTTGGTTCCACATAGGCATCTTTTGTGATTTACGTTGAATTGCATTGGATCTATAATGGTGTGAATAGAAATTTGGGGAATCTTGGGGTAATGGGGTGGCTCGGTTGGTTAAATGTCCAACTGTTGATTTCAGCTCAGGTCATGATCTCACGGTTTGTGAGATCAAGCCCCACATTCAGCTCTGCACTAACAGTGTGGAGCCTGCTTGAGATTCTCTCTCTCCCTCTCTCTGCCCTTCCCCCACATGCACTCTCCCTCTCTCTCTCAAAATAAATAAAAGACATTTACTCATTTTTTTTTAAAGGTTTTTAATGTTTATTTTTGAGGGAGGGAGAGAGAGCAGAGCACAAGCAGGGGAGGGGCAGAGAGATGGAGACCACAGAATCCAAAGCCAGATCCAGGCTCTGAGCTGTCAGCACAGAATCCAACACAGGGCTCCAGCCCACAAACCATGAGCTCATGACCTGAGCCAAAGTTGGATGCTTGACTGAACCACCCAGGCACCCCAGACATGTTTAAAAATCTTAAAAAATAAAAGAAATTTGGGGAATCTTCTAATAATACAAGCCTCTCAATTGACTTAGGTCTTCTTAATGTTTCTCAACAAGATCTTGCTTATCTCCTGTAAATAGTCCTAGGCAAATAGAAATCATACAATCCATTGTATAGTATTTCCCTTTTGAATTGAGTGCCAGAAATCTGAGTACTTCAAATAATGATCTATCCTGGCAATAATTTTAGTTTGGGTTTTTGATATTGAGTACCTATTACTTATGACCTTTGTGTATTATTAAAACATTTTTTCTTTAATTCTTAGTCTCCTGAAATACATTTTTTAAACTGGGGACATAGGGGCGCCTGAGTGGTTCAATCAGTTAAGCGTCCGACTTCCACTCAGGTCGTGATCTCCCGGCTCATGGGTTTGAGCCCTGCATTGGACTCTGTGCGGATAGCTCAGAGCCTGGAGCCTGCTTCAGATCCTGTGTGTCCCTCTCTCTCTATGCCTCTCCCTTATTCGTGTTTGTGCTCTCTCTCACGCTCTCTCAAAAATAAATAAAAACATTAAAAAAAAAGTGGGGAGGGGCACCTGGGTGGCTCAGTCGGTTAAATGTCTGACTTCGGCTCAGGTCATGATCTCACGGTTTGTGGTTTTGAGCCCCACATTGGGCTCTGTGCTGACAGCTAGCTCAGAGCCTGGAGCTGGTCTTCAGATTCTATAACTCCCTCTCTCTCTGACCCTCCCGTGCTCACGCTGTCTCCATCTCTCTCTCTCAAAAATAAAATATTAAAACAATTTTTTTAAAAGTGGGGATATAAAAATTAGGTGGGGGCACATGGCTGGCTCAGTCAGTGGAGTGTGCAACTCTTGATCTTACGGCTATGAGTTTGACCCCACATTGGGTGTGGAAACTACTTAAAAATAAAATCTTTAAAAAAAATAGATACAGACTTAGATACAGATAGATACTTATTGTCTAATTTTAATAGCATTTGGTCCAATCAGTTCTGTTTTGTATGGTACCTTGTACTGTTCTCTCCATATTATGTCTTATAACTGCCCTTTCTTCTTCTTCTACCCTCCACTATTCTTTGTCAGGTAGTTTCTGCCTCTGCATCTTTGACATCTAGTCTCATCAACTGTTTAGTTTAAATATTGGCTCCTTCAGGAAAAGAAAGAAACATCATCTCTCAGATTATTTTACCTATGCTATTCTCTCTGGTACAGCATGGGCTCTGTTATCAGATGTGGCTTCTGATCTCAGCTGCACCACCTGTGAGCTGTTTAACTTGCAAATGAGAGGCTCTCATTCTCACTCAGTGTTGAAAATGAAATAAGATATGTGTGGAACACTTGGTACACATCAAAAGTTCAGTAAATGTTAGCTCCTTTTCTCTATTTCTCATTCTTGGGACCTTTATATGAATTATAGTATAAAGCCCTTAACTAAAGGCCTTTTGGTGGTTCCCAAAGGATCTTTTGTTTTAAATTGAGGTATAATTGACATGTAACATTATGTTAGTTTTAGATGTACAACATAATGTGTTAATATTTGTATATATTTTGAAATGGCCTCATATAAGTCTAATTAATATCATCATCATACATAGTTTTTCCTTGTGATGAGGAGTTTTAAGATTACTCTGTTAGCAACTTTTAAATATGCAATACAATATTATTAACTCCCCATGATTTCTTTTATAACTGGAAGTTTGTGCCTTTTGAGCCCCTTTACCCATTTTACACCCTCCACCCCTGATCTCTGGCAACCAACTATTCTCTGTGTCTACGAGCTTGGCCTTTATTGTTTAAATTCCATATATAAATGAGGGGGTGGCTGGGTGGCTCAGTCAGTTAAGTGTCTGACTGGCTCATGTCATGATCTCATGGTTTGCGAGTTTGAGCCCCACATCAGGCTCTCTGCTGTCAGCATAGAGCCTGCTTCTGATCCTCTGTCACCCACTCTCTCTGCCCCTCCCCTGGCCACATACTCTCTCTCAAAAATAGAAAAAAACATTAAAAAAATAAATTTCACGTATAAGTGAAAGTATTTTGTCTGACTTACTTCACTTAGGATAATGACCTTGAGGTCCATCTGTGTTGTCATATATGGCAAGATTTCATTCATTTTTATGACTGAATCATATATATGTTATATATATAACATCTTTGAATAAAGATTGTGGGTCACTCAGATTCTCAGATTATTTCCCTATCTTGGCTATTGTAAACACTGCTGCATTGAACATAGGGGTGCATGTGTCTTTCTGACTTAGTGTTTTCATTTTCTTTGGATAAATACTCAGAAATGGAATTGCTGGATCATATGGGAATCCTATTTTTAATTTTTTGAGGAACCTCCATACTGTTTTCCATAGTGGCTATACCAATTTACATTCCTACCAACAGTATGTAAGGGTTCCCTTTTCTCCGTAACTTCCTCAACACGTTATTCCTTGTCTTTTTGATAATAGCCATTCTAACAATTGTGAGATGATATCTCATTGTAGTTTTGATTTGCATGTCCCTGATGGTTAGTGATGTTGACCGTCACTTCATGTACCTGTTGCCATCTGTATATCTTCTTTGGAGAAATGTCTATTCAGATTCTCTGCCCATTTTTAAAATCAGATTGTCTTTGCTATTCAGTTATACTTCTTTATATATTTTGGACATTATCATATACCCTTGTCAGATGTATGATTTGCAAGTATTTTCTCTCCTTCAGTAGGTTGCCTTTTTATTTTGTTAATAATTTCCTTTGCTATTCAGAAGCTTTTTTTGTTTGATATAGTCCACTTTTTAAAAAATATTTATTGAGGGGCGCCTGGGTGGCTCAGTCAGTTGAGTGGCTGGCTTCGGCTTAGGTCATGATCTCACAGTTCATGGGTTTGAGCCCTGCGTTGGGCTCTGTGCTGACAGCTAGCTCAGAGCTTGGAGCCTGTCCTCCGATTCTGTGTCTCCCTCTCTCTCTGACCCTCCCCTGCTAATGCTGTCTCTCTCTCTCAGAAAGAAATAAAACATTAAAAAAATAAAAATAAAAAATATTTATTGAGGGAGAGAGTGCACTTGTGTGTTTGCGCACACTCATGCACTAATGGGGGAGAGGCAGAGGCAGAGGCAGAGAGAATCCCAATCGGGCTCCATGCGTATTGCAGAGGTTGACATGGGGTTCGACCCCATGAACTGTGAGATCATGACCTGAGCTGAATTCAAGAGTCAGACCCTTAACCTGAGCCACCCAGGTGCCCCTTCACTTGTTTAATTTTGCTTTTGTTGCCTTTGCTTATAAAGTTATATCCAAAAAATCATATCCAAGACCAATGTCAAGGAGCTAATAGCATCTGTTTTCTTCTAGAAGTTTTATGTTTCAAGTTTTACTTTCAAGTCTTTAATCCATTTTGAGTTAATTTTTTTATATAGTGTCAGATAAGTAATCTAGTTCCACTCTTTACATCGACTGTCTAGTTTTTCCAGCACTATTTATTAAATAGTTCTTTGTTGTATATATTTGGCTCCTATGTTGCAAATTAATTGACCATAGTTTATTTTTGGGTTTCTGGTGCATAGGTTTATTTCTGGGTCTCTATTCTGTTCCATTGATCTACGTGCCTGTTTTTATGCCAATACCATACTTTTTTGATTACTATATCAAAACAATAGCCTACAGTACTTTAAAATCTGGGGGAAAGGGAGAGAGGCAAACCATGAGAGACTCTTGAATGCTGACAAAAACTGAGGACTGATGGATGTGGGGGGGAGGGGGATGGGCATGGAGGAGGACACTTGTGGGGATGAGCACTGGGTGTTATGTGGAAACTAATTTGACAATAAACTATTTGTAAAAAAAAAAAAAATCCGGGAGCATGATGTATCGAGTCTTATTCTGCAAAGGATCTTACAGGCAAATTTTGGCTCCCAAATGCGTTATAAATCATTGAGAGCCAGGATTGTGCATTTCAATTCTCTTATATATATAACTTTTAATCCACTTTAAGTTTGTTTTGCTGTGTATTAGGGATCTAAATTTAATTATTTTTCATTTATTCACTATTGTTCCAGTGTCTTTTATCCAGTAATAATTTATTTCCTTTTCCATTACCTACTTGATGTTATATTATTTAAATAGGTTGTATTCTCTATTTGAAATTTTTTTAATTTAAAAATTAAAACTCTGTTCTTGTACCTATGTCATGTTTAGATCATTTCCTTTTACAAATCGTTGAATACCTATCAAATATGTCACTTTTTTCTGATGATAGCTGTGTTCTCTGTTCCTTTCATTACAAAATAATTATTACAACGCATTTAGAAAATACAGAGAAGCAGAAATTAAAAAAAAACAACAACAAAGGTCATCTGTAGTCCTAGCAACTAAAGATTGCTGTAAAAATTTGCCTGTTAAGATCCTTTGGGGAATAAGGCTTAATACATCATGCTCCCGGATTTTAAAGTACTGTATATTATTGTTTTGATATAATAATCAAATACTTAGAATTCCTTTTTTAATGTGATCATACTATGGCCACCCATGTTTATCGTGCCTAAGTACCTTATAAATAACTGGCATGTTTCTACACATTTATCTTTATCATGAGTTGTAATGGTCTGATAATGTTACCATTTTATCAGGCTCCTTTCGTTGGATATGATTTGCTTACAAACTATTGCCTTTGGAAACAAGTAACCCCTTAGCCTGGATGGCTAAAATTTATAAATTTTATTTTTAAATCATTATTATTATATATCGTCAATGAACACATATTTTTATACAAGTAACTTATGTGTTATGAAGGAGCTCAAGACCCATGTGATCACAGTGCCCAGTCCCAGGTGTATATCCAAAGTACACAAAGGTAGCCACTGTTAAAAATTTTATTTGTCCTTTTTACCTTTATCCTATTCATTTAAATATGTGTCCACATGTATGTGGTGCTGTTTTGCCACTTAAAAGTATATCTATGTAAAGAGAATCATATCCTGCAAAATGTGGGAAATAACTGCAGTATAAGATTGGTCCAGTGCTTATATTGGTTCATGTAAAATCCTTAGAACAGGATTCTTAGAACATTCACTCAGAACTTCCACTTAGTATGAGTCATTTGGTATCTATTGTTACCATTCTGAAATTTGCTTTATCATTCTGTGTGGAGAATTGTACACGTAAGTATAGAACTACCTCACTTTAATTGCTTCATGTAAGGCCATATTTTATAGCATTGTGGTATATTTAATCATTCTCTGGTTTTTAAACATTTAGATTTTTATATAGTTATCACTGTGGCCAGCCCTGTTCCAGTGAATATTTATGTACAGACCTTCTCTAAGGTATATACTAAAAGTAAAATTATGGGGACAATAGAGTACACATATTTTAAACTTCAGTAAATGTTTCCAAGTTAAACTTCACAATGGCTTGTTTGCTTCATAATACACCTAGCTGTCTCTGACAGAGCCTGTTTCTGCACTTCCAGTTAGTTTACTTACGATTACATAAGGTGCAAAAAACCACTTGCAACAAATAGGGACAGAGCCTTAATGATTTCTTTTTTTTTTTTTTTTAAATGTTTTATTTATTTCTATATATTGGGTCAATATATACACATTTTACCTGAACTAAGAATAAGTCGTGGACATTTGCTTCTTTACCCTTAAACACATCAATGTGTTATTTCCTCAGAACAAGAGCATTCTCTTATATAACCACGGTATACTTATTAAAGTAAGAAATTTTAACAATTATGCAGTACTTTTATTTAACAGTCTATATTCAGAATTTTTCACTTTCCTAATTTCTTTTTTAGCAACTAACGCTACCCTCATCCTCTATCCCTCAGCCACTGTCCAGGATACAGTCTAGGATTATACATTGAAATGCTGAATTTAGTATCATGTCTTTTTTTTTTTTAATATTTTTATTGATTTCTAGGAGAGAGAGAGAGAGAGAGACAGCGTGAGCAGGGGAGGGTCAGAGAGAGAGGGAGATACAGACTCTGAAATAAGCTCTAGGCTCTGAGCTGGTAGTCAGCACAGAGCCCAACGCGGGGCTCGAACCCACGAGCCGTGAGATCATGACTTAAGCGCAAGTCGGACGCTTAACCGACTAAGCCACCCAGGCTCCCCTTATCATGTCTCTTTTTAATCTGGAAGAGTTGCTCTTTCTCTGTGTCACATGACTTTGACATTTTTGAAGATGATAGGCCAGTTATTTTGTAAAATGTCCCTCCATTATGGTTTGTCTTATGGTTCCTAATATTTATATTCAGGTTATAAAATTTATGGCAGGAATACAACAAAAGTGATTGTATCCTTCTCAGTGCCATCCTGTTAGGGAATATGTGATGTTGACTTGTCCCATATTTGGAGATGTTGACTTTGATAATTGGTTAAGGTAGTATCTATTATGTTTTTTCACTATAAAGGTAATAATTGTCTCTTCGTAATGTTTTGTTACATGTGGGAGATATGTTAAAAGTGTAAATGGTTTTCCACAAACTTCACACACTGCTGTTAGCATCCATTGGTATTATTTTCTGAATCCATTATTACTATGATGTTTTTAAGATGGTATGTTCTTTTTGTTTTGTTTTGTTTTTTGTTTTTTTACTTCCTTCATTTTGTCTATATTAATTAATTGACATTTTATTGTAAATAAGAGCGTTCCCTTCTTCACTACTTATTTATTCATTTGTTATGTCAGTATAAATTCATAGATTTTTATTTTGCTCAATGGGATTATAATCTAACTACTTATTTGGATACTCTAGTTGTTCTGGATTTGGCCACTGGTCGCCTATTCAGGCTGACTTCTGCACCTTTTAACTTTCCACATGATTCTTTGAGAGTTTCCTTACTTTCTGGCACAACAAGATGCAACAAGCTCATATCTAGATACTCTCTAAGCTCCAGCCAGAATTGAACCATTTCTCGAAAGAGCCTGGTTTCAAGAATGTTTAGAAACCAATATCTGGTTGCTAGGACTAGAGTATTCATTTTAGTCTTATCCTGTTCTACATTTATATCTTCCTTCTCCAATAATAAAAAACCTGACTGTCACATCTTCATTATATCTACTGAGTTGTTCAATTCTAGAATATACAAAAATAGTTTGGAATTGCTAATATCAAATGTACTAAGTGTAGCTCAGTATTTGTTTATAGTTCTCCTTGTTTAGAATAAGGATAATAATTAGAATACTGTGTTCAAATTTACTTAGGTTCATTTTTTTATTCCCTCCTTCAGTGTGGTTGTATTATTAATTTGAAATACATTTAGATTTATTTGCTCCTGTTTGTCTGTGTTTGACTTTTCAAAAATTATCAGTTTATTCTGGCTGATTTGATTATAGGAATTGGTAAAGCATTAACATGGCTCCAAAAGTTAAGATTTTACAAAAAGGTACAGCTGTAGCATATCACTCTGCTCCCACAACCCTTGTTTTAGTGAATATTATACACTGAATTGTGTCCCTCCAAAATTCATATGTAGAAGCTCTGACTCCCAGTACCTTAGAATGTGACTGTATTTGGAGATAGGTGTTTTATTTATTTATTTATTTATTATTATTATTTTTTTATTTCTAGGAGAGAGACAGCATGAGTAGGGGAGGGTCAGAGAGAGAGGGAGCCACAGACTCTGAAACAGGCTCCAGGCTCTGAGCTGGCAGTCAGCACAGAGCCCGACACGGGGCTCGAACCCACGAACCATGAGATCATGACCTAAGCGAAAGTCGGACGCCTAACCAACTAAGCCACCCAGGCGCCCCATGGAGATAGGTGTTTTAAAGAGATGATTAAGTTAAAATGTGGCTGTTAGGGAGCACCCTAAACCAACCTGACTGATAACCGTATATGAGAGGAAATTTAGACACAAAAAGAGACACTGAGGATGCTCATGTACAGAGGGAAGACCATGTGAAGACAGTGAGAAGGCGGCCATTTGCAAACCAAGGAAAGAGCCTACAGAAGAATCCAAACCCTCCAACACCTTGATCTTGGATTTCTAATCTTCAGAATTGTAAGCAAATAAGTTTCTGTTGTTTATACCACCCTGTCCAGAATACCTGCAATGTATTTCTAACATCTTTTACTTTGAGGCACCTGGGTGGCACAGTTGGTTAATTGACTGACTTTGGCTCAGGTCATGATCTCACTGCTCATGTGTTCAAGCCCCATGTTGGGCTCTGTGCTGACAGCTCAGATCCTGGAGCCTGCTTCAGATTCTGTGTCTTCCTCTCTCTCTGTCCCTCCCCTGCTCACGCTCTGTCTCTCTTTCTCTCTCTCAAAAATAAACATTAAAAAAATTAAAAAACAAACTTTTACTGACAAAGCTTAACATTGTGCTGACAGAGGAAAATATTCAAATAGCCCTGATCTATCTGCATTTACAAAGTAGGCAATAAAGGATGAATTGGAGGTCTGAGAGTCAATAAATTGATAACTAACATAGAGACTTTAAAGAGTTTTAAAGTTAGGGGCACCTGGGTGGCTCGCTTAAGCATGTGACTTTGGCTCAGGACGTGATCTCATGGTTTGTGGGTTTGAGCCCAGCATTGGGCTCTGTGCTGACCGCTCGGAGCCTGGAGCCTGCTAAGGATTCTGTGTCTCCCTCTCTTTTTTCCTCTTCCTCACTCATGCTCTGTCTCACTCTTTCTCAAGTAAATAAACACTAAAAAAATTAAAGTTAATTTTAACTTATGTGTGGTGTGAGATAGAGATATAATCCCTTTTTTTATGGATACCTGATTATTTTTAATAGCTTTTCTTGGAGAATCTATCTTTTTTTTCACTGTTGCAGTGTCAGGATCATAAGTTTCTGTGTGTGTGAGTGTATTTTTGGCTGTCTTCTGTGCCATAGTTCTCCTTTTTATTCTCTGTGCCAGTCCCACAATCTGTATTGTATTATAGTAAGTCTTGACATCTGATAGAGCCAGTCCTTCCAGCTTATTTTTAAGGAGTGTCCCTTAGACTTCTGTGTATAGGTTAGAAAATCATCTTGTAAAGGTCTATGAAAAACTTGTGATTTTGGTTACAATTGCATTAAATATATAGATTACTCAGGAGAATTGATGGCTTTATTTTTTTTAATTTTTTTTTTTTAATGTTTTATTTCTAGGAGAGAGAGAGAGACAGCGTGAGCAGGGGAGGGTCAGAGAGAGAGGAGTCACAGACTCTGAAACAGGCTCCAGGCTCTGAGCTGGCAGTCAGCACAGAGCCCGACGCGGGGCCCGAACCCACGAACCGCGAGATCATGACCTAAGCAAAAGTCGGACACTTAACCGACTAAGCCACCCAGGCGCCCCGAGAATTGATGGCTTTAAAAAGTTGATGCTTCCATGGGGCTCCTGGGTGGCTCAGTCAGTTAAGCGTCCGACTTAGGCTCAGGTCATGATCTCACGGTTCATAGGTTCAAGCCTTGTGTCGAACTCTGTACTGACAGCTCAGAGCCTGGAGCCTGCTTCTAATTCTGTGTCTCCCTCTCTCTCTGACCCTCCCCTACTCACACTGTCTCTATCTCTCTCTCAAAAATAAATAAAACATTAAAAAAAATTTTTTAAGTTAATGCTTCCTTTTAATAAGAAATGTCATTTCTATATATTTAGGTGTTGTTTAATATCTCAGTCCACTTTTATAATTCTGTCCATATATTATAATTTTTTTAACATTTATTTATTTTTGAGAGACACAGAGAGACAGATCATGAGCAGGGGAGGGGCAGAGAGAGAGGGACACACAGAATCTGAAGCAGGCTCCAGGCTCTGAGCTGTCAGCACAGAGCCCAATGTGGGGCTCAAACCCACAAACTGTGAGTCCATGACCTGAGCCGAAGTCGGTCACTTAATGGACTGAGCCACCCAGGCGCCTTCATATATTAAAAATGTATGTTTTCTATTTTCTTTTTTTTTTTAAAGTAATCTCTATATCCAACATGGGGCTTGAATTTATGACTCTAAGATCAAGAGTTGTATGCCCTACTGACTGAACCAGTCAGTTGTCCTAAATAAACTGTATTTTTCTAGTTTTGTTGCTGGTTTGTAGAGACGCCGTTGGCCTTTGTTTTCTGGTTTCCTGATGTGGGTCTAGAGCTCATGAACTACGAAATCATGACCTGAACCAAAGTCAGACACTTAACCAACTGAGCCACCCAGGCACCCCAACATATTTTCTTTTCTTATGTGTTTTTTTTTTTTTTTTTTTTGAGAGAGAGTGAGTGCACATGAGTGGAGGAGGGGCCGAGAGAAAGGGAGAGAAAGAATCGCAAGCTGGGTTTATCAGACTTCAGAGCTACTGTTCTTAACCAAAATAGTTTGGTTTTAAGTCTCCAGGGAAGATATAAAAAAATAAAATTAGCCAACAGTATCATGGACAAAAAGAAAATTTGTTCTCACTTAGGGAAAGGCAGTTTTCTTGAATGGTCTCAAACTCTTCTTTTCAGTTGTACTAAGAAAAGCCAAAAAAGATTAGTCTCTCTAGATAGTGCTATGTATGTACAATGATTCTTACTTAAATAGCACACACACACACACACACACACACACACACACACACGCACGCACATATATATGTGTAGATAGATAGATAGATAGATGAAAGGGAGGGAGGTTAGGAATCTCTGGAGAATCAGAACCAATAGAAAGTTCATAAATCTATAATAAGGAATTATTTTCATGCAATAATGGAGAATGATAAGCCCCAAGATCTTTAGTCCACAAGCTAGATAAACAGATGAGCTGAGTAGCTCCAGTCCAAAGGCCAACAAACTTGAGATTTGGGAAGGACTAATGTTTCAGTTTGATTCTCAATGCTGGAAGACAATCTATGGCCAAGGTAGAAAGCAGTCACGCAGGAGAAATTCCCTTTATTCACTGAGGGATCAGACTTTTGTTTTATACAGGCCTTCAATAGATTGTATGAGGCCCACACACATTAAGAAGGGCAGTCTGTTATATGCAGTCATTTATTCACAAGTCAATTTACTTATTTAAATGTTGAACTCATTTGAAACCATGTTCATAATGCAAACTGGTGCCCCCACTCTGGAAAACAGTGCGGAGGTTCCTCAAAAAATTAACAATAGAACTCCCCTATGACCCAGCAATAGCACTGCTAGGAATTTACTCAAGGGATACAGGAGTGCTGATGCATAGGAGCACATGTACCCCAATGTTCATAGCAGCACTTTCAACAATAGCCAGATCATGAAAAGAGCCTAAATGTCCATCAACGGTCGAATGGATCAAGAAGATGTGGTTTATATATACAATGGAATACTACATGGCAGTGAGAAAGAATGAAATCTGGCCATGTGTAGCAATGTGGATGGAACTTGAGGGTATTATGCTAAGTGAAATAAATAAGCCAGTCAGGGAAAGACAGATACCATATGTTTTCACTCATATGTGGATCAGGAGAAACTTAACAGAAGACCATGGGGGAGGGGAAGGGGAAAAATAGTTACAGAGTGGGAGGGAGGCAAACCATAAGAAACTCTAAAATACTGAGAACAAACTGAGGGTTGATGGGGGGGTGGAGGAGAGGCACTTATTGAGATGAGCCCTGGATGTTATATGAATACCAATTTGACAATAAACTATATTAAAAAAATAAAGTATAGGGGCGCCTGTGTGGCTCAGTCGGTTAAGTGTCAGATTTCAGTTTAGGTCATTATCTTATGGTCTGTGAGTTCGACCCTACATCGGGCTATGTGCTGACAACTCAGAGCCTAGAGCCTGCTTTCAGATTCTATGTCTCCCTCTCTCACTCTGCCCCTCCCCTGCTTGTTTTCTCTCTCTCTCAAAAATAAATAAATAAACTTAAAAAAGAAAGTCTGGTTTTTTGTTTGTCTCTTTTTACTTTGCTTTGTTTCTTAAATTACTCATATAAGTGAAATCATGGTATTTGTCTTTGACTTATTTTGCTTAGTGTTATATCCCCTATATCCATCCATGTTGTTGCAAATGGCAAGATTTTATTCTTTTTTTTAACTTAGTAATTTTCCATTGTATATATGTACCACATTTTTTAAAAGTTTATTTACTTATCTTTGAGAGAGAGCAGGGGAGGGGCAGAGAGAGGGAGAGAGAGAGAGAGACACTCCCAAGTAGGCTCTGCACTGTCTGCACAGAGCCCCACATGGGACTCAAATCCATGAAGTGTGAGATCATGACCTGAACCAAAGTCAAGAGTCAGACACTTAACTGACTGAGCCACCTGGATACCCCACCACATTTTCTTTCTATATTCATCTATTGATGGACATTTGACTTCCTTTCATAATTTGGCTATTATAAATAATGCTGCAGTAAACATAGGGGTGCATATATCTTTTCATATTAGTGTTTTCATATTCTTTGGTTAAATATCCAGTAGTGGAGTTACTGGATCATTGTATTTTTAATTTGGGGGGAGAGTCTCCCTACTGCTTTTCACAGCACCTACAGCAGTTTGCTTTCCCACAAACAGTGCACAAAGGTTCCTTTTTCTCCACATCATTGCCAACACTTTTTGCTTCTTTGTTGTTGATTTTAGCCATTCTGACAAGTGTGAGGTGATGCCTCATTGTGGTTCTTAGCTTTTTTTTTTTTTTTTTAACTTTTCCCTGATGATGAGTGATGTTGGCTATCTGTAACTCTTCTTTGGAGAAATGTCTTTTCATGGATTCTGCCCATTTTTTAATTGGATTGTTTGTCCTTTGGATGTTGAGTTATAAAAGTTCTTTATATATTTTGGGTACTAGCCCTTTATTGGATATGTCATTTGAAAATATTTTCTCCCTTCAGTAGGTTGTCTTTTATTTCTATTGTTTCATTTGCTGTGCAGAAGCTGTTTATTTTAATGTAGTCCCAATAGCTTATATTTGCTTTGATTTTCGTTGTCTCAGGAGACATTATGAAAAATGTTGCTATGGGAGCGCCTGGGTGGCTTAGTCGGTTAAGCGTCCGACTTTCGCTTAGGTCATGATCTCGCGGTTCGTGGGTTCGAGCCCCGCGTGGGGCTCTGTGCTGACTGCCAGCTCAGAGCCTGGAGCCTATTTCAGAGTCTGTATCTCCCTCTCTCTCTGACCCTCCCTGCTCACGCTGTCTCTCTCTCTCTCCTAGAAATAAATAAAACATTTAAAAAAAAAAAAAGAAAAGAAAAATGTTGCTATGGCTAATGTCAGAGAAATTACTGCCTGTGCTCTCTTCTAGGATTTTTATGGTCTCAGGTCTCACATGTAGATCCTTAATTCATTTTGATTTCATTTTTGTGTATAGTGTAAGAAAGTAGGTCCATTTTCATGAGTTCATTTTTTTATGTGAATTGAGATAAAGGATCTGACTTCATTCTTTGGCATATGTTTATCCAGTTGTCCTAGCACCATTTGTTAAAGATATTTTCCCCCATTGAATGGACTTGTCATCCTTGTTGAAAGTCAATTGGTCTTGGAGTTTAGGTTTATTTCTGATTCTGTTCTATCCCATTGGTCTATAGATCTATCTTTGTGTCAGTATGCAGTGTTTTGGTTACTGTAGTTTTTTGTTTATAGGTTTTGAAACTGGGAGGTAAGTATTTATACTTTGTTTTTCTTTTGCAATTTTGTTTGGGTATTCAGGGCCCATTCTATATGAATTTAAAGACTGGCTTTTCATTTCTCCATAAAGGCCATCGAAATTTTGATAGAGGTTGCGTTGAATCTTCAGATTGCTTTGAGGAGTTTTGCTCTTTTAACATTCCTAAGTCTTCCAGTCCATGCATGTGGGATGTTGTTGTTTTAATTCCACTGGTGAACTGCAGTTGAATTGTCAGTAAACACCTTGAATTATTATCAGACTCCACAGGTTTTAGCTAAATGTTTACCTCTCCCTACATTAGACCAACTGGCTACAAATCTTGTTGTGGAGAAAGGGTTCCAGTGACCTCCCTCATTGCCAGGTTTAATAATTTACCAGAATGACTCTTAGAATTCAGAAAAGCACTATTCTCAAAATTAAAGTTTTATTATAAATCATAAAGATACAAATCAAGAATAGCCAAATGAAGAGATACATAAGCAAAATCTGGAAGAAACCCAAATATGGTTTCTATAGAATTTCCTTATGGAATTAGGATACATTACCTTTTTGGTTCATCAATGTGTTTATCAGCCAGAAAGTTGTATTGCACTTCAGTGAGTTTTATTGGGGTTTTATTGGGGTTCCACTGTGACATGAATGCTTAATCACTGGCTGCATAATTGAACTCAATCTCCCGCTTCACTCTGCTTTCCCAGAGGTTGGGTTGGCTCAGTCTTTCTGATGACCACCTCCAGTGCTGAAGCACACCATGAGTTACCTCACAGCATAAACTCAAGTATGATCCAATATCAAAGACACTTCTATCACTTAGGAAATCACAAGGGTTTTATAAACTATGGTCTAGAAACCTGGGACAAAGGTCATACTAATTCTTAATTATTTAACAAACATCTTCATTTTTGGATCTTTTAGCTTTTAATTAATGATTTGAAAAATATCTTTATATCTTGAATACTAGGTTTTTGATAAATAAATATTTTATAAATATCTTATCTCATTCCAAAGCTTATTTCTTTAATCTTTATCATGAATTTATTCATAACTGAGTTTTGAGTCATGTTTACTTTGCTCTACAACTTTATTTTCTAATGTTGCCTTTTTTTTTTTTTAGGGGGGATGATGCATGGTGGTTCATGTAACTATCACTAATTCATACTCAGTCTTTTAGGAAATAAAATTTTGGGAAATCTGTCATTTCCTATGTTTAGACAGCCCTCCTAAAATCCTTTGTTATTCTCTACCCACTATTATTCTAAATTTTGCCTACTTTTTGAATTCTGTTCTCTTCTTTGTTGAGTTTTTATTTCTTGGATTTCATGCCTTCCTGTTTTTTGGCTTACTCTAAGAAAACTTCAGATTATCAAAATTGCTTTTTGTGTAGGTAGCATGTAAGAATGGATAAATGTGTTAAACTTGTGAGTTCTAGTATATCTGAAAAGGCTTTTCAACTAGTATATTTGTTCTTTCACAGGACATGTATTCTACTTGAAATTATTGTTCTTTAGAATTTTGAGGTTATGACTTCTGGCTTAGAATATTGTTGAGGACTTCAAAGCCATTTTCATTCCTGCTCTTTTATTTATGCACTATTTTTACTCTTTGGAGCCTTTTAGGGTCTTTTCTTTGTTCCTAGTGTCCTGGAACCTAATGTAAAATATATCTTTGTGTGAATCATTTTTATTCTTTATGCTAGGTATCAAGTGAGCTCATTAAATGTGGAAATTCGTGTCTTTCAGGTCTAGGAAATTTCTTAAATGCTATTTTCTAAAACAACCTGTAATTTGTGATTTCTTTGAAAAATTTCTAATATACAGCAAAATTGAAAGAATATTTCAGGGGTGCCTGGGTGGCTCAGTCAGTTAAGTGTCCAGCTTTGTCTCATGTCATGATCTCACCATCAGGAGTTCGAGCCCTGTGTCAGGCTCTGTGCTGATAGCTCAGAGTCTGGAGCTTGCTTCAGATTCTGTGTCTCTGTCTCTCTCTGCCCCTTACTCTTTCTCTCTCTCTGTTTCACTCTCTGTGTCTCTTTCTCTAAAAAATAAATAGGGGCGCCTCGGTAGCTCAGTCGGTTAAGCATCTGACTTCGGCTCAGGTCATGATCTCACGGTTCGTGGCCTCGAGCTCCGCATCAGTCTCTGTGCTGACAGCTCAGAGCCTGGAGCCTGCTTCACATTCTGTATCTTTCTTCTCTCTGACCCTCCCCTGCTTACGCTGTCTCTCTCTGTCAGAAATAAATAAAAACATTAAAAAAATTTTAAATAAGTAAAAAAATAAATAAACATTTGGGGCACCTGGGTGGCTCAGTCGGTTAAGCATCTGACTTTGGCTCAGGTTATGATCTATGGTTCGTGGGATTGAGCCTCTCATCAGGCTCTGTGCTGACAGTTAAGAGCCTGCAGCCTGCTTCAGATTTTGTCTCCGGCTCTCTCTGCTCTTCCCCTTCTTGTGCTCTGTCTCTCTATCTCTAAAATAAATAAACATTAAAAAAAAACATTAAAAAATTTTTAAAGGAAAGAATATTTTAGTGTACTCTATATAGTCATCACCTAAAATTACCAATTGTTAACATTTTGCCACATTTGGTTTATCTTTCTAAACACACACACACACACACACACACACACACACACACACACACACACTTTCTCACCTCACCCTCCCAAGTCATTTGAAGACAAGTTAGGGACATCTGGACATTTTACCCATAATACTTTTAGCATGTATCTTCTAAGTATAAGGACATTTTCCAAACAATAACAATGATATAGCAAATCTATGAAAATTTACATTAACTCATTAATATTACCTCTGACATTTCATGTTCAATTATTTGAACATGATTCCTCATGTTCCAGTGGTTCCTCAAAGTGTTTTTTTTTTAAGCTGATGTAATGTTGTTTTTTGTTTGTTTGGGTTTTTTTTGTTCATTTACTTGGTTGCTTGTTTGCTTGATCTAGGATCCAATCAAGATTCATGCATTATTTCGGTTGTTGAGTCTCTGTAGTTTCTTTTAATCTAGAATAGGCTCTCATTTTTTGTTTAATAGGACACTGAATGTTTTAGAGAATTCAGGACAATTTTCTTATAGATTGTTTCAACAACCTCCATTTGTCTGATGGCTTTCTCTTGGAGATCAGAGGTTTAGAAATGGCAAGCATGCTATGTAGGTGATAGGATGGTGTACGTTTTATTACATTACATTGGGAAGGCACATAATGTCAGGTTGTTACACTATCGGTGATAGCCAGCTTTCATAACTTAAGGTTAGAAGTGGTGAATACTAAATCTTCCCAGTACAAAGGTATATTTTTCCCTTTATAATTAGTAAATAATCTGTGGAGTGATACTATGAAATCTGTAAATCTTTTTTCCCAACAACCATTCACTTTCTACTTTTAGAATTTACTGAGGATCCTAGCCTGAATCAATAGTTAGTTTGGTGATTTCAAAATGATGATTTTCAGATTTCTTCATTCCTTCTACCACTCTGTCTGACATTTGACAAATGACACTTAAAAAATTTTTTTTAATGTTTTATTTATTCTTGAGAGAGAGACAGAGAGAGCACAAGCAGGGGAGGGGCAGAGAGAAAGGGAGACACAGAATCTAAAAGCAGGCTCCAGGCTCTGAACTGTCAGCATAGAGCCTGCTGTGGAGCTCAAACTCACGAACCGTGAGACCAGGACCTGAGCCAAAGTCGAATGCTTAACCAACTGAGCCACCGAGGTATCCCAGCAGAGGACACTTTTAAAAATGATCTCTTCCATTAGATATGCAGCTGCCTTGCATGACCTTCTAATTTTCATTTGTTTTCCATTTCCATATCTTTTTGTACTTTTTAAAGAGACATATTTTATGTTTTAATCTTTGTAATTATTTGTTTTTATTCCTACTTGGTATTTTCATTTCCTATTTCCTACAAACTCTTTTTTAATCTCATATTCCTTTTATGTTATCCTATTTTTCTACCATGTAAAATAACTTCTCATGTCCCACTCAGGATGTTAATGATAGTTTCTGAACTTTTTCTCATTTCTCTATGTAATTTCTCGTCTTTTTCTTAAATTTATTTTTTTGAGAGAGACAGAGGAACATGAGAGGGGGAGGGGCAGAGAGAGAGAGAGAGGGAGAGAATCTTAAGAAGGCTCCCTGCTCAGCACAGAGCCTGGCACAGGGCTCGATCTTATTACCCTGAGATCATCAACTGAGCTGAAATCAAGTGTTGGATGCTTAACTGACTGAGCCACCCAGGCACCCTTGTAGTTTTTCTTCGAAGTTCCTTGGGGCTTTGTTTATTTAATCTCTTTTACAGTATAGTATTTCCTCAAATATATGGTATTTGCCTCCCTGTATTTAGAGTGGACACTATGAACCTGACTTAACTTTTTGTAAGCCAACTGGTAAACTTGCATAGTTATGTAGTGCCCCCATTTCTTAAACCTTTCTGGGGTTCTGCAGCATAAATCATCCTTTTCTGGGTTTTCCTTATTTTGGGAGTTAGGTTTCATCATTGTTTGGTTTGTTAAGCTAGTCTTAATTTGTCTTCATGCTTTCCCACTTCAGAAGGTTTTGTTGCTGCTACCTTCTCTTTAATATTCTTTGATCTTGTAGGTTTGGTCCTTTTTTTTTTTAATTTTTTTAATGTTTTTATTTATTTCTAGGAGAGAGAGAGACAGCGTGAGCAGGGGAGGGTCAGAGAGAGAGGGAGTCACAGACTGAAACAAGCTCCAGGCTCTGAGCTGGCAGTCAGCACAGAGCCCGACGCGGGGCTCGAACCCACGAACCGTGAGATCATGACCTAAGCGAAAGTCGGACGCTTAACCGACTAAGCCACCCAGGCGCCCCAGGTTTGGTCCTTTTTTTAAAAAAAATCCATTTTGGGGCACCTGGGTGGCTCAGTTGGTTAAGTGTCCAACTTCGGCTCATGTCATGATCTCATGGTTCATGAATTTGAGCCCCATGTTGAGCTCTGTGTTGACAGCTCAGAGCCTGAAGCCTGCTTCAGATTCTGTGTCTTCTTCTCTGCCTCTCCCTTGCTCACACTCTGTTTCTCTCTATCTATCTTAAGAAGTAAGTAAACATTGGGCACCTGGGAGGCTCAGTCGGTTAAGTGTTCGACTTCGGCTCAGGTCATAATCTCGTGGTTTGTTGGTTCAAGCCTCGCGTTGGTCTCTGTGCTGACAGCTAGCTCAGAGCCTGGAGCCTGTCTTGGATTCTGTGTCTCCTCTCTCTCTGACCCTCCCCTGTTCATGCTGCCTCTCTCTCTCTCTTAGAAATAAATAAAACATTAAAATTTTTTTAAATAAATAAAAAATATATAAACATTAAAATTTTTTTCTTTTTCTTTTATTTATTTATAATTTTTTTTTTTACAAATAGTTTATTGTCAAATTAGTTTCCACATAACACCCAGTGCTCATCCCCACAAGTGCCCTCCTCCATGTCCATCCACCCTCCTCCCCACACCCATCGGGGAGAGAGGCAAACCATGAAAGACTTGAATGCTGACAAAAACTGAGGACTGATGGATGATAAAAAAAATTGGGGCGCCTGGGTGGCTTAGTTGGTTAAGCGTCCGACTTTCGCTTAGGTCATGATCTCGCGGTTTGTGGGTTTGAGCCCTGCGTCGGGCTCTGTGCTGACTGCCAGCTCAGAGCCTGGAGCCTGTTTCAGTCTGTGACTCCTCTCTCTCTGACCCTCCCTGCTCACGCTGTCTCTCTCTCTCTCTCTCTCCTAGAAATAAATAAAAATATTAAAAAAAAAAAGAAAATATTTTGGGGGCGCCTGGGTGGCTCAGTTGGTTAAGCGTCCTACTTCAGCTTAGGTCATGATCTCACAGTTTGTGGGTTTGAGGCCCACATCAGGCTCTGTGCTGACTGCCAGCTCAGAGCCTGGAGCCTGTTTCAGATTCTGTATTTCCCTCTCTCTCTGACCCTCCCCTGCTCACGCTCTTTCTCTCTCTCCCTCTCTCTCTCAGAAATAAATAAAACATTAAAAAATTTTAAAAAAAGAAAATATTTTTAAAAATCCATTTCATTCATTTCATTGAGGGTTTTAAAAGGGCAGGAGAAACTGCATGTTATCCACTTGTTCTCTTTGAGAGAAAGTGTATTCTCTTTCTAGAGAATCTTGTTTTTCGAAGTTTATTTTCAAACTAACTTATTTTGAATTTTGAAACTAACTTACTATATTAGGCATTCATTAAATGTGCTTTGCCCTTTTGGTATGTGCCAGGGTTCAAGTTGATTCAAGTAATATACATTGGTTATCTTTCCTTCCTGAAGGTTGGCTTTACTGTAGCAGACAAACATTAAGCAAACATTCAAATATGAAATTTGTGATTGTAGGAGACAAATGTCCAATCACCCATTACCAAGCAAAACACAAAGAATGGAAGAAAATAAAATGCTTTGTGAGATAAAGGTGAGACATGCATAATTAAGATTTAATATTCATAAGAGATTTTTATTAGGGTAATGCCACTTAGCAGAGACCTGAACAATGACCAGAAGCTTGTAAAGCCAAGAGAGGTGGCAGTGGAGAGGGTGGTATGGACAGTAATTTAGGGCAGATGAAATTGTTGTGTGTGTTTGAGGCGGAGGGTGTTAAAGTTTAGTGCATTTGAAGAACTGAGAAGACCTGTGTAGCTGTAGTTTATTCTTGAAGGGAAATAAGTATCAAGTTGAAGAGGCATGCAGGAGGCAGGTTGCTGAGGAATTTTTAAGACCAAGTTAAGGACTGTGGGTCTTTTCCTAAGAACAGTGGGGAACAACTGAAGCATTTTGAACATGAAAGTGCCGAGCTGATATCACTCTGGTTGTTAGGGATGGAAAACTAGAATGGCAGACAGCTAGCTAAAATGCTACTTTTGTGTCCAAATAAAAGAAAATTTTGGCCTAGATTGTCTATTGACAGTGGAGATGCAAAGAGTAATTTTAAGACATTTAGGCCAACCCCAAACAAGATTGCTATAGGAAGAGAATGGAGCTCAGATATTTTCACTTTTTGGGGCTTGACGTATTTGCTCAAGGACTTTATTGGTATCTTTAAATCCATTCATTTTCCTAGTTTCTTTTCTGGTATAGAAGTCTTCCAAATAATAGCTACTAAACACTGTGCAGTTACTTTATATAACTACATATATACATTATGTGTGATTTCAGAACCATTCAATAATCACCCAAGCTGGGATTCAGAGTACTTATCTATCTGCATCCTTGCAATCTGCCAATAGAACCACATTACCTCTATCTGCTCTTCCCTTCTCTTGGGCTTTAAAACTAGATTCTCAATTACAGTAGCTTTTACTGCATCCCCTTTTTTGCTCTCCCAAGCTTAGCCTCATAGACTTCCTACACAAACATGGATTTTATCAAATGGCATAAATAAGCCACATTCTAACCACAGTAGATTCTTACTTCTGCATTGTTCATTCATCACATTAATCTTTCATCAGGATAATGCTGTATCTGGAGTACCTTCTCTTTTATTTCCTTCAGATTCTATGCAATTAATATTTGTTACCTGACTATCCTAGGTTTTTCTTATAGGGGTAGTTAGTTATACAGTGCTCCAAACAACCCTAAGAGATGGGTTAATTGGTAATTACTTGCATTTTAAAATGTATATAACACTAGATTTATTCTCTAACAAAATTGGGGTAGAACCTAGGCATCTTTATATTTATCAAGGTCTCATGTTTGAAGGGGATTTTTATTTAGATCACTCTTTAGGAACAACTGACTAATCCATTTTCCTAAATATCTCTTTCACCTTCCAGTGTGACTTCTGGTTCTTTTTACTTTCCTTATCTATTTGTCAAGGTTACTCAATCATATTTGAGAACTGTGTAAACTACACACTTTTTATGAAAATTAGTTTCAGTTAAGTCTTTTCATTTCTATTATAAAAGTTTTTTCCTCCCAGAACACAAAAAAAGTGAATGTTTGCTTTTATATTTTCTTTCAGACTGTGAATCAAGGTTGAGACCAAGAAATTATTTCTGAAAAAGGATATTAATGGAATAGAATCATCCTGATGAGAGATAATGGAAAGACTTATAAAAAACAGCATTGAGTATTCAAGTTTCAGAGGTGATTGGGAATGTAAAAGCCAGTTTGAGAGAAAACAGGAATCTCAGGAAGGACATTTCAGTCAAATGATATTTACTTCTGAAGACATGCCCACTTTCAATTCCCAGCATCAGAGAATACATACTGATGAGAAACTCCTTGAATGTAAGGAATGTGGGAAGGATTTTAGTTTTGTATCGGTCCTTATTCGACATCAGCGAATTCATACTGGTGAGAAACCTTATGAATGTAAAGAATGTGGCAAGGCCTTTGGTAGTGGTGCAAACCTTGCTTACCATCAAAGAATTCATACTGGTGAGAAACCTTATGAATGTAGTGAATGTGGAAAGGCCTTTGGTAGTGGCTCAAACCTTACCCATCATCAGAGAATTCATACTGGTGAGAAGCCATATGAATGTAAAGAATGCGGGAAAGCCTTTAGTTTTGGATCAGGCCTAATTCGACATCAGATAATTCACAGTGGTGAAAAGCCTTATGAGTGTAAGGAATGCGGGAAGTCCTTTAGTTTTGAATCAGCCCTTACTCGGCATCACAGAATTCACACAGGTGAGAAACCTTATGAATGTAAGGATTGTGGGAAGGCCTTTGGCAGTGGTTCAAACCTTACTCAACATCAAAGGATTCATACTGGTGAGAAACCTTATGAATGTAAAGTATGTGGAATGGCCTTTAGTAGTGGTTCAGCCCTTACTCGGCATCAGAGAATTCATACTGGTGAAAAACCATATATATGTAATGAATGTGGGAAAGCTTTTAGTTTTGGATCAGCCCTTACTCGACATCAGAGGATTCACACTGGTGAGAAACCTTATGTATGTAAGGAATGTGGGAAAGCTTTTAATAGTGGCTCAGATCTCACTCAACATCAGAGAATTCACACTGGTGAGAAACCCTATGAGTGTAAAGAATGTGAAAAGGCCTTTAGAAGTGGTTCAAAACTTATTCAGCATCAAAGAATGCACACTGGTGAGAAGCCTTATGAGTGTAAGGAATGTGGGAAAGCCTTTAGTAGTGGTTCAGACCTTACTCAACATCAGAGAATTCATACTGGTGAGAAACCTTATGAATGTAAAGAATGTGGCAAGGCCTTTGGTAGTGGCTCAAAACTTATCCAACACCAGCTAATTCACACTGGTGAAAAACCCTATGAATGTAAAGAATGTGGAAAGTCCTTCAGTAGTGGTTCAGCTCTTAATCGGCACCAGAGAATACACACTGGTGAAAAACCTTATGAATGTAAGGAATGTGGGAAGAATTTTGGTACTGGCTCAAGCCTTACTCAACATCAGAAAATTCATACTGGTGAGAAACTTTATGAATGTAAGGAATGTGGAAAGACTTTTGGGAGAGGTTCAGAAGTTCAGCAACATAAAAAGAGTCATACTAGTGAGTAGATCTGTGAATTGGAAACTCTATAAGTGAGAATTTGTGGTTAAGGAAGGACACAACAGAAAAGAAAATTTATACTAGGGAGAGTCACTACAAATGTAATTAAGGTACTGATGCCTTACTTATGCTTTACCACTTAGTCTGAGAGAATTTATACAGTAAAAGAAAAACCACTCTGAAGATATCTATATTCATTCTTTCATTATTTTTGGAAAATTCATACTTGTGAATATTAAAAATTAAAAACCATTTATTGTATTTGCCTTTATTTTAAACATTGAAAAATTCATTTGGGGGCTAATCCTGCTATTTTTGGGGTTTTTTAATATTCTTAATTTTTTGTACATTATACAGAATTACTGATCCATCTCAAAATTATTTTAAATTATTTATTGAGGGTCTAAATTTACCCTTCTCCCTGTTTCTCATATGAATACCATTTATTTAATAACTATATCTATTTTTGTATTTTTTATTGCCTGTTTGATGGTGAGTTATATTTTTATACATATAAAGCATGGATATCAGGTCAGTCTTTGTTTTCTAAATTTGCATATCTATGTTTGTATCTGTGTTCCATTTTGTTTGTGTTAAGTTACTGTTACTTTTAAGTATCCTTTAATAGCTTGTGGATCTGTATCTTTTGTTTTGGAAGATTGCTTTATTTTCCTTTTATAAAGTTTATACTCTTTGCAAAATAATTTTTCTCTATATTACTGTAGATATGAACAAAAATAGATAGTTATCTGTATTCATACCAGTCATAGACAATCATTGTCAAACTTTTGGAGCAAACCCTTTAAGATTACATATCATTGTTTTTGACAGAAAGTGTTACTGTGATATACTATAACCAGGTTTAATATTTGTTGTAAATATATTGGTTACTCTTTTATTGGCTTCAAAGTATTCACCTGTCTTTATCAACCCCCTATTTTGTCAAATATTGAAAATTTTACCATTATAAAGAGTTACCTTAATGGCCCCTTTTGAATGTGTCTGCTTTATTTTTTATTGTTCATTTCAGATAAAATGTGTGGGATCTCTTCTGCTTTTAAAGATTTGTACATTATAAATCCTTCCCTTTGACCAAAATTCTTGACCCAGTTGTTTCCCAAATGTTAACCAACTTATTCTTCCAGGTCCTTTTATATGCATATATATATAATTCGTTCACTTCAGAGGCTTGCTATGTGGATTCTACAATTGTGCCTATCACATAATAAAACTTGCATAGTATTAGCCTTCATCATTATTATTATCTTTTCAAAAATTTTTTAGAGAAAAATTTTTAACTAGTATCCATGTCTTATTCAACATCATAGACATCATAATGGGAAAAAAGATATTGAATATAAGAAAAATTTGAGTAATGTCTATTTCTTATAGAGCAAGGGATAATTCATCTTTATAAAGAAAAATACAAGATTGTAACATATGAGAAGGCAAAATTCATACTGAGGTAAAAATAAAGATAGGATAGCTCCTTCATGGAAATTTTAATTTTAAGAAATGACCTCAGCATCATGACTGTATAAATCCCTGCCTTCATTTGGCCTCCAAGTTTAACAACTAAAATTTAGCATCCACCTATAAGAAAAAGGGCCTCTGTGGTTGTTGTGAGATCCAACACCATAAGCTAAGGGACCTGAGAGGAGTCTCACTTACCACATAAAGTAATACACTGAAAGTCCTTTGTACAGAAGGTGGAAACATCAGAAGTCTGTGAACCAATGCCCCTCTTGGGTGCATTCAGGGTAAATCTAGAGAGTGCTGATTTGAGCAGACACATAGATGAGAGAGCTTTTGCAGAACTTCAGATTTCCTGAGGAAAGAGTCCAGCATTCTGTTGGAGCAAAAAAAAAAAAAAAAAAAAAAAACCACAAAAAAAAGGGGGTGGTGGTGGTGGTGGTGGTGGTGGTTGTAAGATGAACTTCACCAGTGCCACCTCTTCCCCAAGGCAGCACACCATGTTGCTGAACTAACTAGCAATGACTTCTTCAGGTGAAAATAGTGGGTGATTTTCCCAGCTTTCCCACCTGTATAGGATGCTGCTGAAGAAACTTGTTTGTCTACTGCAGCACCCATAGTATTGAGGCAGTACCTGCCTGACTGGGTGGGAAGAGGAGATCGTAATATAAAGAAATACAGCTTCAGGGTGCCTGGGTGGCTGAGTCAGTTAAGTGTCTGACTTTGACTCAGGTCATGATCTCGAGAGTTCAAGCCCCACATTAGGCTCTGTGCTGACAGCTTGGAGCCTGGAGCCTGATTCAGATTGTGTATCTCCCTCTCTCTCTGCTCCTCACCCACTTGCACTCTGTCTCTCTCTCAAAAATAAACAAAAACTTTTAAAAAATTAAAGAAACACAGTTCCTACTGCCTGCACTCAGGACTCCAATAGGAAGCTCAACACAAGCCACTGGGAAAACCTTGCCCAAGGATCCCCTATCTGGCTTGCAGGCACCCCTAAAACTTCAGATGTTAAACTCACAACTCCCCCAATTCTTCAGCCAGCCCTTTGTGTATGCTCCCAAGTAAGAGACAGTTTTGGTAGACCAAGAGCATGCAGAAAACAAAACAGAGTCTGTCGCAAGGGAGAAATCATAAACTTGAGCTACAGTATTATCTTAGGAAAGACAAAAGAGGTTTCCAGCAGCCAGCCTGGTAAGTTGTAAGGTTGAGAGAAGACAATGAAGCCACAAAGGGACAAGAAGCATGGAGCACATATATTCCTACAAAGACAGAGAAAGACCCAATTATAAGCAGGACCAACACAAAGTATCTCCGACCTGCAAGCAGCTAGTAATGATCGGAGGAGGTGACTACTTCAAATGAGAAAACAGCAATGCAAAACTCCAAGAAACATGAGGAATCCATAAAACATGACATCACAAAAAGATCTCAGTTATCCTCAATTCAAAGACAGAATTCTGTGGTTTGCCTGATAAAAGAGTTCAAATTAGCTCTTTTAAAGAAACAATGAGCTACAATAAAACCCAAAAAGAACTCAGCAAGTTAGGAAAATAATACATGAATAAAATGAGAAATCCAACAAAGAGAAATCCTAAAAATAAACCAAACAAATCTGGAGCTGAAGAATGAAATGAAAAATGCAATAGAGAACATCAACAGAAGAATACACCAAGCAAATATAAAATCAGAGAATTGGAGGGTAGGGGCTCCCTCCCAGTCAGAGGAGAACCAAGAAAAAAGTAATGAAAGAGAGTGAAAAAAGCCTACAAGGTGTATGGGACACCATAAAACAAACAAGAATACAAAAAAGAACTACTGTAATTTGTTAATGAATTCAGAATATAAAAAGAGGTAAATAGTAAAATCAAAAACATAAAAGGGGGCAATAAAGAGTAGAGTTTTTATATGTGATTAAAAGTCTCATGGTAACCACAAAGCACAAACCTACTAGATTCACAGAAGATAAAGTGAAAATCAGAGCATATCACCATAGAAAAGGTAGGTAGTAAAGGGGTGAGGGGGAAAGAACAATGGACCTACAAAACAGCCAGAGATATAGTAATAAGATGGCATTAGTAAGTCTTTACAAATTAACAACTACTCTAAATATAAATGAATTGAATTTACCAATCAAAAGGCATAGAATGGCTGGATGGATGAGATTCAACTATATGCTACCTCCACAAGGAGGCACTTCAGCTTTATGGTCGTACTTAGGCTCAAAGTGAAGACATGGTAAAGATATTCCATGGAAGCAGAAACCAACAAAAAGTGAGGTTGGCCTTACAGGGTTGACCCATACTTACATAAGACAAAATAAACTTAAGCCAAAAACTATAATGAGACAATGAAGGTCATTATATAGTGATAAGATGGTTAATTCATCAAGAAGATATACAATTATAAACATTTATGCACACAATATTGGAGCACCTAAATATATTAAGCAAATACTGACAGATCTAAAGGAAGAAACAGGCAATACAAGAATAGTAGGGGACTTTAATACTTTAAGTAATGGATATATTATTCAGACAGAAAATCAATATAGAAACATTTGACTTGAATCATACATTAGACCAAATGGACCTAACAGACATATATAAAACATTCCATTCAACAGCAGCAGCAAAGTACACATTCTTCTCAAGTGCACATGGAATATTCTCCAGATAGATCATATAATAGATCACAAAACAGTTCTTAGGAAATTTATACTGACATCATCCCAAGTTTCTTTTCCAACCACAATTGTATGAAACTAACGAGAACATGAGGAAAGCTGGAAATTTTACAAATAGATGGGCACTAAGCAACACAGTTCTGAATAACCAACCTGCCAAGGAAAAAATCAAAAGAGAAAAAAAATCTTCAAGCAAATGAAAATGGAGATTCAACGGACAAATACAAATGCAGTACTGTAAAAGCAGTACTTAGAGGAAAGTTTATAGGCATACATTCATATAGTAGGGTAAATGAAAGATTTCAAATAAACAACTTTAAATGTTAAGAAACTACAAAAAGAACAAACTAAGGCCAGAGTTAGCAAAAGGAAGTAAGAAAGATCAGAGCTGAAGTAAATAGAGACTAGTAGAGCAATAGAAAAGATTAACAAAGCTAAAATCTTTTCGAAAAGATAAAATTTACAAACCTTCAGCTAGACTAAGAAAAAAAGTATAAAGACCCAAATAAAATCCGAAATGAAAGAAACATTACAACTGATATCACAGCAATACAAAGGATCATAGTAAACTACTATAAACATGCATATGCTAACAAATAGGATACCCTTGAAGTGTATAAATTCCTAGAAACGTGTGACCTATCAAGACTGAATTATGAAGAAATTTAAAAATCTAGGCCAATTAACTATACTAGAATGTGATTCAATCAGTAATCAAAAATTTCCAATAAAGAAAAGCCCAGCACTGAAAGCTTCACTGCTGAATTTTACCAAACATTTAAAGAATTAATGCCAATTCTTCTCAAACTGTTTCCAAAAATTGAAGGGGAGGGAACACTTCCAAACTCATTTCAAAAGGTTAGCCTTACCCTGATGCCAAAACCAGATGAAGACACCACAAGAAAAAAAATTACAGGTCAACAATCCTTTTGGATATAAATGCAAAAATTCTCAAGAAAATGTTAACTAACTGATTTCAATAGGACATTAAAGGAAACATACACCATGATCAGGTAAGATTTATCCCTGGGATACAAGGATAGTTCAACACATATAAATCAATAAATGTGATATACTACATTAATAGAATGAAAGTTAAAAATAATCATCTCAACAGGTGCAGAAAAGCATTTGGCAAAATACAACATTCTTTCATGATAAAAACACTCAGCAAATTTGGGTACAAAAGGAACATTCCTCAAACAAAAGCCAAATATGACAAACCTTCAGCCACCATCATATTTGAAAGGTGGAGAGCTCTTCCAATTCAGGAGTAACACCAGGGTGTCTGCTGTCACCACTCCTATTCAACTTACTAGTGGAATTTCTAGCCAGTGCAATCATATGAGGAAATAAGTGTAAGGCATCCAAATTGGAAGGGAAGAAGTAGAATTGTCTATTTATATTATATGAATTTACATATAGAAAATCTGAAGGACTCCACCTTAAAACTGTAAGAATGAATCAAAAAAGAAAGTTACAGGTACAAAAACAACATACAGAAATGAGTTGTGTTTCTATACACTAGCAACAAAATACCTGAAAAAGAAGTTAAAAAATAATCTTATTCATAGTAGCATCAGAAATAATAAAATATGTAGAAATAAATTTTACCAATGAGGTGGAAGATCTGTGTAGTGAAAACGACAAGACTTTGGTTAAAGTAACTAAAGAAGACACAAATAAGAGATATCCCATGTTTGTGAATCAGAAGAATTATTGTTAAAATGTTCATTCTACCCAAAGCCATCTATGGATTCAATGTCATCTCTATCCAAATTCAACTGGCATTTTTTTTCCAGAAAGAGAAAAACAATACTAAAATTTGTATGGAGGTACAAAAGACCGTGAATAACTCAGGTAATCCTGAATAAGCAGAACAATGCTAAATGCATCACACTGCTTAATTTCAAACTATACTACAAAGCTATAGTAACTAAGACTGGTTGGCACTGGCATAGTACCAATGGATATATTGGACAGTCCAATGAAACAGAATGAGAACACAGAAATCAACCCTTGAATCTATAATCAGCTGATATTTGACAAGGGATTATTCAGCAGGGGGAAAAGATTATTTCTAAATTAAGTGGTGTTGGGAAAATGATATTCACATGGAAAAAATGGAAATTGGACCATATCTTGTACCATTCACAAAAATTAACTCAAAATGGATTAAAGATTTAAACATAAAAGCTAAAGCCCTATACCTCCTAGAAAAAAACAGGAAAACCTCTTTGACATTGGTCTTGGCAATGATTACTTGGGTATGGCACCAAAAGCGCATGCAACAAAAGCAAAAATAAACGTGGTACTAATTAAGTAAAAGTTTCCTGCACAGCGAAAGAAACAATCAGCAAAATGAAAAGGCAGCCTGTGGAATGGATAAAATATTTGCAAATCATATTTTAAAATGGGTTAATATTCAAAATATATAGACTTATACAATTCACTAGCAAAATAAACCCCAATAAATCTAAACAAAATGGGCAGAAGTGAGTAGACACTTTTCAAAAGAATGCATACCAATAGGTAACAGGTACATGAAAAGATGCTCAACATCACTAATCACCAAGGAAATGCAAATCAAAACCACAATGGGATATTCCCTTTCAACTGTTAGAATGGCTATTATCAAGAAGTCCAGATGTGCACTGTTGGTGGGAATATAAATTTTTGTAGCTACTGTGGAAAACAATATGGAGGTTCCTTAGAAAATTAAAAATAAAACTTCCATATGATTCAGCAATCTCACTTCTGAGTATATATCCAAAGGAGAGTATATATCCTGAGTATATATCCACAGGTATCAGTGAGATACCTGCAAGTCCATATTCTTTTTTTTTCTTCAATGCTATGTTTCTTTTTTTAATACTGTATTTCTTTTATTTGTTTCAAGTTTTAATTTAAATTTTAGTTAGTTAACATATAGCCTAATATTAGTTTCAGGAATAGAATTTAGTGATTCATCACTTACATATAACACCCACTGTTTATCACAGTTAGTTCTTTTCTTAATACCCATCACCCATTTAGCCCATCCATTTAGCCCATCCCCCTACCTACCTCCCCTCCAGCAACCCTTAGTTTGTTCTCTATAGTTAATAGTCTGTTTAATGGTTTCCTTCTCTCCCCGCTTTTTTTTCTTTCCCTTATAGTCATCTGTTTTGTGTCTTAAATTCCATATATGTACACTTCCATATTCTTGCAGCATTATTCATAATAGCCAAGATATGGAAACAACCTAAGTCAGTCAATGGATAAATAGATAAAGAAATGGAATATATACAATAGAATACTGTTCATGAGAAAGAAGGAAATCTTGCTATTTGTGACAACTTGGATTAACTCAGGGCACTATGCTAAATGAAATAAGTCAGGGAAAGGAAAATAGGATATCATTTATATGTGGAATCTGAAATAGGTGAACTCATAGAAACAGTATAGTGATTATTACCACAGGATGGTGGGGGAATTGAGAGATGTTGGTCAAAGGGTACAAACTTTTACTTATAAGTTGAATAAACTCTAGTGATCTAATATACATCATGGTGACTAAATATTATATGCTTGAAAGTTGCTAAGTGATTAGAACTTTCTTAAATGTTTCACTGCAAAAAAAAAAGTGGTAATTCATTGGGGTGACTGGGTGGCTCAGTTGGTTAAGGGTCTGACTTCAGCTCATGTCATGATTTCATGGTTCATGGGTTCAAGCTCCGTATTGGGTTTGCTGCTGTCAATCTGTCAGCACAGAGCCCCCTACAGATCCTCTGTCCCCTTCTCTGGGGCCCTCCCCCGCTTCTCTCTCTCTCTTTCTCTCTCAAAAAATAAATTAAAAAACATTAAAAAAAGGTGCACCTGGGTGCCTTAGTTGGTTAAGCGTCCGACTTTCATTTAGGTCATGATCTCGCGGTTCGTGGGTTCCAGCCCCCCGTCGGGCTCTGTGCTGACTGCCAGCTCAGAGCCTGGAGCCTATTTCAGAGTCTGTATCTCCCTCTCTCTCTGACCCTCTCCTGCTCACTCTCTCTCTCTCCTAGAAATAAATAAAAATATTTTTTTAAAAACACACACACAAAAAAAATGGGGGGCATCTGGGTGGCTCATTTGGCTAAGCCTCTGACTCTTGGTTTAGGCTCCGGTCATGATCTCACAGTTCCTGGGTTCAAGCCCCACATTAGGCTCTGCACTGACAGTAAGGAATCTGCTCGGTGTCCTCTGTCTCTTCTTCTCTCTCTACCCTTCCCTTGCTCGTGTGTTCTCTCTCTCAAAATAAATAAACTTAAAAAAAATTTTAAATGGTAACTATGTTAAATGATAGAGGTGTTAGCTAACACTCTGATGCTAATTGTTTTGCAATGTATATGCATTATATCAACATATTGTACACCTTAAACTTACACAATATTATGGTATTATACTCAATTATATTAATAAAGTTGGGAGAAATTATATTTTATGTATACATGTATGGTGGTGTTTATTATGTTGAGGTATTTCTTCACTATACCAACTTCTGTAGGAGTTTTTATTATAAGTGGATGTTGAATTTTGTCAAATGCTTTTTTCTGCACCTGTTGGGATGATTATATGATTTTTATCCTTTATTTTGTTAATGTGGTGTTTCTCACTGATTTGTGGCTTTTGAGCTATTTTTGCATTCATGGGGTAAATCCTACTTGATCATATTTGTGAATTTTCCAGTTTTCTTTTCATAATTGATTTCTAGTTTCATTCATTGTGGTCATAAAAGATGCTTGATATGCTTTGTCTTCTTAAATTTATTAAGACTTATATTGTGGTCTACCATACGATCTAGAGAATGTTTCATGTGTGCTTGAGAAGATTGTGCATTCTGTTTCTTTAGACATTTAAAAAATTAATTTTTAAATGTTTTATTTATTTTTGAGAGAGAGATAGAGACAGCGTGAGCAGGGGAGGGCCAGAAAGAGAGGGAGACATGGAATCCGAAGACCGGCTCCAGGCTCTGAGCTAGCTGTCAGCACAGAGCCCAATGCGGGATTCTAACCCAGAACCATGAGATGATTACCTGAGCCAAAGTCAGATGCTTGACCAACTGAGTCACCCAGGCGCCCCGCATTCTGTTTCTTTGAATAGAATGTTTTGTATGTCTGTTAAATCCATCTGATTGAATTCTTTAATCCTTTTTCAGTTGATTTTTCTTTTTGTATATGGTGTGAAACAAAGGTCCAAAATCATTGTTTTGTATACGGATATCCAGTTTTTCCAACACCACTTATTGAAGGGACCATCTTTTCCCCATGTTATATTTTGGTGCCCTTGTGAGAGATTACTTGGCCATATAGATGAGGGTTTATTTTGGGTCTCTTCTCTTCCAATGGTTTATCCACATGTTTTTGTGCCAATACCATACTGTTTTGATTTACTATAACTTAGTAATATATTATGAAATCAGGGAACTTAATATCTCCTGCTTTGTTATTCTTGCTCAAAAATACTTTGACTATTCAGGGTTTTTGTGGTTCCAAATGAATTTTATAATTGTTTTTTTTCTATTTCTGTAAAATATGCCATTGGATTAAAAAAATTTTTTTTAACATTTATTCATTTTTGAGAGAGAGAGAGAGACTGTGAGGGGGTGTAGAGAGAAAGGGAATCACAGAACTCAAAGCAGGCTCCTGGCTCTAAGCTGTCAGGCCAGACCCCAATGCGGGCTCCAACCCATGAACTCTGAGATCACGACCTGAGCTGAAATTGGATGCTCAACCGACTGAGCCACCCAGGCACCCTGCCATTGGTATTTTGATATAGATTTGTTGCGAACGAAATGACACAAAGACAAGACACACACAAAGGACAGACACAGACACAACTCCGGCTGGAGGAACAATTCTACGCAAGCCCCTCTTGCGGTTTATTTTATACCCCGGTAACTGGATACAAACTGAAATTTGCAAAATGGATTCTTTTACAAAAAAGGGCAAGTAGCCAAACACATTCCAAGGACAGGGGGGAGCAAAGGGAGGAAGCGACCACAACATGTTTACTAAGAGGCCTGCCCACAATTCCAGCCTTCTCCTTACTTCTAAGGAGGGCATGTTCCCTCGTTTGCGAGCGGACCATTAAACTTGGATACTGTGTGCAGGCCTCCTGGCAGAGCATCCTGTTTGCAGGCATGCTTTGCCCAGGCAGGAAGCCCCGTGTGCAGGCACATCCCCGCGTCCCTAACCACGCTTTCTTGTGGTCACTGTCGGGCTCCCACATAGATTGCATTGGATTTGTAATTTCTACATATTTATAAACTTTCCTATTTTCTTTATGTTATTGATACATGGTTTTATTCCATTGTGATAGAGAAGATACTTAGAATAGTTTCCAATCTTCTTAAATTCATAAAACTTGTTTTATCTCTTAGCATGTGATGTATCCTGAATAATGTTGCATATATGCTTAAGAAGAATGAGTAATCTGCTGATGTAGGGTGGAATGTTAGATTCATTTAGTCTATTTTGTTCCTCAGCTCTGCATTTTTATTTATTGGTTTTCTGTCTCATTTATCTATCCATTAGTGAGAGTGGGGTGTTGAAGCCTCCTTTGATTATTGTACTGCTATTTCTCCCTTCAGATCTGTCAATATTGGCTTTATATATTTAGATGTTTTGATATTAGGTACTATATATTTATAATTGTTATATTGTCTTGTTGAATTGTCCCTTTTATCATATGACATTCTTTTGTGAAAATTTATGACTTAGATTCTATTTTGTTGATATAAGTATAACTACCCCTACTCTCTTATGGTTACTATATGCAAGAAATATCTTTGCCACCCCACACTTTTAGCCAATGTATTACAAACAATATTTATTTCGGTCCTGATTTTGTTTTTGTTTTTTTGAGTCTGTTCTTTCAGCCACTCTATGTCCTTTGATTGGGAAGTTTAGTTTGCTTACATTTAAAATAATTATTGCTAGGTAAGGACTTATTTCACTTTTGTTAACATTTTCTCTGTTTTGCAGTTCTCTTGTTCCTCTCTACTCCTCTTGTTTTCTTCATTGTAGTTTTATGATTTTTGTAACGGTATGTTGTGATTCTTTTCTCTTTATGTTTATTTACCTACTTTAGGTTTTTTCTTTGTGTTTACCCTGAGGCTTGAATCAAACAATGTATAGTTATAACAATCTATTTTAAGCCCATAACAACTTAACTTCAATTGCATACATAAACTCTACACTTTTTTCCCCTCCACATATGTACTTTATGTAATTGATATTAGTTTTCTTTCTTTCTTTCTTTCTTTCTTTCTTTCTTTCTTTCTTTCTTTCTTTCTTTCTTTTTTTGAGGGAGAGAGAGCATGAGCTGGGGAGAAGGGCAGAGGGAGAGAGAGAGAGAGAGAGGGAGAGGATCTTAAGCAGACTCCACACTCAAGGCAGAGCCCAACATGGGAATTGATCCCACAACCCTGGGACAATGATCTGAGCCAAATTCAAGACTTGAACACTCAAGTAACTGAGCCACCCAGGCACCCTAGAATTTGCTTTTTGAAATATTGTATTTCCATTAGCAAATTTATTTGGTTATGGTTATTCTTAATACATCTTTTAACTTTTACCGGTGTTAAAATATATATTGCTACCATTACAGTATTTTGTCTTTGTTTTTATACTTACCTTTATCAGTGAGATTTATGCTTTCATGTTGCTTTTTAATGTCATTTCATTAAAACTGTGAAACTTCCTTTAGCATTTCTTATAAGGCAAGTCTTGTGGTGACAAAATTTGCATTGATGTTTTTATTTCTTGGTACATGGCTTTAAAAAAATTATTTACTAGTTAATATACAGTGTAGTTTTGGCTTCAGGAGTAGAATCCAGTGATTGATCACTTAAATATAATACCCAATGCTCATCCAAACAAATGCCCTCCTTAATGCCCATCATCCATATTCCCCACTTCCCAATTCCCTATACGCATCAACTGTCAGTTTGTTCTCTGTACTAAGAGTCCCTTATGGTTTGCCTCCCTCTCTGTTTTATATTATTTCCCTTCCCTTTCCCATGATTATCTGTTACGTTTCTCAAATTTCACATATGAGTGAAATCATGTGGTATCTGTCTTTTTCTGACTTATTTTGCTTAGCATAATACCCTCCAGTTCCATCCAAGTTGTTGCAAATGGTAAGATTTCATTCTTTTTCATCACTGAGTAGTATATATACACCACATCTTCTTAATCCATTCATCAATTGATGGACATTTGGTCTCTTTTCATAATTTGGCTATTGTTGATAGCACTCCTATAAATATTGGGGTGCATGTGTCCCTTCAAATCAGCATATTTATATCCTTTGGATAAATTTCTAGTAATGCAATTGCTGGGTCATAGGGTAATTCTATTTTTTTAAAATATTTTTTATTTATTTCTAGGAGAGAGAGAGAGAGAGAGAGACAGCATGAGCAGGGGAGGGTCAGAGAGAGGGGGAGACACAGACTCTGAAACAGGCTCCAGGCTCTGAGCTGGCAGTCAGCACAGAGCCCCATGTGGGGCTCGAACCCATGAACCGCGAGATCATGACCTAAGCGAAAGTCGGACGCTCAACTGACTGAGCCATGCAGGCGCCCCAATCACAGTGCTTTTAATTTGTATAATATTTCTGAAGTTCAGGGTAGAACAATTTGGTTTTTAAATTTATAATATTTGTATTTATTCAACAAAAATTTATTGACCAAGACCTGTCTATATACCAAAGCAACAGACTAGCTCCTTGCCTCATAGAGTTTACGATCTAGTTCATCTTTAAGAATAACTTTATGTATTAGGGAACCTGGGTGACCCAGTCAGTTGAGTGTCTGATTTCGGTTCAACTCATGATGTCGCAGCTTGAGAGTTCAAGCCCAGCATAGGGCTCTGTGCCTGCTTCAGATTCTGTGTCTCCCTCCCTCTTTGCCCCTCACCCAAAATAAATAAACATTCATTTTTTTAAAAAATAAAAATAAACATTAAAAATTTTAAAAATAAATAAAAATAAAAGAATAATTTTATGTCTTTTCTAACACAAAAAGAGACTATGTAGGAAAATTTACTGCAAAATGGAAACACAATGTGATGATGACTCTTACCATCATTTTTTATTTTAAGTTATTGAAGATATGTTCAATCTATCCCTTGAATAAATTCCATACCTTCTATAAAATCAAAATTGTGATGTGCACTTCAGAGAACATTAATGAATTCAACACTATGAAACATACATTTAAAAATACCAGGTGATGCTTTGTTAATGGGATTTTAAATCGATGCAACCTCTTTGGAGGGCATTTTGGCAATGACTTTTAAAATGCAAAATGCATTTGTATGTTGATGCCTTCTCTTCTTTTTTAAGCGTAGTGAGTATCCTCATGATTGTTGCTGTAAATTCTCCATCAGGCATATTACCTATATCTGTTTTGCTTCCATAACTTGCCACAGCCTTACCTTGTTCTTTCATTTGGGATAAATTTCTTCATTTTTGCATTTTGTCTAAGTCTTTGCCTTCTTGTATGTGTTAGAAAAGGCAGTTTTGTCTCCTGCTCCTGAAAGTAATGATCTTTTGAAACGGGTCATGTAGTGCCTAGGCCTGGTGCTTCAGGAAAGTCTCTGGTATGTGCTGTGTGTGCTCTGTTGTTGTGTTTTGGCTGCTCTATACATCAGGGCAGTTGTCTGCAGAGGTTGTCCTTGCCTGCTATGGACAGTGTTTGGTTCTCGGCATGAATGTGGTGAGTTTTAATTAGGTGTGCTCTGGTGTGCTTGTGAAATGAGACCACCTCCACCAGAACTGTTATGGTCAGGGGATGCGGTATAGGCGTTGTGCTGGTTCTCTCCGGGAGGGAACTACCAATTTGGGGCTGAGAAGGGCAGTCCCTCCAGAACACAATGGGGTGGGGCTTGGCGGTTTCAAGTTAGGCAGCCAGTGGTGGAGTTACGCTGCTTCTGCAGGAGGCTGTGCTGCAAGGCAGGGGAGGGAAATGGTACTGGCCATTTGTTTACAGAGAGGTGTTTCTGTGAACACTGTTTCTCAGGCATGTGCTCTGAGAAAAGTAAATAATCTCCCCATTCCGTGCGCCAGGCACTTTGAAATCACTGTTTCCATGCTATCTGTCCCTGGATTATTTGCCTGCCTTCTCTCCAGGAGCAGCGCAATACCCTCCAGGCTCTATCCTAGCCAAGCCCACTGACTTTTAAAACTTCAAGCTTTGGGGCTCCTGGGTGGCTTAGTCGGTTAAGCGTCTGACTTTCGCTTAGGTCATGATCTCGCAGTTCGCCGGTTCGAGCCCCGCGTTGGGCTCTGTGCTGGCTGCCAGCTCAGAGCCTGGAACCTGTTTCAGTCTGTGACTCCCACTCTCTCTGACCCTCCCCTGCTCACGCTGTCTCTCTCTCCTAAGAAATAAATAAAACATTTTAAAAAAAAACACAAAAACTTCAAGCTTTAAGTCAAACCCCCCATCTAGTTGCAAGAACTCCCAAAAATCAGCCTCCCTCATTTTACAAGCCAATGGCTTTGGGGAAATATTTTCTTATGTGTTCCCTTGTGTGCTCCTTTCTCTCTCTTACCTTTCTCTATTATCATGGCTTCCTCCCCTCTACAGCACCCATAATCCATTCTCTCCTGAAGCATGTCTCCACACTCCTTACCTTCTTTGATGTGCCTCTTCTCTCCCTTTCATTGTGGATTTTGTCTTCAGGTTGACTTCTGGGGTATATAGGATGATATATAGTTATCTAGTTGTGTTCATGGGACAAGGTGAGCCTAGGGCCTTCCCATTGTGTTGCCATCTCCCTCTCTCTGTGATTTTTTAAAATTTAATGTTTATTTATTTTTGAAAGAGAGACAGAGACAGAGACAACGCGCAAGTGGGGGAGGGGCAGAGAGAGAGGGAGACACAGAACCTGAAGCAGGCTCCAGGCTCTGAGCTTGTTTATTTTATTGATCTTTAAAAAGTATCCTTTGGTTTTATTTTCTATATTAATTTCCTATTTTCTTTTTTAAAAAATATTTTAATGTTTATTTTTGAGAGAGAGCACAAGTAGGTGAGGGACAGAGAGAGAAGGAGACAGAATCTGAAGCAGGCTCCAGTCTTTCAGCCATCCATACAGAGCCTGACACAGGACTTGAACACATGAACTGTGAGATCATGACCTGAGCCAAAGTCAGTGCTGAACCAACTGAGCCACCCAAGCAGCCCAATCTCCTGTTTTCAATTTCATTGATTTTTGCTCCAATTATTTCTTTTTTTTTCTGCTTCCACTGGATTTAATTTGTTCCTTTTCTTGTTTCTTAAGGTGGAACTTAGATTTTTTATTTCAGATTTTTTTCTTCTTTTCTAATATATATACATTAATTGCTATACATTTCCCTTTGAGCACTACTTTTGCTGTATCCCATAAATTTTGATAGGTTGTACTTTCATTTTCACTTAGTTAAAATATTTTTAAATTTCTCTTGAAATTTCTTCTTTGACATATATTAGAAATGTGTTGTTTAATCTCTATATATTTTTGGGCTTTTCTGGCTATCTTTCTGTTCATCGATCTCTAGTTTAATTCCATTCTTATTTGAGAGTAGACATTGTATGATTTCTGTTCTATTCAGTGTTAGGGTATATTTTATGTCCAAGAATGTGGTGTATCTTGGTGAATGTTATATGCGAGCTTGAAAAGAAGATAATATATATATTTTTAATGTTTTATTTACTTCTGAGAGAGAGAGAGACAGTGTGAGCAGTGAGAGGGTCAGAGAGAGAGGGAGATACAGAATCGAAACAGGCTCCAGGCTCTGAGCTAGCTGTCAACACAGAGCCCGATGCGGGGCTCGAACCCATGAACCGTGAGATCATGACCTGAGCCGAAGCTGGATGCTTAACCGACTGAGCCACCTAAGCGCCCCAAGATTTAGTATATTTTAAAACCAGAATGGTTCTTGGAATTCACTAACTGGGCACAGTTCTTATCTGCAGGAATTGGATTGTGTGAGTTCTGCTCATTGATTAACACTAACTGTAGTCTTCATTCATATCACAGGTATTGAACCCACTCTGTTTTTTCTCCATTTCTTTCCTTTTCATTTCTCCAAAACTCTCCTTTTCTTCCTCTCCTTTTATGTTTCTCATCTCTCCTTCTACCATGAAGTCATTTATTTCATTAAACAAAAATAACTCAGCGTTTTTGTTTCAGGGATTTGTGATATTCAGGGATTTGTGATATTCAGGGATGTGTCCATCGACTTTTCTCAGGAAGAGTGGGAATGCCTGGACTCAACTCAAAGGAATTTGTACGAATATGTAATGCTGGAGAATTATAGCAACCTGGTCTCAGTTGGTAAGTATACCTTTCTCCAAAATGTCTAGAGCCCTCTGGAATATTTGCTTCCCCTGAGAAGAATTTCTCAACTCCTCTCATATATCCCCTGTGTTTCTTCTCCCTATTCCTAAAGAAATGGCTTGAGATTTGTAGAGTTGGTAATGTATGGTTTCTTTTTCTTTTCTTTTCTTTTCTTTTTTTTGAGAGATAGAGAGTGGGGGAGAGGGGCAGAAGGAGAGAGAGAATCCCAAGCAGATTCCATGCTCAGCACAGAGCCTGATGTGGGGCTTTATCCCACAACCCTGAGATCATGACCTGGACAAAGACCAAGAATCAGAGGCTCAACCAACTGAGCCCCCAACCACTCCAGGAATAGTTTCATTGGTCCTAAGGCCAACTCCATCTTCTCTGCTTTTCTGTGGCCCCTCTAATATTGGCATCATCTTTTATTTGCTGTTTACAGGACAGGATTTGAGTCCTGGGATACCTACAACATCAAAAATCTCCTTTCTTCTCTTGTGAGTAGGACTTTGAATTCCCAAGACAGATGTGGTTTCTTTACTGGAGCAAGGGAAGGAGCCTTGGAGTGTTTTTGACAGTGAGCTGAGAAGGGACCTGCACCTAGGTAAGTGATGGATGATTATGTAAGGGAAAAGGAATGCTGATGTAAACCAGCTGCTCAGTGAGGAGACCACATCTTTGAGATGTTTGGAGGAATCTCCTCTCAAAGGCCCACAACTACTAAGAAAAGGTAACCATACCATGAACTCCCAAATGCCCACACCTCCACCGTCAACCTAATACTATCCATCCTCTTTCTTCTCATGTTTTCTGCCTATTCCTAGTAGGTTATTCTACTGTTTTGTCCTAGTAGGTAATTCTAATAAGAAGTGTCACTTTTGTGTGAGATCTAATTCCTATTAGTTCACTCTCTCTTGCCTTTTGGTCTATACAGGTGTCACGCCTTTAAACATTTTGGTATTCAATATGTTCAGTTTTTTATTCATTATTTTATTCATGTATTCATTCTTTCAGCCAACACTTCCTTATATTCTGTGTTGTGGAGAATATTTTTCTAGGAGATATAGACATTATAAAATATATCAGCTATTAAAAAACTTAGTCTAGGGGCGCCTGGGTGGCTTAGTCGGTTAAGCATCCGACTTTCACTTAGGTCATGATCTCGCGGTTCGTGGGTTCGAGCCCCACATCGGGCTCTGTGCTGACTGCCGGCTCAGAGCCCGGAGCTTGTTTCAGAGTCTGTGACTCCCTCTCTCTCTGACCCTCCCCCTCGCTGTCTCTCTCTCTCTCTCTCCTAGAAATAAATAAAACATTAAAAAAAAAATTAAAAAAAAAAAACTTAGTCTAGGGATTGAGAAAAAATCGTGATGGGGATTAAGGAGTACACCTGCTGTGATGAGCACTGGGTGATGAATGGAAGTGTTGAATCACTCTATTATACACCTGAAACTAATATTACACTGCATGTTAAGTAACTGGAATTTAAATAAAAACTTTTTAAAAATCCATAAAAATCATTCAAAATGTAGAATTAGTTGTAATTGTAGAATTAATTGCAGTTCAAATACCACAATCAGGGAAAATGGCTAAAGATGGAATAGTGGAAAAGCCTCACAGAGCTGTAATAGTTGGAGCCATGGGAGTGATTGCAGTCACCTCGGTAGAGAATTTTGGGTGTAAAGGTCCTGTGCTTGGAATGAGATAGTAGAGGCTACAGACAAGAAGAGATTGAGGTGAGGGAGAAGGATAAAGTAATTGCATGATGCTTGCATTCAGCATAAAATAGAATGGGAACGAGGGAGTTCATGAACATGGGGATGATTTCAAGGCAGAGGGCACAGTAAGTACAAAAGTCTTGAGGCAGGCAGGCTTATTGTGTATAAGGAGGACCAAGGTGACCAGAATGTCTGGGATCGAGTAAACAAAGAGGAGAGGTGTATGAGCTGTGATCAGAGATGGGTATGTTGAAAAGAGTCAGTTTATGATGACCTTGTAAATTATGGTTGAACTTTTTCTGAGTGAAATGGAAATTAGTCAAAGATTTTAAGCAGTATTACATGATTAGATTTTTATTTTTCAAAAATACTATTTTTTCCTATTTACAGAAGACGAAACTGAGACACAGAGACTTGAAGTAATAACTAGGTTACTTCAAGGTCAACAACTAGTAAGTATTGGAGATAAGGTTTAAACCCAAGCTGTAGATGCTCTTAGCTCATAAGCTCCTCTTATGAGCTCTTATATTATTCTTGCTCCTGACTTGGAATTAACCATCTCATTAAAAGCCTTAGTTTCTTTTAACAGGGAATGGTGTTGATTGACCAATATGAGTGTTAGTGTGCTTATTACTACTGGATTGTCATTGCTTTTATATCCATTAGGTAGAAAGAGACAGGAAACTATTTTTATAATCGAATCCTAAACTTTTTGAAGTCCAAAGGCATGATTCTGTCTCACTTTTCTGCATTTCAGTTTTGTAACTTTTTCTTGCACAGTGAAAAAACCCTATTTCCTCAAACATGAGTATAGTTATTCAAGTATTCTGTTTCAAATGCCACAGAAGTTTCAAAATTAGAATACCAACACAACTACTGATGGAAAAACCTACCTCAAGTTATATTCAAGATTTATTACATTTTTGTTTCTTTTCCTTTCTTTCCTTAGAATATGTTACACTAGGGATTTCCAGTCAGAGTACAGTTTGAAAAATTGCTAAATTAATTATTTTTTGTGCATTTTCAGCTTAAAATAGAGTTTATTTTAATTATTGAGTTTAGGTTTTTTAAAGTTTATACTTGGAAGATATCAAACACTTAGATGCTTCAAAAGTCAATATGAAAATATACTTAGAGGGGTGCCTGGGTGGCTCAGTTGGTTAAGCATCTGACTCTTGATTTTGGCTCACATCATGAACTCACATTTCGTGAGTTCGAGCCCTGCATCAAGCTCTGCACTGACAGTGTGGAGCATGCTTAGGATTCTCTTTCCTTCTCTCCCTGCTCCTTTCCTTCTCTCTCTGCTTCTACCCCATGCCTGCAGTCTCTTTTTCTCTCCCCAAATCAATAAACTTAAATCTATCTATCTATCTATCTATCTATCTATCTATCGAGAAAAGCTATGCTTGCATCCTTATCTGTTTCATTTATTGCCACTCTCACTCTAGGTAAATTTTTTGGGGGGTGGGGGTGGGGGTTAGGAGTAGTCTGAATGTTTTTTCATTTATTTTTTCAGAAATAAATACCTTCACATTTATATTCTCAATTCTTCTTTCTTTTACATGGAATATTATTTTCTCTGCACTCTTTGTTACTGTCCTTGTTTTCTTTTAATAATTATTGATAAGCTGTGGAAATTATTCCAGATAGAAACAGTGGCAAAAGTTTAAAAAAGAGATATGAAATTGACTTATCTTTCTTGGTGTTATATGTTTATTTTTGCCATAACTCATTAATTATTAGAATTAATAATTCCAATAATTAGTAGAGTTTTCATGCAGTCACAAAATTTGCAAATATTTTCAGTTTTATTTTTTGTTTTCCTATGCTTGTAACTTTGATACTTCTTCCTAGCCTCATCACTATGGCTACACCTTCCAGAAAATGTTCGATAGAAGTAGCACATCTTTTTTCATGATTTTATGGGCATGAATTCTTCTTTTTTATATTAAGTTTGGGAATAATTTTATATATACCAAAAAAAGTTGCAAAAATAGCATATTCCTCATCTAATATCAATTTCTGCTATATTTTTGTTGTATATTTGAATTTACCCATTTTTTATTTCCCCACCATAGTATATCTTTCATAAAATTCATGATTTATCCTTTCTTTGTTTTGTTTAATGTGAGCACCTATGCACATATCTTTATATATCCCCTTTCTCATATAAATGGTAGCAGCATACACTAGATACAGTTTACTTCTTGTTCTTTAACTTTAAAAAGTGATGAAGACCATTCAGTAGGAATATGTAGATACTTCTTATTTCTTTATACAGTTACATAGAACTCTACTGTGTGCATACACCAGAGTGAGTTCAAGTAGTATCAAGTTGGTGGCTATTTGGATTGGTTATAGTCAGTTGCTCTTACAAATAGTTCTGTAGTGGATAACCTTCTGCATAAATCTCTTCAGATTCTTTCCAGAAAGTATATGTTTGGGTTCCTAGAACTGGGATTGCTCAGTCAAAGGATAAATACTCATATAATTTTGCTAGAAACTGGCAAATATCCCCCTATGATATTTGCTACATTGAATGTGTGAGAGAGGTTACTTACCTACAGCCTTCTAACAGACTAGGTTATCAGACTTTTGGGTTTTTGCCAAAGTATACTTTGAATTTATTCTAAACTTTAAGAATCATTGACTTAATCTTTTTCTGATCCCTTTCCCCTATGCCTTCCTATATCACTTTTCAATTTCTATACTTTATCTCTCAAATTGTACCACTGTATAAGAACTATAAATTCTATTTCCATTTATAGATTAATGTCAGTGTAACTCTGCCTTTTCTAAGTTTTGTGTTTTAGACACAAAAAAAGTGAATGTTTTATTTGTGGTTTCTTTCAAAATATAAATCTGGGTGTGAGAACAAGAAAGTATCTCTGAAAACGGATAACTATAAAATAGATTCATCCCAATGGGTTATAATGGAAGGATTAACTAAGCATGAACTTAAACAAGGATCTCAGGAAAAACATTTTGGCAAAGTTTCATGTGTCTCTGAAGACATGTCCCCTTTCATTCAGCACACATCTCTCTCTCTACATCAAACATTTAATACCAAAGAGAAATCTTATGAATGCCAAAAATATAAGAATGCCTATGGACAGGACTCAAAACTTACTACACATCAAGAAAGCCATACAGCCAAGAAATTTTATGACTATAAGGAATATGGGAAGGCCCTTGGTAGAATTTCAAAACTTAGTTCATATCATACAGTACATATTGGTATGAGACCCTATGAATGTGAGGAATGTAGGAAGTCTTTGAATAGTGGCTCACACTTAATACAGTATCAGATCATTTTACTAAGGAGAAATCTAATGAATTTAAGGAAAATGGGAAGGCCTCACAGTTTTTTCTACATCATAGCATTCATACAAGTGAGAAACCCTTTTAATGTAAGTATTGTATTAGACAATTTAATAATGGTACAGCCTTTATTCACCATCAGAGAATTCATACTGGTGAAAAACCCTATGAGTGTAATGAATGTGGAAAGGCTTTTAGTACTAGTTCAATATTTGGAGTACATCAAAGGATTCACACAGGTGAGAAACCCAGTGAATGTAAAGAATGTGGAAAAGCTTTTCATCATTCTTCATACCTTACTCAACACCAAAGAATTCATACTGGTGAGAACACATACTTATAAATGTAAGTATTGTGTTAGGGCATTTAGTAATGTTTCAGCCTTTATTCGGCATCAGAGGATTCATACTGGTGAAAAACCCTACAAATGTAAGGAATGTGGAAGAGCTTTTGGTACTGGCTCAATACTTACAGCACATCAGAGAATTCACTCAGGTGAGAAATCACATTTATGTAAGGAATGTGGGAAAGCCTTTCATCAGTCTTCAGATCTTACTCAACATCAGAGGATTCATACTGGTGAGAAACCCTGCAAATGTAAGGAATGTGGAAGGGCCTTTCGTTGTTCATCATAACTTTCTCGACACAAGTTAATTCATGCTGATGAGAAACTGTATACATGTAAGGAATGTGGAAAGATCTTGAGTAGAGACTCAATAATTCTACAACATCAGAAAATTCACACTGGTGAGAAAGCCTGGGAATGTAATTAATGTGGGAAAGCTTTTACTTGTGCAACATACCTGACTCAGCATCAGCGAATTCATACTGATGATAAACCATATACTTGTAACAAATGTGGGAAAGCTTTTCTTCGTGCTTCAGACCTTATTCTGCATCAAAGAATTCATACTGGTGAGAAACTCTATGAGTGTAAAGAATGTGGGAAGGCTTTTGCAAGAGGTTCAAATCTTAATCGCCATCAAAAAGTTCATAATGGTAAGAAACAGTATGAAAGGAAGCTTTGTATTTAAGCATATCTTTTAGGTTACATGACATGGAAGATAAACCCTACAGATATAATAGGACAAATCCTAAGAATTTATTGGTGAGAAAATGTAGAAATATAATTAATAAGAGAATGACTTATGTGTTTCACAGTTTAACTACCATAAGAATAAAATGAATATCAGAAGGCATCTATCAACAGCTCATTCCTTTCTAAATTTTAAAAACTTTCTCTTCTTAAAGATATTTTTAAAATGTCTATTTTTGAGAGGGGGAGGGGCAAAGACAGCATGAGCAGGGGAAGGGCTGAGAGAGGGAGACACAGAACCAGAAGCAGGCTCCAGGCTCTGAGCTGTCAGCACAGAGCCTGATGTGGGGCTTGAACCCACGAACTGTGAGATTATGAACTGAGCTGAAGTTGGATGCTTAACCAACTGAATCCCCCAGGTGCCCCAATTTTTAAAACTTTCTAATCATAAGTGGGGAAAGTTAAAAATCTTTTTGTTGTATTTTTTCATATTTTAAAATACTTTAAATCAGATTTGTTTTTTATATAGCTATAGTTAGTTTGGTTTGTGCATAGCTAAAATACTATATTACTATAAGTTGTACATTAAATTTTTGAATTTATTTTTTAATCACAAAAATTTAAAAAACTTTTTAAAATATTTATTTATTTTTGAGAGAGAGAGAGACAGAGTGTGAGCAGGGGAGGGGCAGAGAGAGTGATCCAGGGTCTGAGCTGTCAGCACAGAACCAAGTGCACGGCTTGAACTCATGAACTCTGAGATCATGACCTGAACCAAAGTCAGACACTTAACTAGCTGAGCCACCTAGGCACCCCGTCACTGAATTTCTTATTCTAGTACAATTTATTCAGTATCTATTTCCTGATGCTATTTATGCACAGTTTCATGACATTTTATATTTTTAGTGTTATAAGCTTAGATTTAATGACAGCCTTTTTATACCCCAACATTCAGTTTGGAAACTCTTCAATTGATTTTTTAAAAATAAATTTGTACCTGCATATCTTTGGATCTGTACCATTTTATTTAAAATATCATTACTTCAAGATATATATTTTAATATTGATAAAATGATATTATTATTTGTATATAGAAATTATATTTTTATTTTATAAAAGATATTTTATTGTAATAATTTTTTCTAAATTTTTAAATTTTACAAAGAAGCCAATAAATTTACCTTTCCTCCTCCCAAGGGGTATAACTATTGTCACATTGTTGGAACAAATCCTTTCATAAATATTTAAAAGCAAATGTAATCACATTAGTCAAATTATCTCATAAACTGCCTTTTTAATGACAAGATATGTCATACAGAACATTCCATGTGATGAAGTGTATTAATAGTGTTAATATATATGACTATACCATCATTTTAACCAAATATCTATGGTTAAATACTGTGATTAACTCCACTTTTTGTTTATAAGGAATCTCATATTTAGCATACTACTTGGCACATTGTATTTGCTTCTCTGCTTTTCATTGTTGAGATGACCCATGCATACCTTTTAACATGTACATATTTTAATTTTTTTAACGTTTATTTATTTTTGAGAATAAGAGAGAGACAGAGTGCAAGTGGGGAAGGGGCAGAGAGAGAGGGAGGGAGACACAGAATCCGAAACAGGCTCCAGGCTCCGAGCTGTCAGCACAGAGCCCATTGCAGGGCTCAAACCCATGAACAGTGAGATTATGATCTGAGCTGAAGTCAGATGCTTAACCAACTGAGCCCCCCCTATACTTCTTGATTTTACTGAAGTCCTACTTTTTCTTTTATGGCTTGTACTTTTTACGTTCTCTTTAATAAATCTTTTTCCCAACAACATGAAAATCTTTTTCTATGTATGTATTCTTTTAAAGTCTTAAAATCATCTTAATTTTTACATTTAAGTGAAAATTTCACATTAGGCATTTTTTCAAAGAAAATCTTGCATTAATTTTGTGTACTATGTAAGGTGTAAGGTTAAAGGTTTTTTTTTTTCCCCCACTGTGGATGTCTAATTGTCCCAACACTATTTACTGAAAAGACCATCCCCATCCTTTCTCTACTGAGTCAATGTGGAATTTTTTTTTAAATGTTTTATTTATTTCTAGGAGAGAGAGAGAGACAGCGTGAGCAGGGGAGGGTCAGAGAGAGAGGGAGTCACAGACTGAAACAGGCTCCAGGCTCTGAGCTGGCAGTCAGCACAGAGCCCGACGCGGGGCTCGAACCCACGAACCGCGAGATCATGACCCAAGCGAAAGTCGGACGCTTAACCGACTAAGCCACCCAGGCGCCCCTGGAATTTTTTTTTTTTTTTTTAAAGTGACTGTCTTTTGATTTTCTATTGCATTTCCTTTGTGTTTTATCCTTGTACAAATATAACACTGTTCTGATTACCATAGATGCAGTAGATAGAATTCTAAGAAGTCATCCATGATATACGCCTCCTGTTATTTCTGTGATAATGTTATAATACATGGTAAAAGAGATTTGTGGATGTATTTAAAGTGACTAATCAGAGACCTTAAGATACTTTATTTGGGTTGGTGTAACCAAATCTAACATGAGCCCTTTAAAACCAGTGTTTTCTCTGTCTACTAGCAGAAAAGGAAGTCAGAGATATGTTCTAGCTGGTGTGAAAGAAAGCAAACATACATTGTGAATTGCCTGTGGGGGACATTTGGAAAATATCGGAGAGTGGTCCCCAGCTGACAGCCAGTAAGGAAATAGGGACTTCAGTCCTGCAACACAAGGGACTGAAATCTGCCAACAAGAATGAGCTTGGGGAGCTCCTGGGTGGCTCAGCTGGTTAAGTGTCTGACTTTAGCTCAGGTCATGATCTCACCATTTGTGGGTTTGAGCCCTGTGTCAGGCTCTGTGCTAACAGCTCAAGAGTCTGGAGCCTGCTTCAGATTCTGTCTCGTTCTCTGCCCCTCCCCCGCTTGTACTCTATCTTTCTCTCAAAAATAAATAACCATTAAAAAAAAATAAAAAAGAATGAGCTTGGAAGTAAATTTTTCTCTGGATCCACCACATGAGAATTCAGGCCAGCTAACACCTTGATTTAAGCCAAAGGGGCTTAAAAAACTCCTGGCACCACAAGGACTTGTTCTAATGCCCAAAAGGGCCTAAAATATTTGGCAACCTTGGTCACTGTCAAGTCCCTAACATACTTTGACTAGTGCATGTGGCCTTGGGTCACTCTTCAGAAAGGACAGGCCTTTGCCTTTACTCCAGGCCTATTTGTCTTTATAAGATTTGAAAAGAGGCAATATTGAAAGCATTGGATGAACACTAATACATACAACACAGACCTCTGCAAAGGGACTTACATCCTCTTCCTGCTCTTCTTGTTTGTCCACAATAAATGCTAAAGCTGATTAGGATATCTTTGTCTGTTATGGAAGGTGTACAAATGTATACATTAGGGGAATTCAAATGAAAACAACTATACACCCACAAGAAAGTTTAAAAAGAAAAGGCATATAATATTAGGAGTGTTAGGAGGCAGAATAATTGGAACTATAATACAGAGCTGGTGGAATTGCAAATGGGAAACCACTTCGGAATATCGTTTGGCAATATCTACTAAAGCTAAACAGGGGCGCCTGGGTGGCTTAGTCGGTTAAGCGTCCGACTTTCGCTTGGGTCATGATCTCGCGGTTCGTGGGTTCGAGCCCCGTGTCGGGCTCTGTGCTGACTGCCAGCTCAGAGCCTGGAGCCTGTTTCAGTCTGTGACTCCCTCCCTCTCTGACCCTCCCCTGCTCACGCTGTCTCTCTCTCTCTTTCCTAGAAATAAATAAAACATTAAAAAAATTTTTTTTTAAAGCTAAACATACGTGTAACCTATAACCCAGCAACTCCCCTCCTAGATATAGATGTAACTAAGATGACACGTATACACAGCAAAAGACTACAAACAAGAATGTTCATGGAGCACTATGCCTAGCAGCCCCAAGCTGAAAACTAACCAAATACCATCAACAATGAGAATAAACTAACTTTATCGATTAAATTCACAATAATTGAAAGAAGACCAAAGGGGAATAAAGTGTACATACAATATGATAACATTTATGAAAGCTTCAAAATGAGGCAAAACTAATCTACGTTGTAAATTAAATGATGGAGACTTTACAGGAGGCAGGTAGGGGACTTCTGGGGTGCTAGTTATATGGTCCGAGAAATCTATGAAAATTTACCAAGCTGATTTGGGCAATATTTTGTATGTTACATTCAAAAATTGTACTTTAGGGGCGCCTGGGTGGCTTAGTCGGTTAAGCGTCCGACTTTCGCTTAGGTCATGATCTCACGGTTCGTGGGTTCGAGCCCCGCGTCGGGCTCTGTGCTGACTGCCAGCTCGGAGCCTGGAGCCTGTTTCAGTCTGTGACTCCCTCTCTCTCTGACCCTCCCCTGCTCGCACTGTCTCTCTCAATCTCCTAGAAATAAAAAAAAATATATATATATTTTAAAAAAGTGTACTTTAAACACCCAACATTTTTTTAAGTCGTAAAGCAAGAGTTTCGGGCACAGCAGCATAACCACAACCGAGGCCATAAACTGAAACCAACGCACTCACACCAACACTAAAGCATCACTCTCCCTCTTTATCCTTCCCCACAATCCTGGATGCCGTTAGGGCCCAAGTATTCCTCTTGTTCAGCCTCTACAAACCCGCTCTATCATGCCCTCCACCCGTAGGTCTTGCACACTCTGCCGGGTCACCTCTTGCAGCAAGGCCCAAGCAGCGGCTGAGGGTTCAAGACCGCCCCGCTCCGCCCTCCGGGGGGTCTTAGGCCACACTACAAGTCCCAGAAATCCTCAGGGCGGAAATAAACTTCCGGTGGTTAGCCGGAAGCAGCCGGATTCCTAGTGAGCTGGGTGAGCAACCGGGACTGCCCGGTAGGCGTGAATCGCAGTAGTGAACGGAGGAATTGTCTGGATCCCGGGGACGATTACTCGGGTTGTCCGCTCTATGGGGGTCTCTCGTGTTCTGGACTACACTTTCCAGAGGCCTCCGGGTGTAACGTCACTTCCTTCTAAGGTGGTCAGTGCCGTAGTGCTGGAGCGGGTTGAACAGCGCAGCGGCGGAGGGAATGCGGCCCGTTGGTTTGTTACGGGACAGCGGGAGGTGAGCCTGACGCTGGGGAAACTGAAGGTGAGGAGTGTGTGAACCCGGGGTCGGAGACCGGCGTGTGTGGAGCCCCAGGCCTTAACATGTCAGTCATGTGTGAGTGTGTGACATAATGTGCATGGTTATGTTGACCACTTGAAGGAGTGGTGATTGTGTCTCCAGCTTTGAGCGTACTTGTGCGAAGCTGTGAGATTGACTCCTCTTTTAATTATGTCGATTTTTTATGTGTCTATCCCCTCCCAACTGTGCCTAGCCGGGAGCCGATTGCGGGCTGGCATTGATAGAGAAATGCTCACACTGAGGCTATTTGGAGGTTCGACGATTTCTGGAAGCTTGTGGTTGTGGGGTCTCTGTGGCTGGCTGCGTTGCAGAAACCCAAGCGGGGCTACCTGTGACTGGAAAGGCCAATACAACAGACAAGTTTTGATTGGAAAGGAATATGAGCTTTATTCAGGAGACCGGCCACTTGGGGAGAAGGCCCGCTCTGTGGTTTCTCCCTGGCCCAGACACTTTACTTATTTTTTTTTGTTTTTTTGTTTTTGTTTTGTTGTTTATCTTTGGCCCAGAGCTTTTTAAAGGAGTTTAATCAGTTAAGGGAGTGCAGTGGTCTGCGACATTTCCTGATTATGTGCAGACTCGATGATGCTATAGAGTTATCTCGGTGCTTGGAGGTTGTGCAGGAAGTTCTGGTTCTTTGGTACTCCTGAGTTAGGGCGGGTTGTGCAAGACAGTCTGGGTCCTTGGTACCTGGGGGTTGTGCAAGAGTACTCTGTTCTTTCTGAAAAGGAGGGCGAGGTCTCCAGATGCGCAGAGGGCGGTCAGTAAAGTCATTTGTGTGACCTTAAAAAAGAAAAACGTTTTGCTAAAAGATTGCTGAGCTAATAAAAAAGCTAAGAGAGCTTCAAACAGACTTGCCTCTGTGGCCTGGGAACGTTCTGGTCCTTTATTCCCGAAGGTCAGTGGTCTGCATATCTCAAAGAAAGCAAATTAGTTCCGTCACAGATCAGGGGCCTTAAGTCGGCGAGCAAGGAGTGTGTTAGCTTGAAGGAAGTTAACTCTTTTTTTTTTTTTTTTTAATTTTTTTTATGTTTTATTTATTTCTAGGAGAGAGAGAGAGACAGTGTGAGTAGGGGAGGGTCAGAGAGAGAGGGAGGCACAGACTGAAACAGGCTCCAGGCTCTGAGCTGGCAGTCAGCACAGAGCCCGACGCGGGGCTCGAACCCACGAAGCGCGAGATCATGACCTGAGCGAAAGTCGGACACTTAACCAACTAAGCCACCCGGGCGCCCCGGAAGTTAACTCTTAAGACCAGCTAGAGTGCTGTTAACAGCTGCTCCCTCTCCTTGTAGCCACGGGGGCCCAGGTTCCCTGGAAATGTTCCTGCCTGATTTGGGAACTTAGAAAGGTGAGTCTAGATTAAAGATTCCAGATAAAGAAATTTATCTTTAAGTCACAAACCTGATCTCAGATTGAGACTTTAAGAGCCGAAACAGCCCCAGGTTGGGGGGAGAGGCTGAGAAAAGAGGAGGAAAAAAGCCAGGGTTTTAAGATTCCAATCAGTTCCCTCAGGAAATCACCTGGGGAGACCTGTGGGGATTCTCGACCTCCGCTGTGATTCTCAGAGAGGACACCATTGCTTAAGTCTCGTTCCAATCGTCCTCTGAACGTTTACTTCAGAGCAAATGGAGAGTAAAAGTAGTTGCTTGTTTCTGACAAGTCAGTCTGGGCTCAAAGAAAGGCTTGGTGTCCCCAAATGTCCACCGAATGATGAATGGATAAAGAAGATGTGGTAAATATACAAAGGAATATTAATCATAAAAAGAATGAACTCTTGCCATTTGCAATGATGTGGATGGAGCTAGAATATATTCTAAGCGAAGTCAGTCAGTCAGAGAAAAACAAAGAGGATATGATTTTACTCATATGTGGAATTTAAGAAACAAAATAGATGAACATATGGGAGGGGGGAAAAGAGAGAGAGGGAAACAAACCATAGGAGACTCTTAAAGATAGAGAACAAACTGAGGGTTGATTGAGGGAGGGGGATGGGGTAGATGGGTGATGGGTATTTAGGAGGGCGCTTATTATGATGAACACTGGGTGTTACATGTAAATGGTAAATCACTGAATTCTACTCCTGAAATCAATATTGCACTGCTGACTAACTAGAATTTAAATAAAAATTGGAAAAAAATAAAAGAAAGAAAGGCTTGGTGTCTCAATGTTCTTTATCCTTTACCAATTAGTGGCTTTGTTTTACACGAGTGACCAGAGACTAAAGAGCCACTATTGGACAAATGAGAGTATTATCCAAGGTAAACTGTTCTTATTTCGTCTCTGAAATGTTTTCCATTTTTTCATGATGTAGGAGCTTTTGCTTTTTTTCTTTTGAAACTCCATAAAAGGGATCTTTTTAGTTCTGGCCTTTAGGCCTGGCTATTCCAGAGAGTAATGGGGCCAGAAGGAATGGACTCAAAGAAGTTATTCCACTCCATTTTGCTCCTTTTTGACCTGAGGTACCTATATTCACCTGACCAATATTTAAATTCCATTAAAAAAAATTTTTTTAATGTCTTATTTATTTTTCAGAGAGAGACAGCTGAGCAGAGAGGGAGGGAGATACAGAATCTGAAGCAGGCTCCAGGCTCTGAGCTAGCTGTCAGCACAGAGCCAGATGTGGGGCTCAAACCCACAAACCATGAGATCATGACCTGAGCTGAAGTTGGACGCTTAACTGACTGAGCCACTCAGGCACCCCTCAATTCCATTTTTAAACTTAGTCTTTTTCTAAGGTTTTTGAAGGAATAGAACACATCTCTTAGTGAAATTCGAAAGCCTTGATTTTGAGTATTTATTTTTCAATTTTCTTGTGTTTTTTATCTGTGTGTATTCTGTAAGTAGGCTCCGCGCACAATGTGGAGCCTGAACTCACAACCATGAAATTAAGTCATGTGCTCTACTCACTGACCCAGCTAGGCACCCTTGAATTTTATTTTTTAATGTTTAAGTATTTAAAAGGTTCAGAAGAGTATACAGTGAATTCTTCCTCCCAGCCCTGCCCCTAGTATTGTGCTTTTCCTATTTCAGAGGCAGCCAGTGTGACTAGTTTCTTGAGTACTGACTGCCAACAGAATTCTCTGTACTTTCAGATGGCTATTAGTCTTGTGCTATTATAAACAATGGTGGGATAACTTTCCTTGAATATATATCATCTAGCTTATCAATGAGCTTATTGGTAGAATGAATGATAGTTTCTTGGGTAACCCTTATGTGGACTTTAAATTTTAATAGTTTTTGCTACGTTGTCCCTCATAAAGGCTATATTGTCACTTTTCTCACCAATGTTTTCTGAGTTTATGTTCATTCAAGGTATTTTGCTGGTTGTTGGAAAGCTTAAGGAAATTATTAATATGCTGTTGTAGGGTTTTTCAAACTAAGGGATTAATAACCTGATTTTTGTGGTAAAATCAGTTTGCTAAGTCCTGACCAGCATTCTCTTTAAGTTTTCATTGTAAAAAATTCAAATGTGTACAAAAATAGATAAAATAGCAATGAACCACTTTGCTAGGCTTCAGTAATGATTGACTTATGATTGATTTTGTTTAATCTTTACCTCTACCCACCTAGGATTATTTTGAAGTATTTTGAAGTACATACCAGAAGTTGTACTGTTCCATCCATAAATGTGTATATAAATGATAGTCTTTTATTTTATTTATTAAAAAATTTTGTTAAATGTTTGTTTATTTTTGAGAGAGAGAGACACAGAGCATGAGTGGGGGAGGGCAGAGAGAGAGGGAGACCCAGAATCAGAAGCAGACTCCAGGCTCTGAGTTGTCAGCACAGAGCCCAATGCAGGGCTTGAACCCACAAACCATGAGATCATGACCTGAGCTGAAGTCGGACGCTTAACCAACTGAGCCGCTCAGGTGCCCCATATGCTGTCATTTTTTATATCTTTTTTATTATTTTCTTGCCTCTAATTATGATTTTTTTCTTTTCCACTTAATGAAGTCTCTTTAACATTTCTTGCAAGAGTAAGTGCTGATGAAGGCCTTTAACTTTTGTCAGGGAAACTTTTTTTTTTCATTTTGCGAGAGAGAGAGAGAGAGAGAGAGAACATGCACATGAACAGGGGAGGGGGAGAGAGAATCCTAGGCAGTCCGTGTGTTGTCAGTGCAGAGCCCCCTGGTAACTTGACTTCAGGGACCTTGTGATCATGAACTGAGCTGAAATTAAGAGTCAGATGCTTAACCAGCTGAACTACCCAGTCTCCCCATGTCAGGGAAATTCTTTACCTTTCTTTCAAATCTGAATGATCACCTTGCCAGACAGAATATTCTTGGTTGTACCTTTTTTCCCTTTCAGCACTTTGTTGTTGTTGTTTTAATGTTTTATTTATTTTTGAGAGAGAGAAAACGTGAGCAGGGGGTGGTCGGAGAGACAGGGAGACACAGAATCTGAAACAGTCTCCAGGCTTTGAGTTAGCTGTCAGCACAGAGCCCAGCGCGGAGCTCAAACCCACGAACTGTGAGATCATGACCTGAGCCGAAGTCGGACACTTAACTGACTGAGTCAGCCAGGTGCCCCTTAAATTCTTTTTCAATCATATTGCTGATCTCCAATTCACTTAGTTCTTTTTGTTTTGTTCTTTCTTTTGGAGCATATTCATCTATCTCCCCATTTTGCTTGACTTTCTGTGTTTATTTCTATGGATTAGGCAGTACAACTACTTAAACTTGAAGGAATGGTTTTGTGTATGGTTTCCCCTTTGTGGATCGTGTGTGCTTGGTGACTTTTGCTGGCTGGCTGTAATTGTGGCTTGCATGGGCTTGGGGGTCCCCTCCATGCAGTAAGCATTCTGGATGGACAGCTAAAGCTGAAGTGGGTGCAGGTCAGTGTGGTCCCCGGACACTCCACCTATCTGTTGCCCGGCAGGACAGTTAAGGCTACTGTGGGTGCAAGCGGTGGTGTCCCATGGCTCCCTGTGGGGACATGTCCTGGCAGGGTGGCTGGAACTGAGGCAAGGTGCAGGCTGGAAGGTCCTGGGGCTTTCTGTGCAGCAGGCACCCTGGCAGGACAGTCAAAGCTGAAGCGGGTGCAGCCCAGGTGTTTCCAGGTTTCTAAGCACTGAGAGCCTCCTGGTAGGGCTGCTAGAGCTGAAATGAGTGCAGGCTGGTAAATCTCAGTGTGCTCTGTGCTGGGGGTGCCCTAGTGGGGCAGCATGAGCTGAGACAGTGTGTGGGCTGGGAGGTCCCTGGGCTCTGTGCAGAGGGTGTCCTGGCAGGATAGCTGAAGCTGATGTGGGTGTAAACCAGGGTGTACCAGGACTCTGCAGAGTGTGCCCTAGAGAGGTAGCTGGATTAAGGCAAGGTATAGCCCAGTGGGGTCCTTGGGCTTTCCGTGCAAAATGTGTCCTGGTAGAACAGCTGAAGCGGTTGCAAGCTGGAGTGTCCCAGGGTTCTCCAGACTAAGGACAACCTGGTGGGATAGCTGAATCTGAACTGGGTGCAAGCTAGGGTGTCTCATTGTGTGCAGCACAGTGTTTGCCCTGGCATTGTGACTGGAACCATTGCAGCCATGGGCCGAGAGTTCCCAGGGTACACTATAGAGGTGGCACCCTGGCAGGTTGGCTGACTCTAAAGCAACATCAGGTGGGAGGTTCCAGAGCACTCTGCACTGGGGGTGCCCTAGGTAAACCATCCGAGGCCAAAGTGGTGTGGGCCTGGAGTGTTCTGGGTACTTTGTACCTGTGTCACCTTGGCAAGAAGGCTGGAGCTGTAGGGAGCGCTAACTGGTGTCCTGGTGTGCACCACCCTGTGGCCACCATCCTTGCCTTTTGGCAGAATTTTAAGTCTGGGCTTTTTATTTGCTAGTTCTTTTAAACTAGGCTTTTTTTTTTTTCCCCCTGTGCCCCATTATAACTGGGGCTGGTGTGGCCTCGGGCACCCAGGGCTCACTGAAGTAGAAGGCTGGCTCTGGCGTCTGGACCCTCCTCTAGTTTTTCAAGGTAGATAGGGGAGCATAAACCCTTTTGCTTTCCAGACCCTTTGACCCAGAGAGAGTTCCAGCAGCTTTTCTACCATTTGTTGGAGTTCTGAGGCTTGCTTTTATAAAATAGTTACTCTTTTATTTTTTATTTTATTATTTTTTTCCCACAATGACCAGATGGCATTTATTAATGTAGCTCTTGTTTTCACTGCAGTAAATGTAGTAGAGGAAACAAGACTAAAAATATGGAATACTTCACGTCATCCTTGGGTAGGGACCACTTGATTCTTCTCTGTATCATTCCAGTTTTAGCATATGTGCTGCCAAAACAAGCACATCATTTCTCTTAAACTGCAGTTTTTTCCTCTGCACAAGACCAGATGAATGTGTTCCTTGGCCTTCAGTATTATCATTTCTTCCCACTGCAGTTCACGGCTTCGGGGGTGGGGGTTCCCTTTGTCTCCATATCTCTGTCTCTCCTATTCTCTTGTGCTTTTCTCTCTGTATTTTGTTGTGCAGAATCTGTATAGTTGTTCCTCAGGTCCTCTTCAGGAGGAATTGCTCTATAATAGGTTTAGTAATTGGGTGTACTGCATGGAGGGGATGAGTTCAGGGTCTTCTTCATACCTTGCCATCTTGGACTGGAACCCTTAACTGTGGTTTCTTGACAGTGTCAAGGGTAGAGCTGCTCTATTTTACTAGTAATTTTCCGGAATTTAACCAAGGTGTCAGGGTTTTTGCACTATGCGTGGGGCACATAGTTCTTATCTTCAATGGGGAAAAACAGAGCTTTTCCTCTATGGTCATGAACAAGACAAGACAGGGATGCCCACTCTCACCACTGTAACTTAACATAGTACTGGAAATCCTAGCCCCAGCAATCAGACAGCAAAAGGAAATAAAAGGCACCCATATCAGCAAGGAAGAAAACTTTCCCTATTTGCAGATGACATGATATTCTATGTAGAACACCCAAAAGATTCCACACAAAAAATTGCTGCAACTGTTATATGAATTCAGCAAAGCTGCAGGATACAAAATCAGGGTAAAAAAATCTATTGCATTTCTATATACTAATAATGAAGTAGCAGAGAGAGATATCATGGAATTGTTCCACTTCATAATTACACCAAAAAACCATAAGATACCTAAGAATAAATCTGAACAAAGAAGTAAATGGCCTGTACTCTGAAATCTATAGAGCTCTGGCGAAAGAAATTGAGGATGATGCAGAGAAATGGAAAAAACATTCCATGCTCATGGATTGGAAGAACAAATATTACTAAAATGTCTATACTACCCAAAGCAATCTACACATTTAATGCAATCCCTATCAAAATATCACTGGCATTTTTCAAAGAATTAGAACAAACAATCCTAAAATTTGTGTAGAACCACAAAAGACCCCAAATAGCCAAAGCAATATTGAAAATGAAAAGCAAAGCTAGAGGTATCACAATTCCAGACTTCAAATTATGTTATAGGGGTGCCTGGATGGCTCAGTCAATTAAGCATCTGTCTCTTGATAGTTCAAGCTCCGCATCAGGCTCTACACTGACAGTTCAGAGCCTGCTTGGGTTCTCTCTCTCTCTCTCTCTCACTCTGTCTCTGTCTCTGCCCCTCCCCTACTTGTGCTCACACAAGCTCTCTTTGGTGCTTGCTCTCTCTGTTGCTCACTCTTTTAAATAAATAAACTAAAAAAAAAAACTGTTACTAAGCTTTAGTGATCAAGACAGTATGGTATTGGCACAAAAACAGACTCATAGATCAATGGACTAGAAGAGAAAACCCAGAAATGAACCCACAACTATATGGTCAATTAACCTTTGACAATGCAGGAAAGAATATCCAATGGAATAGAGACAGTCTCTTCACTGAATGGTGTTGGGAAAACTGGATACTAATATGCAGAAGAATGAAACTGGACCACTCTTTACACCATACATAAAAATAAATTCAAATGAAGGAAGACCTAAATGTGGGACAGGAAACCACCAAAATCCTAGAGGAGAATACAGGCAATAACCTCTTTGATGTTAGCCATAGCAACATCTTACTTAGATATGTCTCCTGAGGCAAGGGAAACAAAAATAAACTGTTGGGACTTAATCAAAGTAAGAAGCTTCTGCCCAGTGAAGGAAACAGTTAACAAAATTGAAAGGCAGGCTTAGGAATGGGAGATGATACTTGTAAATGACATATTTGATAGAGGTTTTGTATGCAAAATCCATAAAGAACTTATCAAACTCAACACTCCCCCCGAAATAATCCTGTTAAGAACTGGGCAGAAGACATAAATAGACATTTTTCCAAAGAAGAAATACAAATGGCTAGCAGACATGTAAACATGTAATACACATGTAAACATGCTCAACATCACTGATCATCAGGGAAATACAAACCTACCATATAATGAGATATCACCTCACATCTGTCATAATGGCTAAAGTCACAGGAAACAAACAAGTGTTGACAAGGATGCAGAGAAAGGGGAACTCTCATTGATGAGAATGCAAACTGGTGCAGCCACTCTGGAAAACAGTGTAGAGGTTCCTCAAAAAGTTAAAAATAGAACTATCCTACCATCCACCAATACACTACTAGATATTTGCTCAAAGTTTAGAAAAATACTGATTCAAAGGGATACATGCATCCTGATGTTTATAGCAGCATTATCAATATTAACCAAATTATGGAAAGAGCCCAAGTGACTATTCTGATGAATGGATAAAAAAGTGGTATATGTATGCAATGGACTATTACTCAGCCGTAGAAAAGAATGGAATGTTTCCATTTGCAATGACATGGATGCAGCTAGAGTGTATTATGCCAAGTGAAATAAATTTGAGAAAGACAAAATACCATATGATTTCACTCATGTGGAATTTAAGAAAAAATGCAGATGAACATAGGGTATAAAAGAAAGAAGAAGGGCTAACCAGAAAACAGACTGATAACAATAGAGAACAAACTGAGGGTTATTGTAGGGGAGGTAGATGGAGAATGGGTAAATGGGTGATGGGTATTGAGGGCACTTGTGATATACAGTGAGTGTTGTATATGTTATAAATGACTGAAATTCTACATCTGAAACCGATATTACCCTGTGTGTTAACTAACTGGAATTTAAATAAAAGCTTAAAAAGAAAACAATGAGCTAAAACCTTAAAACCCTTAGAAGAAAACAAAGGAGATCTCCATTACTTAGGTTAGACAATGGTTTCTTTTATGTGACACCAACAGCACAAACAGCCAAAGGAGAAATAATTACATAAAGTGGACTTTATCAAAGTTAAAAACTTTTGAGCTTCAAAAGACACCATGAAATAAGTGAAAATATAGCCCACAAAATGTGCCCAAAATGTGCAAATTATATGTTCATCAAAAGATTGTATCTTAGAACATGAGGAATTATTACAGAACCTCAGTAAAAAGACAACCAGATTTTTTAAATGAGCAAAGAATTTGAATACACATTTTTCTGAAGAAGGAATAGAAGTGGTCAATAAGCACATAAAAGTGTTCAATATCATTTGGGAAATACAAATCAAAATCAAAATGACATTCTATTTCAAATTCATAAGAATGGCTATAACCCCAAAAGGTGGTGAGGATATGGAAAAATTGGAACCTTGACATATTTTTGTTGGAATCAAAAGATGATGCAGCTGTTTTAGAACAGAGTTTGGCAGTTCCTGAAGGTGTTAAGCAGAGAGTTACCAGTTACGATATGACCCAGCAAATCCACTCCTCTAAGTGAATATATCTAAGAGAAATGAGATGTGTTCCACACAAAAACATGTACCTGACTTCTTAATAGCATTATTTATAGTAACAAAAGTGAAAAGAATGCAAATGTCCATCAACTAATGAATGGGGGAAAAGATGCTGTATTCATACAATGGAATGTTGTTTGGTAATATATAGGCACGAAGTACCCATCCATGCTAAAACATAGATGAACCTTGAAACATTATACTATGTATAATATGAAAGAAGCCAGTCACAATAGATCGTATTTTGTATAATTTGATTTAGACCAAATGTCTATTTAAAATAGGCAATTTTATAAATAGAAAAAAATAGATTAGTTGTCAGAGTCTGAGGAAATGAGAGTGGAAGTAAGTGCTCATGAAGATGGGTTTTGTTTTTAGATAATGAGATACTCTAAAATTATGTAGTGGTAATGGTTGCACATCTCCATGAATACAATAAAAACCTATCACTTGTATTTATTTTTTTACAAATAGTTTATTGTCAAATTAGTTTCCACATAACACCCAGTGCTCATCCCCACAAGTGTCCTCCTCCATGCCCATCCCCCTCCCCCCACATCCATCAGTCCTCAGTTTTTGTCAGCATTCAAGAGTCTCTCATGGTTTGCCTCTCTCCCTTTCCCCCACCATTTCCCCCCTTGTTCCTCCATCAAGTTCCTCCTAATCCTCCTATACATGCAAACATATGATATTTGTCCTTCTCTGCCTGACTTATTTTGCTCATCATAACACCCTCAAGGTCCATCCATGTTGCTACACATGGCCAGATTTCATTGTTTCTCATTGCCATGTAGTATCACTTATATTTTAAAAAGATGAATTTATGGGGCACCTGGATGCCTCATTCAGTTAAGTATCCAACTCTTGATTTCAAGTCAGGTCATGATCTCATGGTTTGAGGGTTAGAGCATGCCATCAGAGCAGAGCCTGCTTGGGATTCTCTTTCTCCTCTGCCCCTCTCCCACTCACTCTCTCTCAAAATAAATAAAAATTTTTGAAAAAGGATGAGTTTATGAAATGTGAATTATATGTCAAAAAAGCTGTTAGAAAAAGAAACGATTATAAGAAAGATGTTAGAGTTGGTAGGGGTGGAGAATGGTGGTAGTGGTGGTTAAATTCACAGAGCTGTTTGCTGATGTGCATAAGGCATCGAGCACATAGTATGCACTCGAAATTATTTGTTGTACAGTCACTTTCTCAAACCATCTTTAGTCTGACAATGAGAGGCTGCTGCCTTCAGAATTCCTGAGTTTAGCTAAAGCCATGATTCAGTGCAACAGGCAGCTGTTTTCTGTTAGAGAATGCTTTGGATTTGTTCTTTGGTTACTGGGTGAGGGTAGTGTCACTTTCCGTGGCCTGCATGAGGCCTGTGCTTTGGATTCAGAACGCTTCTTGCACTTGAATGTGAGAATGCATCAGGAAAGCACCTGAGGTATTTAGTGTGTTGACACTGGGGGGAAGAGGCAGACCTTGTCGTGGAAAGTATTTCTTTAAGGAATTGGCCTACATAAATACCATTTCCAGGCCCGAGGGCACCATCATTGTCCTTCCAGTGGGTACTACTTAGAAGGTGGGCACTACTTAGATAAATTTGGATTAGGGTTTCTAAGCTGTAAAAGACGAGTCATTCAGGCCAGGTCAGAGAACCCTAGCAACAGCATGGGGTTTGGGTATTGCTTTAGCATAAATAAATTCTTCTACATTTCTGTTTTCTGGAATTGGGGAGGGGATAAGATTGTTTAAACTTCTGAAGATCTTCTCACTATATATGTTGGGGTGTGGAAGGGACCAGGTGCCATGAAAAGGGGAGGAAAGACTTCACTGAGTCATTTAGAAGTAGGCCTCTTTTCATGGTTTCCTTTTTTACCCCTGTCTTCTCAGGACTGCACTTCTCCATGAGAAGAAGCCAGAGGAGGACTCATAAGTTGAAATTCTAAGCCATGCCTTGTGTAAGTTTAAATTTCTTCTTCCTCTTATTGTTTTTTGGGATATGAATATTCAGTATCCTTATCTCCAGACTGCTTCACCAAGTGTTTGCTGTCCTGCTCATTCCCCTTCTAATGAATGATGGGAAGGAGTCACAGGTCTTTCTCAACTGCCCCCCTCTTCTCTAACAGTATTTTAGGGATCCATTTGCAAATCAGGAAATGTATTTGAGGAAAGCATAGACCCTCTCCTTTCAGGATGTGGCTTGATGAGATGGTACTACACATGAAAAATCTGGTCTTTCTCATTGACCTGGATGTCCTTAATGATTAAAATGAAAATTGGTGTTAGTCTCAGAATGTGGTGAGCTCTGATCTGTGATTTTTAGGATTGGAAATGTGATCAAATGCAAGATTGAGGACAGAAAGAGAATTGTGTCAGGGAATACCTCCGATTAATATCAGTGACCGTCCATTTTGAAATTGAATAATATGTAGAAGCCAAGGGCGACATTTGTGTGAGTATAGCTCATCTTTTATTAGCTTTCTGTTGCTCATAATAAGCAAAAGTGTACAGTGAGCAGTGATAAGTGGTAAATATGATCAGCCACATTATTAAATGGTTGAGAGTTTCAGAAACAGCTGTGAAGAACATTAGAGGAGGAGTGCAAACTACTGAAAAATAAGAAAATGATGATAATCTTAATATGGAATATTATGTAGGCTATAAAACTGTTATCTATGAAAGGATTTTCCTGCACTAGGAAGACAGAATATTATTATGAAATTTTTCTGAAACTTGACTTGGAAAGAAATTCTGAAATTATATGTAAATCTCATTTTCTAAGGTAAATATTTTAAAAGACATTTTGGAATGTACCCATCAGGTTTATTTTTTCTTTTCTCTCCCTCCTCCTCTCCTTCTAGCCCTCTCTTTTCCCCTCTCTTCTTTTCTTTTCAGTTCTTTAAAGGGAAAGGAGAAGAAGGAACTTTGGGTTTATTTGAGGATTTGCATGTGTTAGCACGCATTATTCTATTTAATCAGAAAACTGCTTATGGGGCACCTGGGTGGCTCAGTCGGGTAAGCGTTCGACTTCAGTTCAGGTCATGATCTCACGGTTCGTAGGTTCAGGCCCCACCTTGGGCTCTATGCTGACAGCTGAGAGCCTGGAGCCTGTTTCAGATTCTGTGTCTCCCTCTCTCCCTGCCCCTACCCCACTCTTGCTCTGTCTCTCTGTCTCAAAAATTAAATTAAAAAAAAAAAAACAAAAGAGGTCAGGGGCAAGATGGCAGAGAAGTAAGGAGCTCCGTACTTGCACTCGCACCCATACCTCACACGGAAAAAATCTGAAGCCATTGGAAACCTTACGAAACCTGAGAGATTGGAAGAAAAACGATTCAGAATCCACTGAGAAAGCCTTCTAACGTGAGTGTGAAATGGGGAAGATAAAATCGGGCCGGGATCGGAGACTCCACGGTCGGAGGCGATCCCCCTCTGTGGGGAGTGAGAGAGGAAAAAGAGAGAGTCCGAAATAGAAAAACCTCCGCTCGGGGCATAGAAAGACCGTGCTTGCCAAATACCTGCACGCCAGGTTCCCTCGCGCCAACTGGTCCCGGAGGGGCTGCACGCACATACTGCTTCTTGTGCGGGCTCCTGGCGGCTGCACTTCTAGAGGAGCGGCGCGCCTGCCGCCATTGTCCTCCCGGCGGGCTTGGGCCCCTGGAAGAGCTGCGCGCGGACACCGGGCGTCCGCGCTCCTGGCTGGCTGGAACTCTAGAGGCAAGGCAAAGAGCTAAAAACTGGGAGATTTGCCTGCGAGTTCGTGTTTCGGGTGACGAGACATAAACCTGGTTTTTCTCACTCCAGTGGGCTCCCTGCACCCGGCAGGCAAGCCCCGCGCATGCGCGCCAGCCCGAGCCAGAGAAGGAAGCAGCGATTCTGACTCCACCCCCAGAGCTCGGCAGGAGGCCTGGAACTGCCCCCAGGGTGTTGCCTGGGAAGCTGTGTCTAAGGCAATTTCAGCGGGGCACGCGGACTGGGACTTGGAGATTGGAACTGGCCTGGAATGAAGACTGCAACCAACTTTGGCTGCGCCCCCGATACGGGGAGTTTACACGCCCAAAAAAGCGAGGTGCAGCGCTTGGTTCAAAAAGGGACTGGAGCACCGCCACTCTCCTCCCCACAACCGCCAAGGCAGAGCTCCCGCCTGAGGCATTGGATCACGCCACGCCCATCCCTGCTTGAGAGCTGCCCTCCTCCCTTTTTTTCTCTTTTCTTTCTTTTTTCCCCAGAACACTGATCTGATTAACTCTGGTCATCGGCCTGCTTAAACAATCACAACTAGTCCATTCTGTACGTGTAAATTCTACGCCTACTGACATTTTCATCTCTTTCTCTCAGGAGTAATTAGACTATATAGTTTCTCTGGATAATTCCAGCGTCCTTCTCTCACCTATTCAACCATATTCTACCCTTTAGCTCTTTGAAAAAAGCTTCTTATCCGTTCTGCCTGTTCATTCTGTTTCCAATTTTGCCTAATCCCCGCCCTGTCTTCTTTCTCTTTCTCTTTCTCTGTGCTCTTCAGCCAACACTGCATACACCCGGCTGTTTAACTGTAGCTGGGAAATCCGGTTATACGCGTTGAACCGTTCTTTGTCCATCGGTTTTCTTCTTTTTTCCTTTTCTTTTCTCCTTTTTGACCCTTTTATGTATTTTATACTCTCTATTATTCGCCCTCCCTCCGTCTTTTCTCTTAACTTTTTTGTTTTCCCTCTCAGTTTGCATGTTAGTTGAATTAGCCTGTGCGTTTGTGTACTCCTGCTCCCTGTGTGTTTGTTTTCTTTTTGTCTGTCTGTTCTCTTTTCCAGGGCTACCTCAAGAAACAAGCCAGAGCACACAAGGTGGAGAGTCCCAAATATCACTACGAATAGGAAAATAAAATAACCAAGGTCCCAACAAGAGATACCATTCAAAAAACACTCTCTGAAAGGATAGGCCCTGGACACTCTAAGAGTCTTCTTGGATACAGCAGCACTCATAGGTGCAGAGAGCATAACAGGTCCCTAAAACTAGCAAGAGCAGGAAAGCTAACTAAAATGACGAAACAAAAGACCTCTCCTCCAAAGAAACTCCAAGAAGAAATGACAGCTAATGAACTGCTCAAAACAGATAGAAGCAGCATAACTGAACAAGATTTTAGAATAATAATGGTAAAGTTAATAGCTGGGCTTGAAAAAAGCATAGGGGACATCAAAGAAACTATGGCTACAGACAGAATGGAAAATAAAAATAGGCATGAAGAATTAAAAAATGCGATAAATGAGATTCATAATAAACTAGAGGCCTCCAATGCACGGATTGAAGAGGCAAAAAGCAGAATAAGTGATTTAGAAGACGCCATTATAGAAAAACAAGAAGCTGACCAAAAAAGAGACAAACTAATCCAGGAACATGAAAGAAGAGTTTGAGAGCTCAGCAGTATGGCCAAGCATAACAATATCCGTATCATAGGAATCCCAGAAGAGGAAGAGAGAGGGAAAGGTGCTGAAGGAGTCCTGGAACAAATTATAGCAGAGAACTTCCCCGACCTGGGGAAGGAAGTAAATGTTGAAATATAAGAGGCCCAGAGGATTCCCCTCAGACGTAACTTGAATCGATCTTCTGCATGACATATCATAGTAAAAATGGCAAAATACAAGGACAAAGAGAATTTTGAAAGCAGCTAGGGAGAAAAGGGCCCTAACATACAAAGGGAAACCTATCAGAGTGGTGACAGACCTATCTACTGAAACTTGGCAGGCCAGAAAGGAATGGCAGGAGATCTTCAATGTGACGAACAGTAAAAATATGCAGCCAAGAATCCTCTACCCAGCACGCCTGTCATTCAAAACAGAAGGAGAGATAAAAACTTTTCCAAGTAAATAGAAATTGAAAGAATTTGTCACCACTAAGCCAGCCCTACAAGAAATCCTGAGGGGGATGCTCTGAAGGAAAGGTTGCAAGGAACAAAGATACCAGAGACACCACCTCAACCACGAACCCTACAAAAGATACAAAGACTCTAAACCCACATATTTCAATAATAACACTGAATGTAAATGGGCTGAATGCTCCAATCAAAAAACATAGGGTAGCAGAACGGATAAAAAAACAAAATCCATCTAGATGCTCATTTTAGACTGGAAGATACGTTCAGGTTAAAAGTAAGAGGATGGAGAAATATACATCATGCTACAGGAAACCAAAAGAAAGCCGGAGCAGGTATACTTATATCAGACAACTGGACTTTAAATTAAAGACAATAACAAGAGATGAAGAAGGGCACTACATAATAACTACAGGGTCCATCCATCAGGAAGAACTAACTATCATAAATGTCTATGCACCGAATATGGGAACACCTAAATATTTAAAACAATTAATCACAAACAGAAATAATAAACACAATAATCCAAAATCTATGGGATGCGGCAAAGGCAGTCCTAAGAGGAAAGTACATTGCTCTCCAGGCCTATTTCAAGAGACTAGAAAAAGTGCAAGTCCAAAATCTAACAGCTCACCTAAAAGAACTAGAGGCAGAGCAACAAGAACGCCCTAAACCTAGTAGAAGAAGAGAAATAGTGAAAATTAGAGCAGAAATAAACAACATAGAGACCAAAGAAACAATTGAACAGATCAGTGAAACCAAGAGTTGGTTATTTGAAAAAATAAACAAAACTGACAAACCTCTAGCGAGACTTATCCAAAAGAAAAGAGAGAGCACCCAGATAGACAAAATTATGAATGAAAATGGACTTATTACCACAAACCCCTCAGAAATACAAGCAATTATCAGGGAATACTATGAAAAATTATATGCCAACAAATTGGACAACTTAGAAGAAATGGACAAATTCCTAAGCACACACTCACTACCAAAATTCACACGGGAAGAAATAGAACACCTGAACAGACCCATAACGAGTGAAGAAATCGAATCAGTGATCAAAAATCTCCCAACAAATAAGAGCCCTGGACCTGATGGCTTCCCTGGGGAATTCTACCAGACATTTAAAACAGAATTAATCCCAATTCTTCTCAAGCTATTCCAAAAAATAGAAATCAAAGGAAAACTCCCAGACTCATTTTATGAAGCCAGCATCACTCTGATTCCAAGCCAGAGAGAGATCCAGCAAAAAAAGAGAACTACAGGCCAATATCCTTGATGAATACGGATGCAGAAATCCTCAACAAGATCCTTGCAAATCGAATCCAGCAGCACATAAAAAGAATATTCCACCAAGATCAAGTGGGATTCATTCCTGGGTTACAGGGCTGGTTCAACATTCGCAAATCAATCAATGTGATACACCACATCAATAAAAGAAAAGATAAAAACCATATGATCTTGTCAATAGATGCAGGAAAAGCATTTGACAAAATACAGCATCCCTTCTTAATAAAGACTCTAGAGAAAGTTGGGATAGAAGGAACCTACTTAAACATCATAAAAGCCTTCTATGAGAAGCCTTCAGCTAACATCATCCTCAATGGGAAAAACTGAGAGCTTTCCCCCTGAGATCAGGAACACGACAGGGATGTCCACTCTCACCATTGTTGTTTAACATAGTGCTGGAAGTCCTAGCATCAGCCATCAGACAACAAAAGGAAATCACAGGCATCAGAATTGGCAATGAGGAAGTCAAACTTTCACTCTTCACAGATGACATGATACTCTACATCGAAAACCCGACAGACTCCACCAGAAGCCTACTAGAACTGATCCAAGAATTCAGCCAAGTTGCAGGGTACAAAATCAATGTACCGAAATTGGTTGCATTTTTATACACCAACAATGAAGCAACAGAAAGAGAAATCAAGAAACTGTTCCCATTCACAATTGCACAGAAAACCATAAAATACCTAGGAATAAACCTAACCAAGTATACAAGAGATCTTGTATACGAATAGCCAAAATAATACTGAAAAATAAAACCAAAACGGGAGCTATCACCATCCCAGACTTTAGTCTTTACTACAAAGCTGTCATCATCAAGACAGTATGGTATTGGCACAAAAACAGACACATAGACCAGTGGAACAGAATTGAGAACTCAGAAATGGACCCAAAAGTATACAGCCAACTGATCTTTGACAAAGCAGGAAGAATATCCAATGGAAAAATGACAGCCTTTTTAACAGATGGTGTTGGGAGAACTGGACAGCAACATGCAGAAGAATGAAACTAGATCATTTTCTCACACCCTGCACAAAAATAAACTCAAAATGGATAAAGGACCTGAACGTGAGACAGGAAACTATCAACACTCTAGAGGAGAAAGCAGGAAACAACCTCCTTGACCTCCACCGCAGCAACTTCTTACTTGACACATCCCCAAAAGCAAGGGAATCAAGAGCAAAAATAAATGATTGGGACCTCATCAAGATTAAAAGCTTCTGCACAGCCAAGGAAACAACCCAGAAAACTAATAGGCAACCAACGGAATGGGAAAAGATAGTTGCAAATGACATATTAGATAAAGGGTCAATATCCAGAATCTATAAGGAACTCACCAAACTCCACACCCAAAAAAGAAACAACCTAGTGAAGAAATGGGCAGAAGATATGAACAGACACTTCTCCAAAGAGGACATCCAGATGGCCAACAGACACATGAAACGATGCTCAGCATCGCTCCTCATCAGGGAAATACAAATCAAAACCACACTGAGATACCACCTCACGCCAGTCAGAGTGGCTAAAATGAGCCAATCAGAGAATTCTAGATACTGGCGAGGATGTGGAGAAACGGGCACCCTCCTACACTGTTGGTGGGAATGCAAACTTGTGCAGCCCCTCTGGAAAACAGTGTGGAGGTTCCTCAGGAAACTAACAATAGAACTCCCCTATGACCCAGCAATAGCACTGCTAGGAATTTACCCAAGGGATCCAGAAATGGTGATGCACAGGAACACATGTACCCCAATGTTCATAGCAGCACTCTCAACAATAGCTAAAACATGGAAAGAGCCTAAGTGTTCATCAATGGACGAATGGATCAAGATGTGGTTTATCTATACCATGGATTACTACATGGCAGTGAGAAACAATGAAATCTGGCCATGTGTAGCAACATGGATGGACCTTGAGGGTGTTATGCTGAGCGAAATAAGTCAGGCAGAGAAGGACAAATATCACATGTTTGCATATATAGGAGGATTAGGAGGAACTTAACTGAGGACCATGGGGGAGAAGAAGGGGGGAAATGGTGGGGGAAACGGAGAGAGACAAACCATGAGAGACTCTTGAATGCTGAGAACAAACTGAGGACTGATGGATGTTGGGGGGAGGGAAGAGATGGGCATGGAGGAGGACACTTGTGGAGATGAGCACTGGGTGTTATATGGAAACCAATCTGACAATAAACTATATGTAAAAAAAAAAAAAAAAAAAGAAGAAGAAGAAGAAGAAGAAGAAGAAAGGTTACAATCAGAAAGATTCAATAAAAATTATTCTTGAACATTAAAACAAACAAACAAACAAACAAAAAACCTGTGCTTACCTGGCTTTTGTTCATTCCCATTGCTGTGCTCAAGAGGCTATGAGTAAGAGTAATAGGAATGTATAGAAATTGTTTAGGTGCTCTGTATTTCACATTCACTTCCTTTGTATTACTTACCCACACTGAAAGCTTCCAGCTTTAACATATGTGCTCATTGTTTTGGCCCCTTTATGTAATACTTTTTCCTTCCTTTCATTACGTGTGTGTGTGTGTGTGTGTGTGTGTGTGTGTGTTCTCCTCTCAATTACTTCTAAAAAAATATTTCTTTATTTTGCCATTAACACTTGGTTTTGTCATTCCAGAGGTTGTTATTGTTCAAGGATGTGGCCATAGACTTCTCTCAGGAAGAGTGGGAGTGCCTGGACTTGGAACAGAAGGATTTGTATAGAGATGTGATGTTGGAAAACTATAACAACCTGGTCTCACTGGGTAAGTTTGGTCCCAGTAATTCCACTTCAGTCTTTGTGAAATTAAGGAAATGTTTTAAGTACCTAGCTGAATTTCAGATCCCTGGTCCCAACTAAGTAATTTGTTGCTTATAGACTTTAAAATGGGCAGCTCTATTGAGTACCTTAATCTTCTCTCTTCTTCAGATATTCTTCCTCTGAATCTTTCTGCAGTTGACCTTCTTCCTTTATGAACAATGGGTTCAATTTTATTCTGGATGAACAGAAAATAACCATATCTATTTCCATTCATATAAGCAGGATTTTCCATTTCTAAGGCAGATATAATCTCCTTATTAAAGCAAGGAAAAGAGCCCTGGAAGGTTGTACAGGATGTGACAAGAAGTCAGAGCTTAGGTGAGTAAGAGATGGTCAAACAAGGGGAGGCCATTGTGGACAGTAGTCAAATTGCTTAATTCATTGGCTACAACTTTGAGATATTAGCTGAGCACTTCTCCTCAGAGACCAAGCAATGCCTGTGGAATAAAAGCTTGAACACTGGAAGGTAAAATTGTTTATCATCATTTACCAAAGGAAACCCCTTCTTACCCCAATTACCACTTCCTTGCTTTTCTTTCATACTCACCTATATTTTCAAACAGGGAAAAGCCCTCCTTCTTCTCCTGTGATAACAGTTGTACCTATGTTTTTGATCCATTGAAACCTGTACGAGTCTTTATCTAACACATATTTTTAAAAATATCCTCTATAGTCTTAAGTTTTGAGTGAACAAGAAAAATTCCCTCTCCTCATAGATCTTTCCTAGCAGAAGAGAGAGTTACAAATAAGAATGTAGAAGGAAGGAGTGATAAATGTTATGAAGTAAAATAAAAAGCAGGAGGAGAATAATGGAGTCATGGGAAGAGGTGTCTTACAGAGAGTGCTCAGGGATGGCCCTCTGAGGTGCTGACATTTGAGGAGAGAAATGACTAAAGTCCTGAAGTAAGTCATGCAAATCCGAGAGAAGAATGTGTAAGGCAGAGGGAGTAGTCCTTCCAAAGGAACTGAGTTTGATGCTTTTGAGGATTAGTAGATAAACAAGTGTGGCTGGGATGAGTGAGGGAGAATAAACATTGAAAATGAGGTTAGAGAGGACGTGGGGCTGGATCATGGAAGGACTTGTATACCACGATGGAGAATTGGAATCATGTTGAAGGTACGATAAGAAATATTGGCTGATTTTGAGCAGGGGAGTGATGTGATTGAACTTGTTATTTTCAAAGATTATGCTGGTTACTGTATAGAAAATAAAATGGGAACAAGAGTGAAGCAGGAAGACCAGTTCAAAAGCCATTTTTTAGTCCACATTAGAAATTATGGTGGTTCAGAGGGCAGTAGCTTATAAGTGAAGGTGACATGAAGGAGTCAGATTCTGATCAGATTTTATAAAAAAAAATTTTTTAATGTGTATTCATCTTTAAGAGAGAGAGAGAGAAAGACAAGAGGGGCAGAGAGAGGGGGAGACATAGAATCTGAAGCAGGCTCCAGGCTCTGAGCTGTGAGCACAGAGCCCGACACAGGGCTCAAACCCATGAACCGCAAAATCATGACCTGAACTGAAGTCAGAAGTTTAACCAGCTGAGCCACCCAGGTGCCCCACATTCTGATCAGATTTTCAAGGTATTACCTCTTGCTAATTAATTAGAAGTGGTATATGATGAAAGAGAAATCCACAGTAACTTCTTAGATTTATGCCCGAGCAACTGAATATCTTTTTCTTTTTTAATTTTTTAAAGTGTTTTATTTATTATAAAGAGCGTGAGCAGGGGAGGGTCAGAGAGAGAGGGAGATACAGAATCTGAAACAGGCTCCAGGCTCTGAGCTAGCTGTCAGCATGGAGCCCAACAGGGGCTCGAACCCACGAACTGTGAGATCATGACCTGATCCGAAATTGGACCCTTAATTGACTGAGCCACCCAGGTGCCCCTGAATATCTTTTTCTTAGTTAGGAAAGACAGGTATTCAAGAGTTCTGTTTTGTTCATGATGCTTTAGGGATCTCTATTAGAAATTGGAAGAAATCACGAAATGACCTAGAAAAAAATAATACACATACAATTAGAATTTAAAACTTGGAAGAAATATTATGAAGTTATATAATAGTTAAAAAAGAGAAGGATCCTAATCCATTCTGTATTTTAGTTAGAAAGACGGGAAGTTTCTACAAAGGAGACTGAGCAGGAATAGCTAGTGAGCTAATAGGAAAATAGAATGTGGTATCTCAGAAGCCAAGTGGAAAAAGGTATTTAAGCAAGGGCAACTTCTTTGATATCAGGGAACATGAGTAAGTTGAGGACTGAGAATTGATCACTGAATTTGGTAATGAGGGAAAAGAAAGCCATAGATTGGTTCAAATAGAAGGGAAGAGAGGGGAAATGGGATGGAATATAGTATAGGGGATGATTGGAAGAACTGGAATCACTTAGACCAGAATTTTAGTGCCAGCTTTTGTCTTAAGCACATAACTTTACCAGACTGATAAGATTGTTGAGAAGATTTGGAATACTAAATACAAGTATATTATACTAAGTTCGCAACAAGAGATCATTTTTATGGAAGAAAAATTAGTAGAAATGGAAAAACTACACTGCTGCATTTTGAAGTGCAGACAGAAGATTTCACTGCAGAAACTTCTAAATAGCTCCAGTCAGAAAGTAGAAAACATTCTGGGGCTACTCTATCCTGTGACTACTATATAGCCAAGTTTTTCCAGAAGATTTCTTCTAAGTATCTTTTGATTCTGTGTGCTTTCATGATATCCACTAGCAACACTTTAAGCCTATATTGACTCTAATTTGGGGTATTGTAGTACCCTTCTAAATGGTTTTGACACAACATCCAGAGTAATGTTTTAAAAAATATAAATCAGATCACACAATGGTAAAATGAAAACTAGAAAGCCCTACCTAGTCTAGCTTTGGAAAGGTTTTATACCCTACCTTAGCTACCTGTCCCCTTTCTCATTAGATTCCAGCCATAGTAGCCTTCATTCATTATCTTAGATTCATCTAATGTCTATGTATCTAGTATCTGTACTCTATGCCCTTAGATCACTCACTGTGCTCACTAACTGCTATGCTTCTTTAGGGTTCAACCTATGTATCATTATATCTTGAGAATTCTTTCCTGACCTCATTCTCAGTAATGATCTTTCAGATTTTCTTATGGTAATTTCCAAGCTATAATTCTATAATATAGTAATCCTAGTAAGACCATCATCATTCTTTGGCTGCAACACCATACATTGTTGTCTGTAAAGGAGATCAGCAGAGCTCTATGTGCCTCTTATTTAAGTGAGCCTTCAAAATCTCTTGTGCTCTTAATAAGACTATCACCTCCATATAGACCTCCAGCAGAATTTAAGGAAAACAAGATCACTTCCTGTATTAACATGGCAATATCTTTCTTACCACTAGAACTGTCTTCATAGAGACCAATGTCCATTAGCAAAATTATCCACCTTCTCCTTAGAAGTTATTTAGGACCAATTCCAATTTGTCTTATGTCTTCAGTTACTTCACTCAGGTCCAGAAGGCCAGTCTTTCCAGGGTACCAATCTTCAGCTGAACTCTTATCACATGCAGATTTATATATCTCCTGAACAAATTTCATTCCCCACTCTTTCTTAACACCCAAATCTCTTCCACCTTACTGTTTGAAACTTTATAAGAAATATCTCTTATTATCCTCAGCCTCTTTTAATATTCTTTCACCTTTGGTCTTCAAATGAACATTTTAGCTGTGCCATGAATATACAGCGTTCCCTTAGAGCACTTGCTAATGGTTCTTGTTTTGTCTTCTTCACAGTCCATTATTTTCCATTATCAAAGCCCCCAGCTCCTTTAAAGCACTTTAAAGACTGAACCACCTACTATGTATTCTTGTTCTATTATTTACCAGTTTCCTCTCCTTGAGTAGACTGAAAATCAAAGCACTTTGCCCACTAACTTTCTCTCCTCCACTACACCTATCACCATTGTTGGTGACTTCAGCATCCTTAGAATAATGCAACTTAATTCTTAATTCCTTAATTTCATTTCAAATTATCTTTCTCCTCCAAATTCCTTTATTTATTCACTCCCATAAGTGATATATAAACCTTGTAATTACCAGCCCAAAATCTGTTTCAAACATTCACTCTCTCTGCAGCTCCTTTTTAACTTTTCAACTTATTCTTGTACTACCACTTCAGCCTACATAGTGTAATGTCTTCCATACTTTTGAAAAAATTGTGCTTGATGTTACATTTTTCATTCCATTACTCTGCTCTCGATAGCTATGAATTACCTCTACTTCCTTGCCTCCCGTTTTCCCTTGCCTCTTCAGCTACAGTCATGGCCATTGCGGAGTGCCTTTTCCTCCCTGGAAGTTTTATAGCATGCCCCAGAAATTGCTTATTTTAAAAAATAAGATTGTATCATACTTTAGACATAATCCCTTTGATCTCTAATTGATGCCAGACTCATATAATAATTTTGTTATCTCAGTCTAATTCTTTGTATGGATTGCTGTCTCTTCACTTCTTGTTCTGCCACACTGGGCCAACTCAAACTTTTTTAGTTGAAAGGAGATGAATATAAACATCAGGTTCCAAATTTGCTCTGGACCCTCAAAGAGAGAATTAGGGGAATCTGGGGTTCTTAGTTACAGAATCTTCACTTAGGTAGTATTGCTAACATTTAGAACAAGTAAAACTATGAGCCACATGATTTTTTTAAATCTATATTTAAGGGTGCCTGGGTGGCTTAGTTGGTTAAGCATCCACCTCTTGATTTAGGCTCAGGTCATGATATCACAGTTTGTGAGATAGGGCCCTGCTTGAGATTTTTTCTCTCCCCTTCTCTCTGTCCCTTCCCTACTTGCATGGATATGTGCTCGCTCTCTCTCGCTCTCTCTCAAAATAAGTAAATAATTAAACTTAAAAAATCGATTCTTATAGTGAAATATATGGTAAAGTATACAAAACATATGTACAGTTTGATTAACAACCACCCATGACAAGAAACAGAACACTGCCATCACTCCAGAAACACCCTATGAGTATGTATATTTATGACCTATGTATACAGTTCTAAAATGTATTCTTTAATTTTGCCTATTTTAGAATATAGGTGAGTGACATCATATTGTACATGTTCTTTTGTTTCATGCTCCTTTCATTCAATACTGTATTTGTGAGAGTCATCCAAAGGTAGCTCTAGTTCATTCATTTTTTACAAGAATTCCATTGTTTAAATATACCAGAATTAACTCTTGGCTATTAATTTTTAGTATATTCTTAGCTAAAATTTAGGTCATTTCTAATTTGGGCTGTTTATAAATAATGATATTATAAATGTCACTTGATATGCTTACTCATGAGGTTTTCTGAAATATCTAAGAGTGAAAGTGCTAGGTCAAGAGATACATGTATCTTTCATTTTACTAGATAATGCCAAACCGTGTTCCAAAGTAGTTGTACCAGTATACAATCCTTGTCAATAGTATATGAGAATCTGTACCGCATTCTTGACCATACATAATATTGTCAGATTAAAAAATTTTTGCCTATCTAGTCAGCTTATATCTGTCATTGGAATTTTATTTCCATCTCCCTGATTACTAATGAGTTTGGGCTGTTTTTTAATATATTTATTGACCACTTAGAACTTTTGTAGATTCCTGTTCATATCTTTGACTTATTCTTCTTCTGGGTTGTTAGTCTTTCTCTTACTGATTAGATGGGTTTTTAATATATTATAAGTACTGCATTTGTGTTTCAGATACCTTCTGCTGTGTGCCTTGGCTTTTCACCCTTTTTCTAGAATCTTTTGATGAATAAAAGTTCCTAATTTTTAAGAAGTAGAATTTATTCATCTTGTCCTTTATGATGGATATTCTTTGTGAGCTATTTAAAAAGTCCTTCTATACCTTTAATTCATGACTATATTCTTCTATATAATTATTTTTTAAAAAAAATGTTAATGTTTCCTTTCACATTGAGATTTTTTAAAATATTTTTTTAAAAATTTATTTCTGAGAGAGAGATAGAGACAGCGTGAGCAGGGCAGGGTCAGAGAGAGAGAGAGGGGGAGACACAGAATCTGAAGACAGGCTCCAGGCTCTCAGCTAGCTGTCCGCACAGAGCCCAACACGTGGCTTGAACCCACGAACCATGAGATCATGACCTGAGCAAAAGTCAGATGCTTAAGCGACTGAGCCACCCAGGCGCCCCACATTGAGGTTTTCATCCTACCTACAGTTGATTTCTCTCATGGTGTTTGAAATAGAGGTCCAGTTTTTCTAGTTATCTTGGCAAGATTAATTGTAAAGTAGATTTTCTTTCCCCACTAAATGCTACTTGTATCAAATATAGTTTCCTTTTGTATGTGGACATATTTCTGGACTTTATATATTTAGGCCCTGTGATAATACCACATTATTTTAATTATAGTTGCTTTTAATGCATCTTGCTACCTAGTGGAGAAAATATTTTCATCTTCTCTTTAAGAATGTCATGACCATTCATGGTCTTATGTCTTTCTAATTAGCTTGACAGCCTTCTCCCTTCAAATGTGTTGGGATTTTCATTAAGATTGCATTGACTTTACAAATCATTTTGGGAGAATATTGACAAGTCTACAATATTAAGTTTTCTCGGTATGTTTTCCTAATGTCCTGATCACAGAGTTGTAGGCAAAGTGGGAAGTGGCCATTGTTGCACCTCTCTATTTGCTGTAAGTCACTTTTGGCTGAAGTGACTTCTAGGGGATTTAAAGGTCTAGGGCCAGTTTTTTCACCTTGTTCATTTTTCTCTTTCCCATTTGGGAGCCAGATATTAAAGACTAGGAAATTCAAACACAGTGGCCTATGTGTAGAAATTAGAAAGTGACCATGCATACCCAGAGAAAAGCTCAGAAAAGACTGTAGAAGACCTTAAATTTATATCTAAAGTGGTCCTCAGGACAGAAGTCTACAACAATCAAAACAGCAACAAGAGTAACAAAAATTAGCAAACCCTGGGGAAGGGAGAGAATCTGATTTCTAGAGTTACTACATTGTTAATCGAATTGTATAAAATGGGGGTGCCTGGGTGGCTCAGCCGGTTGAGCATGCAGCCCTTGATTTCAGCTCACATCATGCTATCACAGTTCATGGGATTAAGCCCCATGTTGGGGCTCTACACTGAGAATATGGAGCCTGCTTGGGATTCTCTTCCTTATCTCTCTTTGCCCCTCACCTGCTCTTGCTCTCTCTCTCTCCCCCTCTCTCTCTAAGAATAGATAAATAAACAACAAACAAAGAATAGAGTATATAATATAGAATATATAACATGATATATGTGTTAATTAACTGTTTATGTTATCTTTAAAGCTTTTGGTTAACAGTGGGCTATTAGTTAAGTTTTGGGGTGTCAAAAGTTATATGCAAATTTTTGACTGCTTTAAGCCCCTTTATTGTACAAAGGTCAACTGTACATAAAAGGAATGTGAAAGGAATGTAAATATTTCTCTACAAAAGTCAACTAAAAGAAGTGAAAAGAATAAGAAGAAGATAGTAGTGATGCAGGAAATGAGAGACTAACTTAACTTCCTGCCTTCAAGACTTCCCATAAAGCTATTAGTAATCAAGATGGCATTGTATTATTGGTGAAAGAATAAATACATACATGGAACTGAATAGAAAGCCCAGAAATAGAGTTCTAAAATATACTCAGCTGATCCTTGACAAAGGAGTAAAGTCAATCCAATGGAAAAAGGATAGCATTTTTCACGAATGTTACTGGAACAAGTGAACATACACACTTAACAAAACCCTCAATAATGATGTTGTACCTTTTCAAACACATTAACTCAAAATAGATTATACTCCTTAATGTAAAATGAAAATTATAAAACTTCAGAAGATAACAGAGGGGAAAATCTAGGTGATTTTGGACTCAGACTGAGTTTTTATATAAACACCGAAAACCGTAATCTTGAACACTAAAGATAAAGTTGGTTTTCATTAAAATTAAAAACTTCTGCTGTGTGAAAGACAGTTATGAGTATGAAAAGGCAAAATGTCGCCAGAAGATCTGAACAGATGGCTCTCTAGAGAAGATAAACTCATGGCAAATAAGTATATGAAAAGATGTTCAGATGTCATATGTCATTAGGGTATTACATTTTTAAAGAACCATGAGATGTAACTACAGGCCTCTTAGAATGACTAAAATCTGAAACACTGGCAGCTCGAAATACTGTCAAGAATGTGGGGCCACAGGAACTTTCTCTCATTGTTGATGGGAATGCAAAATAATACAGTCACTTTGGAAGGCAGTTTGACACTTTCTTACAAAACTAAATATAGTCCAACTAGCAAAGAAATTGAATCAGTTATCAAAAATCACCCAACAAAAAGAGCCTTGGGCCAGCTGGCCTCCCAGGGGAATTCTACGAGACATTTAAAGCAGAGGTAATACCTATTCTTCTCAAGCTGTTCCAAAAAAATAGAAATTAAAAGAAAGCTTCTAAACTCATTCTGTGAAGCCAGCATTACCTTGATTCCAAAACCAGACAAAGACCCCACTAAAAAGGAGCATTACAGGCCAATATCCCTGATGAATCTGGATGTAAAAATTCTCAACAAGATACTAGCAAATCAAATTCAACAGTACATTAAAAGAATTATTCACCATGATCAAGTGAGCTTCTTTCCTGGGCTGTAGGTCTGGTTCAGCATTTGCAAATCAACCAATGTGATACACCACATTGATAGAAGAGAGTATAAAAACCATATGATTCTGTCAGTAGATGCAGAAAAAGCATTTGACAATACAGCATGCTTTCTTGATAAAAACTCTCAAGAAATTTGGATAAAAGGAACATACCTTAACATAAAAGCCATATGTGAAAGGCCCACAGCTAACATCATCCTCAGTGGGGAAAAACAGAGCTTTCCTCCTGAGATCAGGAACATGACAGGGATGTTCACTCTCACCACTATTGTTTAACATAGTGTTGCAAGTCCTAGCCTCAGCAGTCAGACAACACAAAGAAATAAAAGGCATCCACATTGGCAAAGAAGTCAGACTTTCCCATTTTAACAAATCACATGATACTTTGCATGGAAAACCTGAAAGATTCCACCGAAAAACTGGTAGAGCTGATACAGGAATTCAGTAAAGTCACAGGATATAAAACCAGTGTACAGAAATCGGTTGCATTTCTATACACCAATAATAAAGCAACAGAAAGATATAAAGGAATAGTCATGCAACGCACGAAAAACCCATAAAATACCTGGGAATAAACCTAATCAAAGAGGTAAAGATCTGTACACGCAAAACTATAGAAAGCTTATGAAAGAAATTGAAGAAGACACAAAGAAATGGGAAAACATTCCATGTTAATAGAACAAAAGAACAAATGTTAAAATGTCAATACTATGCAAAGCAGCCTATACATTCACTATAATCTCTATCAAAATAACACCAGCATTCTTCACAGAGCTAGAACAGACAGTCCTAAAATTTGTATAGAACTGCAAAAGACCCCAAATAGCCGAAGTAATGTTGAAAAAAACAAAGCTGGAGGCATCACGATCCCAGACTTTAACCTGTATTACAAAGCTACAATCATCAAGACAGTTTGGTATTGGCACAAAACCAGACACCTAGATCGATGGAATAGAATAGAGAAACCTTGAAATGGACCCCAAAATATATGGCCAACCAGTCTTTGACAAAGCAGGAAGGATTATCTAATGGACGAAAAACAGTCTCTTTAGCAAATGATGCTGGAAGAATTGGACAGCAACATGGCAAAGAATGAAACTAGGCCATTTTCTTACACCATACACAAAATAAATTCAAAATGGATGAAAGACTATCAGGAAAGAGACAGGAAACCATCAAAATTCTACAGGAGAAAGTAGGCAGCAACCTCTCTTTGACCTTGGCTACAGCAACCTCTTACCTGATATGTCTCCAGAGGCAAGGGAAATAAAAACAAAAATGAACTATTGGGACCTCATTAGATAAAAATCCTCTGCACAGCAAACAGTCAACAAAACTAAAAGGCTACTGAAGGTTTGGGAGAAGATATTTGCATATGACACATCAGATAAAGGGTTAGTATCTAAAATCTATAAAGAACTTACCAAACTCAACACCTGAAAAACAAATAATCCAGTGAAGAAATGGGCAGAAGACATGAATAGACACTTTTCCAAAGAAGATATCCAGAAGGGAGACAGACACATGAAAAGATGCTCAACATCACTCATCATCAGGGAAATACAAATCAAAACCATAAGGAGATACCATCTCACACCAGTCAGAATGGCTAAAATTAACAACTCAGGAAACAACAGATGTTGGCAAGGATGTGGAGAAAATGAAGCTTTCTTGCACTTTTGGTGAGAATGTAAACAGCTGTAGTGGCTCTGGAAAACAGTGTGGAGGTTCCTCAAAACACTAAAAATAGAACTCCCCTATGACAAGCAATTAAACTATTAGAATTTATCCAAAGGATAAAAAATGCTGATTCGAAGGGGCACATGCACCTTAGTGCTTATAGTAGTGCTATCAACAATAGCCAAATTATAGAAAAAGCTCAAATGTCCATCAACTGATGAATGTATTAAGATGTCACACACACACACACACACACACACACACCAGAATACTACTTGGTGATGAAAAAGTAATGAAATCTTGCCATTTCCAACACTGAATAGAATTGGAGGGTATTAGACTAAGCGAAACAAGTCAGTCAGGGAAAGACATATGATTTCACTCATGTGGAATTTGAGAAACTTTACAGATGAACATAGGGAAATGGAAGGAAAAATAAGACAAAAACAGAGAGCAAGGCAAAACATGAGACTCTTAAAGACAGAAAACAAGCTGTGGGATGATGGGGGTGGGTTAAGTGGGTGACAGGCATTAAGGACGGGCACTTTTTGGGATGAGCACTGTGTGTCATATGTAAGAGATGAATCAGTGGGTTCTACTCCTGAAGCCGACTACATTGTATGTTAACTAACTTAGGAAAAACAACAACTAAGTTTTGGTATATGATCCAGCAATTGTACTCCTAGATATTTACCCAAATAAATTGAAAACTTTTGCTTGTACGAAAACCTGAACATAAGTGTTTATAGAAGCTTGTTCTTAATTTCCAAAACTTAGAAACAACCAAGATGTTTTTCATTTAGTAATTAGACAAATAATGCAGTTAACCCATATGAAGGAATATTACTCGGCAATGAAAAATAAATTAACTATTGAGCCATGAAAAAATATGGAGAAACCATAAACTGCTTAGTGTCTTAAGTGAAAGGAACCAGTTTGAAGAGTTTAAATATTTTATGATTCTATATCACATCCTGGAAAAGCCAAATAGTTGAGTTGGTAAAATAATCAATGGTTGCTTGGATTTGGGGAGGGAGGAGGAATGGCTAAGTGGAGGACAGGGGATTTTTAAGTAAACTTTTCTGTGCAATACTGTAATAATGAACACATGACATCATGCATTTGGCAACACCCATATAACTTTACAACACAAAGAGTGAACCCTAATGTAAACTATTGACTTTAGTTAATAATATATTAGTAAAGCTTCATCAGTTATAACAAATTCACCACACCAGTGCAAAGTATTAAGATATTAATAATAAGAGAGTGTCAAGGAAAGAGAACTCTGACTTTTGGTCAGTTTTTCTGTAAATCTATAACCTAAGACTGCTCTAAGAAAGTGCATTAATTATATTTTAAAAAGTATGCTACAGCATGAGTTCATACCAGTACTTCCAATTCAGATTCTTAATTATTGGCTTTTTATTTAATGCTTTTAAAAATCTTATATCTGGGGGCACCTGGGTGGCTCAGTCGGTTAAGCGTCTGTCATGATCTCACTGTTTGTGGGTTCAAGCCCCACGTCGGGCTCTGTGCTGACAGCTCAGAGCCTGGAGCCTGCTTCAGATTCTGTGTCTCCCTCTCTCTCTCACCCTCCCCTGCTCATGCTGTCTCTCTCTCAGAAATAAATAAAATACATTTAAAAATTTTTTTAAAACGATCTTATATCTGTATCCATTTTATCCTATGCTTAGAGCTCTAGTTATAGTGAACACTAAAAATTATAGGATTGGAATGTCACATAATTACTTATTTTATCCTACCTTATAAATACAACCCTCTAAAAGAAGATTGACAGTACTATCAACAGTATGGTTACTCAACAGTTTGAGACAATTGTTTTAGTAATTCTTTTTCCCCCCATGTAGAGTATATTTCACAGATTAATATGTTTGAAAGTTATTTGAAATAATTTCTTTGTATAGTTATTCCAGCAATTGTAAATACTGTTATTTTTTAATTCAGTATTTTCCTTTTACGCTGTGCTTGTTATAATTTGTTTTGTAGTAACACAGAATACTTATATACCTCCAAAGTGAAATTTACAAAACAACTTGTATTGAAAGAGGTCTGACTTCTATCCTTGCCCCTTCACTTATTCCTTCCCCACCCTGCAATCCATCCTTTAAAAAAAAAAAATCAAATGTGTTTTATACGTGCATACTTACTCTTCCCACCTTCCTAAGAGAAAAAGCATAAGTATACATGTTTTTTTCCACATTTTCTCTCAATTAATTATGTATTTAAACAGCATTTCATATTAATATACTCCCTTTTTTTAAAAAAAAATTATTTCTGAGAGAGAGACAGCGTGAGCAGGGGTGGGTCAGAAAGAGAGGGAGACACAGAATCTGAAACAGGCTCCAGGCTCTGAGCTGTCAGCACAGAGCCCGACACGGGGCTCGAACCCACAAACCGTTAGATCATGACCTGAGCCGAAGTTGGCCACCCAACCGACCGAACCACCCAGGTGTCCCAATATATTCCCTTTTTTAAACTGCTGCATAGTACTTTGTGATGTGGATATACCATTAACTACTTCCACCAATCACCTACCAGTGGACAATTGGGTTATTTTTTGAAAAAAAATTTTTTTTAATGTTTATTTTTGAGAAAGGGAGAGAGAAAGAGGGAAGTGCAAGTGGGGAAGGGATAGCGAGAGATGGAGACACAGAATCCAAAGCAGCCTCCAGTCTCTGAGCTATTAGCAGAGACTGACACGAGGCTCAAACTTACAAACTGAGATCATGACCTGAACAATATTGGACTCTCAACCAACTGAGCCACCCAGGTCCCCCAGGTTGGGTTATCTTTTATCTCTTGCTGTAACACATTGTACTTCAGTGAAAACTTTTTGGCATCCTATTTTTGACATTTTGGTTAGTGCAATTTTGGGATTGGTTTCACAGAAGTGGAGCTGCTAGATCAAAAGATATATGTAATTGTGCTAAATACTGCTGTATTTCCTTTCTTAGGTTCCTTTATACCTTTCATATTCTTACTAACAATATCTATAAGTACCAATTTCCTTACAGTCTTGCTAATAGTATTTGATGTCACATTGGGAAATGCCCTGTTCTAAGAGGTAAGAAGTAGCATCTCTGTAGTTTTTTAAAAGTACTTTATTGAGATATATTTCACATACTGTACAGTTCACCCATTTAGAGTAAACAACAGGGGCTTTTATTCACAGTCTCGTATAGCCATTACAATTTTAGAACATTTTTATCACTGCAACAAGAAATCCAATATCTAGTAGTAGCCATTTCTCATGTTTCTCTGTCCATCCCCCAGCCCTGTGCAGCTACTGATTTTTCTGTCTATATGGATTTACCTACTTTGGATAATTCATATAAAAGCAATCATATGATATGTGGTCTTTTGTGACTAGCTTCTTTCACTAAGCACAATATTTGCAAGGTTTATTCATGTCATAGCATGTGTCAGTATTTTTATTGCCAAATATTCTGTTGTAAGGATACACCCATTTTTATTCATTCATCAATTAATAAATGTTTGACTTGTTTCCACCTTATGCTTATAATGAAAATGCTATTACGAACACTGTATTCATGTTTTTATATAGATACGTATTTTCAGTTCTCTTGGCTCTGTACCTACAAGTGGATTTCTGGGTTATGTGGTAATCCTATGTTAGACACTTCTCTTGGGGATATAACTAGGAGTGAAATTGCAGGGTAATATGGAAACTGTTAGCTTTTTGAGGAAGTACAAAATTGTTTCACAAAGCAGCTATACCATTTTACATGTCCATCAGCAAGCTGTGAGGATTCCAATTTCTCCATATGTTCACCTCTGTGTAGCTTTGATTTGCATTTATCTTATGAGCAAAATTGAGTATATTTTCATATGGTTAAAAGCTATTTACATTACTTTTCTAACAATTGTCCTATTTTCCTAGTCTATTTTTATATAGGGTTGATGCCAGTTTTATATAGTAGTATTTTTTTCCTAGTCTAATTTTAGAAACTGCACACACACACACACACACACACACACACACACACACGGGAAACTGCAGCTTTGCAACTATCTTTTCCAAGTTTGTCATTTTACTTAACCTCTTGTCTTTTTGACATGCCAACCTTTCTTTTTTCTTTAACTATAATGCAGTCATATTTATCAAATATGACTAGGAAAGTTTTCCCCATTCCTAGTTTATAGAAGAAGTCACCCAAGTTTTATTCTAATTGTATGCATGTTTTCATTTCTGTAAATATGGATATCTGATCCATTTGGAATTTATCCAACTGTAAGATATGCAGAATTAATGCAGTTTTTTTCTATGTGTTTATCCATGTTTATCAATTTAATTTATTAGAACATGTTTTTCCTACCGATTTGAGCTGCTGGTTTTTATTGTATACTAAATTTGCACGTATAATTGTTTCTGGATTTTTCTTTTCTGTTCCATTGGTTCCATTGACATCTTACAAATATGATATGCGCTTTGAGTCTACTGTTTCTACCTTAGCGGTTTCATTTTTCAAGGAATATGAAAATAACATTTTCTTTCTTTTTACCTTATAGCTTGGGAATCGAGATATGAGACCAAAAATCTGTTCTCAAAAAAGGGAATTTATGAAATAGAATCGTCTCAGTGGGAGATAATGGAACAGCTTACAAGACTTAAGTGTGATTGTAAAAGTCTTCAAGATGATAGGGAATGCAAAGACCAGTTTGAAAGCCAATTGGGAAATAAAGAGGGACTTTTCAAGCAACTACTAATCACTTGTAAAGAAATTCCCAATTTTAACCAGACTGCATCCGTTACGTTAAAACAAAGAATTCGTTTTCCTGAGAAGTCCTATGAATGTAAAGCATGCAGAAAATATTTTATCCATGGCTTTCAAATGACTGAACATCAGAAAGTTCATTCTGATGAAAAATTCTATGAATGTAAAGAATGTGGACAGGCCTTTGTTGGGGGTTCAGAACTAACTTACCATCAGAGAGTTCATGTTGTTAAACCTTATGAATGTAAGGAATGTGGAAAAGCCTTTATTTGTGCCTCACAGCTTACTTATCATCAAAGAATTCATACTGGGGAGAAACCTTATAAATGTAAAGACTGTGGGAAGGCCTTTATTCGAGGCTCTCATCTTACCCAGCATCAAAGAATTCATACTGGTGAACGACCCTATGAATGTAATGAATGTGGTAAGGCCTTTTTTCGTGGCTCTCAACTTACTTACCATCAGAGAGTTCATACTGCAGAGAAACCCTATCACTGTAAAGAATGTGGAAAGGCCTTTATTCGTGGCTCCCAACTTACTGAACATCAGAGAATTCATACAGGTGAGAAACCCTATGAATGTAAGAAATGTGGGAAAGCCTTCAGTTATGGCTCACAGCTTACTCTGCATCACAGACTTCATACTGGTGAAAAACCCTATAAATGCCAAGACTGTGAAATGTCCTTTATTCGTGGCTCACAACTTACTGAACATCAGCGGATTCATACAGGTAGGAAACCACATGAATGTAAGCAATGCGGAAAGACCTTTAACTATGGCTCACAGCTTATTCGACACCAGAGGATTCATACTGGAGAGAAACCCTATGAATGTCAAGAATGTGGGAAATCATTTATTCGTGGCTCACAACTTACTGAACATCAAAAAATTCACACTGGTGAAAAACCTTTTGAATGTAAGGAATGTGGGAAAGCCTTTATTCGTGGCTCACATCTTACTCAGCATCAGAGGATTCACACTGGTGAAAAACCCTATGAATGTAAAGAGTGTGGGAAGGCCTTTATTTATAGCTCACAACTGACTCAGCATCAGAGAATCCATACAGGTGAGAATCCCTATGAATGTAAGCAGTGTGGGAAGATCTTTATTTGTGCCTCACAACTTACTTTACATCAGATTTCTCATTCTGGCAAAAAGCTGTACGAATGTAAGGAATGTGGTAAGGCTTTTATTCGTGGCTCACAGCTAACTTACCATCAAAGAGTTCATACTGGTGAGAAACCCTATGAGTGTAATGAATGTGGGAAAGCCTTTATTCGTGGTTCACATCTTACTCAGCACCAGAGAATTCATACTGGTGAGAAACCATACAAATGTAATGAATGTGGGAAGGCCTTTAATCGTGGCTCACAACTTACGCAACATCAGAGAATTCATTCTGGTGAGAAGCCTTATAAATGTAATGAATGTGGTAAGGATTTTAGACGTCATTCACACCTTACTCAGCATCATAAACTTCATAATTGAGAAAAACTTCATGAAAATACAAATGTATTAAATCTTTTGAGTACCCATTGTTACTCAGCTTTGGAATATCAGAAAATTCAGATGATGAAAGTCGGAATCCTTTTTTACTTTCACTTATGGGTAACTCACTATCAGAAAATTCAAACAGAAAAAGGCTAGAATAATATAATGGATAATCCGTTTTCATCATTGTTCAATCTTTTTTAGAGATTAATTTATACAAGAGTGCAGCCGTAAAATGTAGGGTTTTCGTGTTTGGCATCATTCTCTTGTTCAGCATGATCTGAACTCCACCATTTAGTACACATTTTTACTTTGGAAAAGGTTGTTAACCCTTGTTTGCTTTAGATTTTTCACTTATAAAGCGTTAAAATCATTCTCATTATAATGATTTAAAGATGCAAATACATATAAAGCCTTAAAGCAATGTGTAATACATAGTTTATACTCAATAAATATTAGTTATTATTGTAATTGTGTTTTTCAGTATTTTAAAAAATTTTCTTCTGGGCTCAAGAATCATCTTGCTTGCTTGCTTTTTTAATTGAAGTATAGTTGACATCCAATGTTATTTTAGTTTTAGTGTATACATAGTGATTTGACAGTTCTGTACTTTATTCAGTACTGACCACAGTAAGTGTTGTTACCATCTGTCACAATACAACATTATTATGGTATTATTGACAATACTCCATATGCTGTACTTTCCATCCCTGTGATTTGTTTAATTAACTTATTGATAGATTGATTTTATAACTGGAAGTTTGTACCTCTTAATCCCCTTCACGTATTTCATCCACCCTCCAAACCCTCTACTCTCTGGCAACCATCAGTTCTCTGTATTTATGATTCTATTTCTATTTTGTGTTTTAGATTCCAGAGATAAGTGAAATCAGATGGTATTTGTCTTTCTCTGACTTATTTCACTCAGCATAAGATCCTTTAAGTCCATCCATATTGTTGCAAATGGCAAGATCTCATTTTTTTATTGCTGAATAATATTCCATTGTATATACATACTGCATCTTGTTTATTCATCTGTTGATGGACATTTAGGTTGCTTCCATATCTTAGCTATTGTAAATAATGCTGCAGTAAACATTGGGGTACATATATCTTTTCTTTTTTTTAAATGTTTTATTTAGTTTTGAGGGAGAGATAGACACAGCATGAGCAGGGGAGAGTCAGAGAGAGAGGGAGACACAGAATCCAAAGACAGGCTCCAGGCTCTGATCTGTCAGCACAGAGCCCGACGTGGGACTTGAACCCACGAACCGTGAGATTATGACCTGAGCTGAAGTCGGACGCTTAACCAACAGCCACCCAGGAGCCCCTGCATATATCTTTTCAAATTAGTGTTTTCATTTTCTTTGGGTAAATACCAAGTAGTGGAATTACTAGATAGTATGGTATTTGTTTTTTTAATCTTGTGAGGACACTTCATACTGTTTTCCACAGTAGTTGCATCAATTTACATTCCCACCAACAATGCATGGGGGTTTCCTTTTTTTTCAGTATTTTAATTGTATACTATTTTAGAATTCAAACGAGAGGAAGACTTTTCAATCGAATACAGTACATAAGGTAAATCTTTTATCCTTCTAACTAATCATTAGATAAATGATTTCAGAGCAGAACATCCTAATATAATTAATGTGAGGTTGTACCTCATTCTGAATGTTAAAATTCTTATTAGAAGGAAACCTTAAGAAAAAAAATAAGTGTTTAGCTATTACAAATAAAGCTACTCATTAACATTTGTGTATAGATTTTTATGTTAACATAAATTTCCATTTCTCTGGTAAATGCCTAAGAGTACAATTTCTGGGTCTTACATTAAATTCATGTTTTCTCATACAAGAAATGGATAAAGTATTTTCCAAAATTGCTTTGCCATTTTACATTCACACTCCAAGAGTATGTGAGTAACCCAGTGTCGCAGCATTTGGTATTGTCATCACTTTTTGTTTTAGCCCTCATGATAGGTATGGTGATGTCTCTTTGTGGTCTTAATTTGCATTTTCCTAATGGCTAATGATGGTGAATACTTTTTCATGTGCTTGTCATTTGTGTATCTGTTTTGGTGAAATGCCCGTTTGTATCTTTTACTCATTTTTGAATTTTTTTGTTTTTCACTCCTAGGTTTTGAAAGACTGTTTTCTTATTCTAGATGATAGTAGTCCTTTGTTATGTGTTTTGCAAATATTTTTCCCGGTGTGTAGCTTTTCTCCATTTTTTTAATGTTTTTTTTTCTTTTTTAAGTTTATTTATTTTGAGGGAGAGAAAGAAAGAGAGTGTGTGAGTCGGGGGAGGAACAGAGAGAGAGGAGACAGAGTATCTCAAGCAGTCTCTGGACTGTAAGTGTGGAGCCCTACATGGGGCTTGATCCCACAAACTTGTGAGATCATGATCTGAGCCCAGGTCCAGAGTCAGATGCTTAACCAACTGAGCCACTCAAGCACCCCTTTAACAGGGTCATTTGAAGAGCAAACGTTTCCAGTTTTGATAAGATCTGCATTATCAATTTTTCCTTTATGGATCTTGCTTTGATGTCAAATCTAAAATTCCTTGCCTAGCCCATGGAATTTGCATAAATTTTTCATAATTTTATGTTTTACTCATAAGTCTGTGATCTATTTTGAGTTATCTTTTCATGTACATTGTATGCTTTAGCTTGGTATCTTTCTTAGTTTGTTTTGGCTTATGGATGTCCATTTACTTTAGCACTGTTTGCTGAAAAGACAGTTTTTCCTCCATTAGATTGCCTCTGTCAAAAATCTATTGAATTTATTTGTGTATATTTCACTTCTGGGTTTTCTATTCTATTCCATTGATCTATGTGTCTCTCCCTCTGTCAATATTACACTGCCTTGATTATTGTCATTTTATAGATGTCTTTTCTTTTTTCTTTTAGAGAGTGTATGAGCAGGGAGGGGAGCACACGGAGAGAGAGTGAATCTTAAGCAGGCTCCATGCTCAGTGTGGAGCCCAACATGGGGCTTGATTTCATTACCTGGGATCATGACCTGAGCCAAAATCAAGAGTCGGGTGCTTAATCAACTGAACCACTCAGATGCCCCTAGGATGATACGAGAAATGTTTTTATAATCATGTAAAAGTAATGTACCATGTACTACCTTAAAATTATTTCTTTTGAATTCTTTTACTAAGGACCATATCTCTATGTTAATTTAATTCCAATATGTTAGCCTAAAATTTCCTATATTTCAAGTAATGCTAGAACTCCGATGATATTGGAAAGAAAGATTCTGTGGTCAAACAAACCTGTAAATCATGGCACATTTTACATCACTTTTTAAAGCAATAAGCTCATTTTATTTCATCATTTTATTACATCATCAGCTGTACTAAATATTGTAGTAAAGCAGTTTTTTAAAACTTTACCCCATTTACTTGACCATAAATCCCTTCTTTTGATGCTGTTAATATCTTTTGCATGTGAAGTACTTTTTAAAAAAATTTTTTTAATGTTTTATTTATTTCTGAGAGAGAGAGAGAGCTAGACAGCGTTAGCAGGGAGGGTCAGAGAGAGAGGGAGATACAGAGTCTGAAACAGGCTCCAGGCTCTGAGCTGGCAGTCAGCACAGAGCCCGACGCGGGGCTCGAACCCACGAACCATGAGATCATGACCTGAGCTGAAGTCAGATGCTTAACCAACTGAGCCACCCAGGTGCCCTGCATGTAAACTTTTTTTGTAGATGCTGCTCTAGCTAAAAGAAATATTACCTCAGGAGTGGAAATTCTAAAACATTATAGCTTGAGGCCAGCTAAGTTTATGAGAGAGCAAGCTGATTTCTCTGTAAACCAATCACATTCTTTTTCTACATATGGGACCCTTGTCCTTTTCTAAAAAAAAGGGAAATCCCTCTATGTAACTATCTTCCTTCATAGTCCTTTCTTACTCTTACCTATACCCTACTTCTTGTTCAATTTATCGAGATATCAAAAACAAAAAACAAGAAAACAGGCTTGTGGAATTTTAAAAGCATGGTAATAAAATAAATGGCTTTATCACTGATATATCTAGTCCATAAATCAAGTTTTCAGAATTATAGATTGTTTTCTAAGGTAAATGGTATAACAAACAGAAGAATAAAGGTCAAGTGGACCATGATGCTATTACTTTGTTCTCTGCTTCTAATGTTTTTTTACTTATTCTCAAAAGAAATGTTAGAAATTAAACTTACATTTTTATGTAGTCTTTTTCTTATCATATTTGACTGAATTGCCCTTCTGAAATTACATAAAGCAATTACCTCCAAAACAAGAAATTATAGCAAATATACATAAGGAAAAAAAGAAAATATGGCTTCCTCTTTTTTAATGTTTTATTTATTTGTTTTTTTTTTTAATGTTTTATTCATTTCTAGGAGAGAGAGAAAGACAGTATGAGCAGGGGGAGGGTCAGAGAGAGAGGGAGTCACAGACTCTGAAACAGGCTCCAGGCTCTGAGCTGGCAGTCAGCACAGAGCCCGATGCGGGGCTCGAACCCACGAACCGCGAGATCATGACCCAAGCGAAAGTAACCGACTAAGCCACCCGGGCGCCCCTGTTTTATTTATTTCTGAGAGAGAGAGACAGCGTGAGCAGGGGAGGGTCAGAGAGAGAGGGAGACACAGAATCTGAAACAGGCTCTAGGTTCTGAGCTAGCTATAAGCACAGAGCTGAATGCAGGGCTTGAACCCATGAACCGTCAGATCATAACCTAAGCTGAAGCCAGATGCTCAACCGACTAAACCACCAAAAATATGACTTCCTAAACTAACATGTTAGAATCCTCATTAATACTTTTCTGTAGCCTTCTTTATGCTTAAATGTACATGTTCATTATACATAGTTCTTTTATTCATGGTTGTGGATATTTATATATTGAAACAGGATCACTATATGGACATCGAACTGTGACTTTTCCTCTAAAATGGACATCTTTCCAGGTACATATAAATCTAACTTACTCATTTTAGTGTTAGTAGCTGCAGAGTACTATGTCTGTAGAGGTATTATATGTTTATATTGTTTATTGATTGACATTTATATTGATTCCACTTTCTTGTTGGGTTAGACAATTGTCAATAAATATCTTTATACATAAATACTTGTATATGTATGTTTTTATTTCTGTAAAGTAGATTTTTACATTAAAAAGTATGTGTATTTTTTTTATTATAATAGCTAGTAATAGATTATTTTCCAGATATAGTACATTCAATCCCATTAATACTGTTTGAGTTGCCCATTTTCATTTTCCCACAATTTAGCAGCACTTGGTGCTCTTTGTCAGTCTTTCTGATGAAAAATATGTCATTGCTTTAATCTGAATTTATTTAAATATTGGGTAGATGGAGCATGACTTCATTTGCTTACCAGCCATCTAAGTTTTCTGTAAATTACCTATTGGTAGTCTGCGCTATATCTATTGTACTTTTTTATTTCATTAATTTGTAGAATTTTTTTGTGCTTATGGCTATTATCTTAATAATATGGGTTACAAAAATAATTTCTCAGTCTGTCTCGTGTTTTTATTTCTTTTTATGTTTTATTTTTTTGAGTGCGCGCGCGAGAGAGTATGAGCAGGGTAGAGACAGAGAGAGAGGGAGAGACAATCTGAAGACAGGCTTTAGACTCTGAGCTAGCTATAAGCACAGAGCCCGATGCGGGGCTTGAACCCATGAACTGCGAGATTGTGACCTGAGCTGAAGTCGGATGCTCAACTGACTGAGCCACCCAGGCACCCCTGTATTATGTTTTTAATATATCCTGCGTCATAGATTTTATTTTTACTTTTATGGAATGAAATGTAATCTACATAGAATGTTTCCTATATACAGCCCAAGACTATTCACATTTTCCTAAATATCTTCTAATATTTTTTAAATTTTATAGTCTTTTTAAGCTAAATTTCCCTGTAACTTTTTATACTGAAGATTTCTAGAACCTCAGGAAGGCTAAAATAATAGTGCAGTGAACATCCATCACATCCTACGTTGACTTAGTTGCTAACATCCTGCTACATCTTTATCTTTATTAATGTTACATTTCACTCCTAAATACTTCATGCATAATCTAAAAATAAGACTGTCTTAATTATAAGAGCATGATATTAGAAAATTATAATTAATTCCATAATTTCCTAAATTATCTCAACACTGGCTTATGAAATGTTTTTCCAAACAAGGATCTGATCAAGGCTTTCATCTTATCTCATTCTTTTTGACACTACCATTTTTAGAATCTAGACCTAGTAGAATGTCTAACTTTCAGAATTTTTCTATTTTCTTTTAAATAAATGCAGGAGAAGCAGTTTTGGTAGAAATAAACTGATGGTATATACTTACTATAGCAGAAGATACACTGTGTGTAATATAAAGTATAATCTTAAACATAATTATAAGTAAAATAAGTTGTCCCAGTATTAATACTGCTAAATGTGTTCGCTGATTAAGGTAGTGACTACTAGACCTTTCCATGGTATACATAATAATTTTTAACTTTTTAATTAGTATGCAATGAGTGCAATGGATAAATTCTTTTTAATAGTTCAGAAAATGTGACAAGGCACTCATGTAATATGTAAAATTAATACATGTTAACATATAATGTTTGCTTCATATTTTTATAACATACATATAAACATTAACTGTGAATGTCAAAGACCCATTATTCTCAAACCTTTCCCTGAGGCAGCCCTATTATAGATTTATCTACTCATTTATTAATGTGTATTCATTTTTGAGAGAGAGAGGAGGAGTGGTGGAGGTGTAAAGAGAGAGGGAGACAGAGGATCCAGAGCAGGCTCCATACTGACAGCAGTGAGCCCTATGTGGGGCTCCAACCCACGAACTGCAAGATAACCAACAGAGCCAAAATCAGATGCTCAACTGACTGAACCATGCAGCCACTCCTATAGATTTAGTATGTATAACTCTAGCCCATATACAGGTATCTATCATTTTTTCAGATCTAAGTTATTCCCTAAATGTGTTGGATGGCACATTTTTTTCAAACTATTTTATTTTAGAGAGTGCACAAGCAGGGGAGAGGAGCAGAGGGAGAGAGAGAGAGGGAATGAGAGAATGAATCTTAAAAAAGGCTCCGTGCTCAGCACAGAGCCCAAAGTGGGGCTCAGTCCCATAACCCTGGGATCATGACCTGAGCCAAAATTAAGAGTCAGATACTCAGGGCGCTTGGGTGGCTGAGTTGGTTAATTTTCTGATTTCGGCTCAGGTTATGGTCTTATGGTACACGGGTTCGAGCCCTGCATTGGGCTCTGTGCTGACAGCTCAGAGCCTGGAGCCTGCTTCAGATTCTATGTCTCCCTCTCTCTCTCTCTCTGCCCCTCTTGGCGCTCTCTCTCTCTCTCTCTCAAGATAAATAAACATTAAAAAAAAAAAAAGCCCAACACTCCACTAACTGAGCCACCTAGGTGCCTCTGGATGGCTAATTTTGAAATGGCAGGAGCCATTTCTTAGTACTGTGTATTTACCTCATTCCCAAACTCCACTTTTCTTAATGCAATTAAGATACTCTTTATCACCTGTAAAATAACCCACTAAGAGCTTCTCATGAACATAAAGCATTTAAACATATAAACATATTCTTTGACAAAAGAAATTCAATCATATTTTTCTCCTATAACGCAAAGGGCATGTTCTCTAATGAAACCCAACAAAAAAATAATGTAAAATATTCTAAAGGTTGGTAGTGCTCCTGGGCACATAGTGGAAGTGAATTGGAATCTATTCAGGGCTACATGCTTGCAGAAATGATACTGATAGTGCACATGTTTAAACAGAAGCAGATGGCACAAAAACAGACACATTGACCAACAGAATAGAATAGAGAACTCAGAATTGGACCCACAAATATATGGCCAACGAATCTTTGACAAAGCAGGAAAGAGTATCCAATGGAAAAATGACAGGCTCTTTAACAGATGGTGCTGGGAGACCTGGACAGCAACATGCACAAGAATGAAACTAGATCACTTTATTACACCACACACAATAAACTCAAAATGGATGAAGGACCTGAATGTGAGACAGGAAACTATCAAAACCCCAGAGGAGAAAGCAGGAAACAACCTCCTTGACCTAAACCGCAGCAATTTCTTACTTGACACATCCCCAAAGGTAAAGGAATCAAGAGCAAAAATGGACTATTGGGACCTCACCAAGATAAAAATCTTCTGCATGACAAAGGAAACAATCAATTAAACTAATAGGCAACCGATGGAATGGGAAAAGATGGTTGCAAATGACATATCAGATAAAAGTCTAATATCCAAAATCTGTAAGGAACTCCCCAAACTCCACACATGAAAAACCAATAATCCAGTGAAGAAATGGGCAGAAGACATGAACAGACACTTCTCCAGAGACAACATCCTGATGACCAACAGACACATGAAACGATGCTCAGCGTCACTCATCATCAGGGAAATACAAATCAAAGCCACACTGAGATACCACCTCACACCAGTCATAGTGGCTAAAATGAACAAATCAGGAGACTATAGATGCTGGCAAGCATGTGGAGAAACGGGCACCCTCCTATACTGTTGATGGGAATGTAAACTGGTGCAGTCCCTCTGGAAAACAGTGTGGAGGTTCCTCAAAAAATTAATAAAACTCCCCTATGACCCAGTAATAACACTGCTAGGAATTTACCTGAGGGATACCAGAGTGCTGATGCATAGGGGCACATGTACCCCAATGTTCATTGGGACTTTCAACAATTGGCACTTTCAACAATAGCCAAATCATGGAAAGAGCCTAAATGTCCATCAACTGACAATGGATCAAGAAGATGTGGTATATCTATACAATGGAATACTACATGGGCATAGAAAGAATGAAATCTGGCCGTTTGTAGCAACTTGGATGGAACTTGAGGGTGTTAAGCTGAGCGAAATAAGTCAGGCAGAGAAAAACATACCCTATGTTTTCACTTATAAGTGAAACAGGAGAGGGGCGCCTAGGTGGCTCAGTCGGTTAAGCGTCTGACTTCGGCTCAGGTCATGATCTCATGGTTCATGGGTTTGAGTCCCACATCGGGCTCTGTGCTGACAGCTCAGAGCCTGGTGCCTGTTTCAGATTATGTATCTCCCTCTCTCTCTGACCCTCCCCTGCTCACGCTGTCTCTCTCTCTCTCTCTCAGAAATAAATAAAACATTAAAAAAAAAAACAACAGTGAAACAGGAGAAACTTAACAGAGGACCATGGGGGAGGAGAAGGGGGAAAATAGTTGGGGAGAGAGGGTGGCAAGCCATGAGAGACTCTTGAATACTTGCTGGGAGCCGCACCTGCCTCACTGGATGAAAGTCACAGCGAGGAAATGGTAGCGTTTGCACAGCTCCTGCCATGAGAAACAAAAACTGGTATCTCCTTCTGCTACTACTGGCTCATGTTGGAAATGAGGCTGCTGGTATTGACCAGGCCTCACAGTATTCCAGATCAGACCGATATTCCACACACAGATTGCTCATAAAGAAAAGCATATTCCTGCCTTTTCAAAAGAGATTTCAGATGAAAGCGTTGTGGATGATTGTCAGAAGGCTCTTCCTATGGGCCTTGCAGATCCAAGACTTACATAATAAAGGGGGCTAAGAACACAAGAGTTATGGGGCGCCTGGGTGGCTTAGTCGGTTAAGCCTCCGACTTTCACTTAGGTCATGATCTCGCGGTTTGTGGGTTCGGGCCCCGCGTCGGGCTCTGTGCTGACTGCCAGCTCAGAGCCTGGAGCCTGTTTCAGTCTGTGACTCCCTCTCTCTCTGACCCTCCCCTGCTCACGCTGTCTCTCTCTCTCCTAGAAATAAATAAAATATTAAAAAAAAAAAAAAAAAGATCACAAGAGTTACAATTGAGTCTGGCCCTGAGACGAAGAGCCTAATTTAGAGTTAAGGACAGATATCCACCCCCACCCAATTGTTTCTGCTTGGAGCACCAGCCCCCCCCCAAAGGCATTTGTGATCAGTATTTGGAGTGACTTATTCTGGCCTTGAATATGCTGATTGCTCCCTGTGAAGGAATCTGTTGAGGAACTTCTCCTTTTGTCATTATGGGAGCAAACGTGTTTCCTGAAAGACCTGTTTTTCTTAATACTTCTTAAACAAGCTATTGACCCCTGCTCACAAAGAAGTAACTTCACCCTTTTTATGATAAAAACATTGTCTTGTGTGCTAAAGATACCTTCCTTCCCCATAGGATAAGCATCTAAATCACCTACCTCAATCACTATTGATAAAGCTTATGCATGAGTCTTCTACAAATCTATGTTCCGGGAAATTCTTACATATCAAAGAAGTTTGTCACCAGAAATCATTGTCTAAGGCAAATACCACTTCTGTGCCGTCTCCCAAACACTTAATTATAAAATAAAGTTGAGCCCCAGTCAGAGCAGAGATGCCTGCCTGGTGACCAGAAAGAATCTCAGAGCTCTCTCATCCCTCCCTCGCCGACACCGTCCATCCTTCGGGGACCCCTGGACCCGGCCCGAGCCGGCCTCCAACAAATACTGAGAACAAACAGGGCTGATGGGAGTGTGGGAGAGGAGAAGGGGGGTGATGGGCATGGAGGAGCGCACGTATTGGGATGAGCACTGGGTGTTATATGGAAACCAACTTGACAATAAATTATGAAATAAAAATAAAAAGTATGAACTCCTGCATTTATGTTTGAAATAAAAGTTTTAATAAAATAAATAGAAAATGAAAAAAATAAACAGATGCAGAAGTCAAACAAATGTGGAGGTTAGCTGAGATGTGACCACAATACTCTACATCCTGTCACCTATACTAGCTTCAATTTAAACTTTTTACATAGTATGAGAATTAAGATTAATTATTGAGAGGTTTTTATTCAGATGTTGAATTTGGGGTAAAAATTTGCAAACAGTTAATATTTGGATAATACATGTTCAAATCACGAGATATTATGTGTACCTATTAACATGTTATTTTGCAGTTTATAATTTTCTCAAATTATATTACCCTTCCTTAAATTTCCTTATTTTTGAGACCTATTCAGGCTGAAATATACAGATAAACTTTTTTTTTGTCTGCACTAATATTCCATTACATTTATGTTATAGTTTATCTGTTTCTCCTGTCAAAGTTTTTAATTTGCAGCAGAGTTATAGTTTAAGTAGAAAGGGGTTTATTAAAGGATAGTTTTCAGAATCTCAGGTGTGAAGGTGAGGGCAAAGGTCCAAGAACAGTAAATCTTGTTCCAAGAGAAATCCTGGAACACACCATTGGACTATCCCTGCCCCTCAGTTCCTTGATTCTGAGAACTGACTCCACCAGGGCTTCAGCCAATGAGAACCAAAGACTGTTGCTACAATGTTGATAGGTGTAATCTCCCTATGTGTGATTCACAGAGCACACTTGGTCTCCTAAGTTTGGGTAGTTGAACCTGGTCAAAAAGAGATCATGTATGGAATTCTTACCACAAGATATCCTGAAATGTAATAATGGTTATCATTTATAGAATGTCTTACTAGGTGCCAGACAATGTTCCTTGGAACTTTTCTACTTGTGCTTTGTATATAAATTTACTGAATCCTCACACCACCTGTATGTAGGAATTGTTATCTCCATTTTAGATGAGGAAAGTGAGGCACAAGGAAATAAAATAACTTGGCCAAGTTTGCAAAGCTCCAGTGGCAGAGCCATGATTCAGACCAAACTGCAGAGATACTTAGGAAGATGGTGGCAACCCTGTTTTCCTAATGAAGCACAAACTGCTGGCAATACTTTCCATGAGAGGTACTGTCTTACTGGATCTGAGAAAATAGAATTTTTTTTTTTTTAATGTTTTATTTCTAGGAGAGAGAGAGAGAGACAGCGTGAGCAGGGGAGGGTCAGAGTGAGAGGGAGTCACAGACTGAAACTGAAACAGGCTCCAGGCTCCGAGCTGGCAGTCAGCACAGAGCCCGACGCGGGGCTCAAACCCACAAACCGCGAGATTATGACCTAAGCGAAAGTTGGACGCTTAACCGACTAAGCCACCCAGGCGCCCCGAAAATAGAAGTTTTTATACTTCAGCTAGGAGTAGTCTGTCTCAAGTCTCTACACTTAACCACTTTTCTGTTTATTTGGGAAGACCTTTATCTCTCCTTCTATTCTGAATGACTGGCTTGCTGGATACAGAATTCTTGGCTGCATATTTTTTCTGTTCATCACATTGAAGATTTCCTGCCATTCCTTTATGGCCTGCCAAGTTTCAGTAGATAGGTCTGCAACCACTCTGATAGGTCTCCCTTTGTAGGATAGGGCCTTTTTATCCCTAGCTGCTTTCAGAATTCTCTCTTTGTTCTTATATTTTGCCAGTTTCACTATGGTACGTTGTGCAGAAGATCGATTCAACTTATGTCTGAGGGGAGTTCTATGTGCCTCTTGGATTTCAACGTCTGTTTCCTTCCCCAGATTGGGGAAGTTCTCAGCTATAATTTGTTCAAGTACCCTTCAGCGCCTTTGCCTCTTTCTTCCTCTTCTAGAATTTCTGTGATACTGCTATTGGTCCGTTTGATTGTATCACTCGGTTCTCAGATTCTCCTTTTGTGCTCCAGGATCAATTTAGCTCTCTTTTTCTTAGCTCCTCTTTTTCTGTGATTATGTCTTCTAATTCACTTATTCTCCTCTCTTGCCTCTTCAATTCGTGCATTGGACGCCTCCATTTTATTATGTACCTCATTTATAGCATTTTTTAATTCATCACAACTATTTTTAAGGTCCATAGTCTTTGTAGCAATAGCTTCTCTGATATCTTCCATGCCTTTTTCAAGCCCAGAGATTAATTTTATAACTATTGTTCTAAATTCTTGGTCCGTTATGTTGCTTATATCTGTTTTGAGCAGTTCTTTGACTGTCACTTCTTCCTGGAATTTATTTAGAGGAGAGTTCTTCCATTTCACCATTTTGGCTAGCTTTCTGTCTCTTGTCAGTTTTAAAAGCTTGTTACATTCTCTGCACCTGCGAGTACTGCTATATTAAAGAAGACTCATTGACTGTCCAGGTCCTGTTCATTAAGGAAGTGTTCTTTTAATGGTGTCTCTTGATCTCTCTTGTTGAGACTCTGGTTATTTTATTTCCCTACTCATAGTGATATTTGGGACTCTCCACCATGTGTACTTTGGCTTGTTTCTTGAGGTAGCCCTGAAAAGGAAAATAGACACACAGGGAACAAAGGCACACTGACGCACAGACAAATCCAACAAACAAACCGAAAGGAAGAAAGAAAAATCAAAAGACAAAAGACAGTCTAAAAGCATAAAACCAGACTTCTCAGCTACAAATAAAGAGTAGGATGTATGCAGTGCTGATGGAGAGCATATACAAAGAGAAATGACAGGGGAAGGGAGAAAGCGAAATTGGACAATGACCAGGCAGAGAGACTAAGAGGCTTAATTCAGAGAGAGAAAGAGGAGGGGCGCCTGGGTGGCTTGGTTAAGCGTCCGACTTTCTCTTGGGTCATGATCTCGCGGTTCGTGGGTTCGAGCCCCGCGTCGGGCTCTGTGCTGACTGCCAGCTCAGAGCCTGGAGCCTATTTCAGAGTCTGTGTCTCCCTCTCTCTCTGACACTCCCCTGCTCACGCTGTCTCTCTCTCTCCCCTAGAAATAAATAAAAATATTAAAAAAAAAAAGAAAGAGGAGAATATGGTAGGAGGCAAGAAGAAAGAAACAAAGATAATGTTACCCAGAGAAACTATATAGTCTGATTATTCCAGAGAGAGAGAAAAAGGAAGGTAATGATGGAGGTGTAGAATATGCATCTAGAGAATGGATTAAATGTGACTGTTTAAGCAAACCAATGACTAGAGTGCCCAGTCCAGCAGAGGGGAGGAATAAGAATGAGAAAAGGGAAAATATATCTGAATAGAAAGAGCTGATCTAGAATTAATCCCGGCAGTGCATCAATGTTGGTCTTGACCCTGGCTCTGGGAAAAAAAGAAAAGCAGCTCTCCAGCGTGGATGGGCGTGGTTTGGCATAGGCAGTTCTCGCCTCCACTGTGGATCCGGTGGGTGGCTCCCTGAGGCCCCACCTTGGTGGTTGTGGGGAGAAAAATGGCGGTGCCCCAGTCCCTTCTTGAACCAAGCACTGCAAATCACTCTTTTGGGTCCAATCTCCCTGTGCTGCAGGTGTAGTCAAGGTGGGCCATGTTCTTCATCCCAAACCCCGCCTCATTTCCAGATCTTAGTCTGCACGCTTTAACGATACCGCCTGAAATGTAATCCCGCAGGCCGGGCGCCTCCCAGCCGCGGATGGAGCCAGGAGAGCAGCGGGGCAGTTTCTCCTGGCGCTGCCTGGGCCTGGGGCACCCAGCCCAAAGAAAGCACCACAGCTAGAAATAGGATCCCTCTCCATTCCAGGCTGAGGTTTTTCTCTTCTCCAGGGACAGTTCTATGAGCAGTTTCAGTTGCTCTTTCTTTTCTCCTCACTTCTCCGGGGCTCTCCACGGAGGCTCCCTCCCCTCCATGTCTCTGAGTCACGGCCCATTTTTATCTTCCCTAGTTTGCAATCACGCACCTATGAGACTGTCTTCTTAGTGGACTGTCTCTTCTCCTCCCAGACTCTTGCACTTCAGGTCTTCTCTGAGAGACGCAGGCGAGTGAAATGTACAGAGCTCCCAACTTCTCCGCCATCTTGCCTCCACCTCTTAACCGCTTTTCTGTACTGCCTCTTTACTGGGTGCAGCTAATAATTAAGCTGGATCCTTGGCAACTATTTTTATTGCCAGGGTGATCTCTTAAATTTATACAGTGGATTCACCGAAGTTGGTTCTTCCACCAAATGAAACATGGGAATTAAACAGTTTTGGTCATTCTTAGGCAATCCAGTATATGAAAACTTCAAACTTTATCTATTGAAGCTTTCCCTTAATCACATTTCAGTCTGTTGCAGTCTCCATCAGGGAAGGAGAGTGATAGAAATAACTTGTCTTTAGCATGGTAGTAGTTTTACTCATTACTTAGTTGGCTAGTTTTTTTTCTTTTAGGTTTTTATTTAAATTCCAGCTGGTTAACATACAGTGGAATATTAGTTTCAGGTGTACAGTGATTCAACATTTATATACAAAAGGTGGTGCTTATCACAACAAGTACACTGTTTAATCCCAATCACCTATTTAGCCCATCCCCCCATCCACCTCCCCTCTGGCAACCATCAGTTTGTTCTCTATAGTTACTAAGAGTTGGCTTCTTGATTTTCCTCTCTGTTTTCCCTGATGACTGTTTTGTTTTCTTAAATTCCACATGAGTAAAATCACATGGTTTTTGCCCTTCTCTGACTTATTTCACTTAGCATAATACTCTCCAGGTCCATCATGTTGCAATGCTAACTAGTTTCTGATCTCTTCAAGATTAGAGCTAAAATAAGGGAAGGGGTGCAGGTAATTTCTTACTTGACTAAAACTATGATCCAACATTGTAATTCTCTGCAATTGGTAGATATTTATAGGTAACTACCTAATGGAATGCTTTTGTGGATTCTTTGGAGAACACCCAGCAGTTGGGAACCTGCAGTTCCTTTTTAAAATTGTTTTATTATTTTTTATTTTAGAGAGAGACAGGGGCTAAGGGAGAGAATCTCCACAAGATCTGTTAGTACTACTCCTGGCCAAAAAAAAAAAAAAAAGGTCAATATTAACTCAACACTAAATGGTACCAATTACTGCTCTGACCAAGTTTTTGTACAACTCATTAATTCTCAAAAACAAAACAAAAATAAACAAACAAAAAAACCCCAACACCATCCTAAGATTTAGACTCATTTTTAGGTGGTAAAACAGAGGTAGTGACGGCTGAAGTAACTTGCTCATGGTTACACATAAAGTGATGGAGCCAGGATTGAAACCTTTTTACCTCTGAAGTCTGTGCACTTAACCGCTGTTGTTAACAGACCTAATAGGGACACATAGAAGAATTGTTTTTCTCCCAGGATATGGAAAATGACAAGTCAAGAAAGGGAAATGTGTCAGTAAAGAAAGAACTATTTCATATATGTAAGTATTAACTGATGAAGAAATGTTCTAGGAGACAGGAAAGATGGGGTCAAGAAAAGATATACAATATTTTTCAGAGGAGAAACACTTCATTTTTTGAGACCAAAGTAAAGAAGGTATAGGAAAAACTAACCATGGACCACAACTTCAAAATTATGCAAAAGCACTTTACTTTGTATCCATGAAAATTGTTTATTTTCCTCTGAGAAATTAATATAGCTTTATAAGTGGAAGATAACATAAACTATGTAATTTTGTTGACTTTATGTCCTGATTTGTTTTTCCTTTGAAGGTCAGTTTCGAATTTAAAGCTCAATCCCTAATTAACTTACTTCTGTATGTTCTAATTGCAGTTTTTACATTGTCTTACTAATTTATATTTTTCCTGACTGATTTGTATCCATTTAGGGTTTTTCATCTTATTGTTGAGATTATTGTGACCTACTTTATCTGCAGTATAGAATAAAAGAGTAAAAGAAACACAACACATCCTTTAAAAAAAATTTTTTTATAGTTTATTTATTTTTGAGACAGAGACAGAGAATGAGCAGGGGAGGGGCAGGGAGAGAGGGAGACACAGAATCTGAAGTAGGCTCCAGGCTCTGAGCTGTCAGCACAGAGCCTGATGCGGGGCTCGATCCCTCGAACCGCAAGATCATGACCTGAGCTGAAGTCGAACACTCAACCGACTGAGCCACCCAGGTGCCCCCACAACACATCATTTAAAACTCATTTGGGACTTGATTCAGTTCTTCCTGGGAGAGAAGTAGAATCCTGAAATGGCCAAGCTGGGTGAAAAACAAGCTATGAACAATCAGGCTTCCTTGGTAGCTCCAGACAAGTCACACTAGAAATCTCCAGGTAAATAAGGTCAATCACCTTATGGGGGAGCAATCTTAAGATCTTATGATCCAACAAAAGTCAAGAATAACCTCCAATTTGTAGGCACCAATATATGGTCTATGGAGCTTCAATTTGAATTTTAAAAATTATTTTAAGATTAGAAGTATACCTCACAAGATATTTTTAAAGAGTGCCATACTTAAAAAAAAAATCCATCTATTCAATCTCAAACTCACAGAAAAGTTGCAAATATAGCGCAAAGAGCTTTTTTCCCTGAACCATTTGAGACTAAATTGCTGACCTAATGCCACATCACCCCTGAAGATATCCCTACATAACCACAATATACTATCAAAATCAAGAACTTAACATACATTAAATGTATGTAAACACAATGTAATTAAATACATTACTACCATGAATATTAGATCCCATCCAAGTTTCACCAAGTGTGCCAATAATATCATTTGCCCTAAAGGAATCAGTTCAAAACCACACATTGTGTTGAAACGTCATGTCTCTTTAATCTCCTTTAGTCTGAAAGTTTCTCAGTCTTACCTTGACTCTTGTAATCTTGACACTTTTGATGACCATACGTCAGTCTTTGGAGAGTGTCTCTCCAGTTTGATTTTCTTTGATGTTTCCTCATGATCAGGTTATGCATTTTGGATAACCTCCTGGCATACCAGGAGGCCATGATGACACCTTGTCCCATTACTGGTGATACTCTTTTGATTAATTAATAAATAGCTGCCAGCCTTCTCCACTGAAAAATTTATGCTTTTTTTCCCTTTGCAGTTAGTAAGCTATTTATGGGAGAGGGTATTCTGAGACCATATAAACATCCCATTCTTCAGTAAAATTTCTATTTATTATATCAGTATAGACATGTGATTTCCTATTTCATTCAAAGTTTATAATCTGTTACTCGTATTATTTACATTGGTATTACATTTGTCCCAGATTCAGCAAGTAGAAACCACTATCTGGCTTTTGTGGCCTTTTAATAATCAGTCCCTATCATTCCTTCAGCACATCCTCACTTTCACATACAAGATATTCTGGTTTCATATTTTATTTGCTCTGCCCCAATACTGGAATCAATCATTTATTAAAGGAGCCGTGGTTCCTATTAGTGAGGAAAATGGTATTTGGAGGCCATGATCTACATGCTCATTGCTACTGCAGTGTCACTGTTCCCAGCCCTCTCAGTGGACAAAGGTAATGAATATAAATGCATACACAGATTGCATACACACATTTACATCTATACTTATTTTATACCTATGTATCTATAATAAGTTTTCACTAATACAGTCTTTTTAAAAAAATTTTTAATGTTTTATTTATTTCTAGGAGAGAGAGAGAGAGACAGCGTGAGCAGGGGAGGGTCAGAGAGAGAGGGAGTCACAGACTCTGAAACAGGCTCCAGGCTCTGAGCTGGCAGTCAGCACAGAGCCCGACGCGGGGCTCGAACCCACGAACCGCGAGATCATGACCTAAGCGAAAGTCGGACACTTAACCGACTAAGCTACTCAGGTGCCCCCACTAATACAGTCTAAAACCACTGACTTCATTCTAGTTGTATCTCTTTTCATGTGTGTTAACTCCCTTCTCTGACAAAGAAATATTCATTATCCTTAAATATATAGTTATGTGTATATAAAATGCATTTGATTAATTTTCCTGGAAGTAACCAGTACCTCACTGCCACTGTCGTATTCTCCCTAGATAGATACTCCTCACCATGCTCAAGATCTAGCACTGTCCGGCCATCATGGCTTCACTGACACATATGCCTACTTTGTTCAGCTCTACCTAACGGCTGTAGGAATAAATTGTCATGAAGAGAAAGAAAAGTAAAGAATCTTTTCCCAGGGGCGCCTGGGTGGCTTAGCCGATTAAGCGTCTGACTTTTGCTTAGGTCATGATCTCGCGGTTTGTGGGTTCGAGCCCCGCGTCCGGCTCTGTGCTGACTGCCAGCTCAGAGCCTGGAGCCTGTTTCAGAGTGTGTAACTCCCTTTCTCTCTGACCCTCCCCTGCTCACGCTGTCTCTCTCTCTCCTAGAAATAAATAAAAAACATTAAAAAAAAAGAATCTTTTCCCAGCTGGGTCAGAGAGATGTGATGTGAAAAGGACTAACTCCACTGTCATTGGACCTAAAGATGGAGGGAGGGGGCCATAAACTAAGGAATGTGGCAGCCTCAGCCTCAGCCAACAAGAAAATGAAGACCTCAGATCTACAGACATAAGTAAATGAATTCTGCCAATAACTTAAATAAGCAGGTAACAGATTCTCCCCTAAAGCCTCCAAAAAATAACATAGCACTGCTGCTATTTTATTTAATGTGGTGATACCCATCCTAGATTTCTGACCTACAGAACTGTGAGATAATAAATTTGTGTTTTTTCCATTAACTAAACTTGTGGGAGTTGGTTACAACAGCTAATACAATGGTCATTTAATTTTCAACAAAGGCCCCAGAGACCTCTATTGTTGAAAATACCATTTGTAACAAAATGGCACTGAAAGAGTTTACTATCTATATAGAAAAAAAAATCTTAACTCCTTCTGACACCATAAGCAAGAATTATTTCAAGATAAGTCCTAAACCTAATATAAAAACTACAGTTATAAAGCTTTCCAAAAATTAGGTAACATTTAAATATTTTTTCAAACTTGGCAGTAGACAAGTTTCTTAAGTCACAGAAAGTAATAAGTATAAAAGAAAAAAGTTGACAATCTTTATAAAAAAGCCTTCTGCTCATCAGAACACACTATTAAAAATGATTAGGAAATCCAAAAGCAAGAAAAATATTCACAAAGCATTTGTCTGACAGAGGCCTGGTATCTAGGATATAATTTAACTTCTATAACTCAACAATGAAAATATGACCAATTAAAAATGGACAATTTGAGCAGAGGAAATGTTCAAATGGCTAATAAGCACATAAAACAAGTGGTCAACATCAACAGTCATTAGAGAAATGTAAATTAAAACCACTAAGAGACACCACAGAACACCCATGAGATGAGTGACAGCACTAAATGTTGGTGAAAATGTAGGGAAACTGAAACTCTCACATATTGTTAGGAGTGTAAAATGGTACAACTATCTTGGATAAAATTCTGGCAGAAACCTATAAAACTGAACTTATACCTATACACACTATGTCCAAACAATTCTACTCCTGGGTGTTTATCCAAAAGAAATGAAAAAAAAAAAAATCCATAAAAAGACACATCCAAGAATGTTAAATACAGCATTATTCATAATAGCAAAACACCTGGCGGTAGGAGAATAAAGAAACCGTGATATAGTCTGTAATAAGAACTATTAAGACACACCATAAACATAAACATACATCACAAAATGGATGAATTTTAACAATGTGATACTGGGGAACTGACTAGGAAGGAGCATGAGGGAACTTCCTGGTGTGATATTTTTCTTTGATAGGATATTGGTTTGCAAAAGTATATGAATTTGTTAAAGGTCTTCAAATGATAAATTTAAGATAAGCGTGGCTCACTGTATATAAACTTTACCTAAAAAACTGTTAACAAAATATTGAACTTTAGTGATATGCATGCTAAAGTATTTAGAAGAGTAAAATATAGTTATGTCTGCAAATGACTTTGAAATACATTTTAAAAAATGGACCAACTCATGGATGAATACAGGGCTGAATAGACAGCTATTATTTGATAAAGCAAATATAGCAAAGTATTAATTGTATTAATTATATTAATTATAGTGGTGAACACATGAGTGTTCACAGTAGAATTATTTTAGTTTTCTATGGAAATTTTCATGTGAAAATATTAAAAAATAGGGGTGCCTGGGTAGCTCAGTTGGTTAAGCCCCTGACTTCGGCTCAGGTCATGATCTCACATGATCCCTGCATCAGGCTCTGTGCTGATTTTATAGTTTATTTTTGAGACAGAGAGAGACAGAACATGAGCGGGGGAGGGGCAGAGAGAGAGGGAGACACAGAATCTGAAACAGGCTCCAGGGTCTGAGCTGCCAGCATAGAAACCGATGCGGGGTTCGAACACATGTACCTTGAGATCATGACCTGAGCCAAAGCCGGACGCTTAACCGACTGAACCACCTAGGTGCCCCTAAAAAATTTTTTTTAAATAAAAAGAAAAAATTAAAAAATATCAACTCACATTTCTACATTCAGTGAAAAAAATATTTTAAGAATGAAGGGATTTTAGTTTTCTTCCTATAAGCAGCCTGAGGTGATCTCTGAAAATGGTTACTAATTCACATACCCAGAAATCTCCACAAAATCCTACAAATCAAGAGTTCAAATCTTTGTGTTCATTTTAAGAACACTCTTGAAACTGCCCAAGCCGTCAAGGGAATGCATATCCAAAAAGCCACCAAGTCTCTGAAGTATGTCACTTTACAGAAGCAACGTGTTCCATTCTGTCACTACAATGGTGGAGTTGGAAAGTGTGCCTAGGCCAGACAGTGGGGATGGACACAGGATTGATGGCCCAAAAAGAGTGCTAAATTATTACTGCACTTGCTTAAAATGCAGAGAATAGAGGCGCCTGGATGGCTCAGTCGGTTAAGTGTCCCTCATCAGCTCAAGTCATGATCTTAAGGTTTGTGAGTTTGAGGCCCTCTCCACCCCACCCGGTCCCATCCGGCTCTGTGCTGACAGCTCAGAGACTGGAGCCTGCTTCAGATTCTGTCTGTCTGTCTGTCTCTCTCTCTCTCTGTGCTCCCCTGCTTGCAGTCTATCTCTCAGAAATAAATAAAAACATTAAAAAATGCAGAGAGTAATGCTGGACTTATGGATTTAAATGTAGATTCTCTGGTCATTAAGCACATCCAGGTGAACGAAGCCTCCAAGATGCAGTGCAGAACTTATAGAGCTCATGGTTGTATTAACCCATGCATGAGCTATTCTTGCCACACTGAGATGATCTTTACTGAAAAAGAGTAGATTGTTCCTGAACCAGAAGAGGAGGTTGCACAGAAGAAAAAGATATCCCAGAAAAACTGCAGAAACAAAAACTTATGGGCTGGGAATAAATTCAGTATAAAATAAATGGAAATAAAAGCTCACATACATGCATATACACATGTGGATGTGCGCATACACACAAACATATAACTAAAATACCACAATAATAAACATACCATATAACTAAAATATAGCGTTTAAGTTGGTAGAAGCAATGATTGGTGTAAAATTCTCTAACATCATTATACTGCTAGACAAGGAAAAATAGTAAGATTAGACTTTGATAACTTAGGTTAAATTGTTAAATTTTTGAGAGAGAAAGAACATGAATGGGGAAGGGGCAGAGAGAGAGAGGGGGGGAGACACAGAATCCAAAGCAAGCTCTAGGCTCTGAGCTGTCAACACACAGCCTGATGTGGGGCTTGAACCTATGAACAGTGAGATCCTGACTTGAGCCAAAGTCAGACACTTAACTGACTGAGCCACCTAAGTATGTCCTGTTAAATTCAAGTTGTAGCAAATGCTCCGAAATAGTATACCTTCCAGAAGAGGAGGAAATAAAGGGAGAGGGGAACAATCAAAAAAAGGAATAAAGGGGGGAAATGGAAACATTAAAAAGTTACATATGACATATATAGTTACGTGATGAAAGAAATAAATATGTCAGTAAATGTCTGATTGGATAAATAAAATCTAATTATATGCTCTTGTCAAGAGATACATTAAAAGAATTATACAGAAATGTTGAAAATGTGGGAACTTCTGAAAAAACATCTATCAAAATACTAATGAAAAGACAGTTGATGTAGGGGCACCTGGGTGGCTCAGCTGGTTAAGTGTCTGACTTTGGCTTAGGTAATGATCTCATGATTTGTGGGTTGGAGCCCTGCTTTAGCCTTTGCACTGACAGCAAAGAACCTGCTTCAGACTATCTGTCTCTCCCCGCCCTCCCTCACCGCCCCTCCCTGGCTCATCCTTACTCTTTCTCTCTAAAAACAAAAGAATGAAATAACCATTAAAAGAAAGTTGACATAGGGGTGCCTGGGTGGCTCAGTCAGTTGAGCATATGACTTCGTCTCACGTCATGATCTCGTGGCTCATAGGTTTGGGCCCCATGTCAGGCTCTGTGTTGACAGCTCAGAGCCTGGAGCCTAATTCAGATTCAGATTCTCCCTCTCTCTCTGCCTCTCCCTCACTTGCATTCTGTCTCTGGAAAAAAAAATAAACATTTAAAAATATATATATAAAATAAAGTTAATGTAGCTATATAAATATTGGATAAAATAGACTTTAAATAGTAGCATTATTATAAAAAGATTAGTACATAATGATGAAATGTTTATATCTCCAAGGATTTATATAAATTCTAAACTTTTGTGTTACCAAAAATATACACATTTAAACCAAAATTAGTAAAACTACAAGGAAAAAATAACATCAAAACTATAGATTTTGCAAATTTCTTCTACTACTTGATTGATGAGAGACAAAAATCAGTAAGATTATAGAGGATTTAGACCAAAAACTTATGAGATTTATCTAATGGATACGTTTTTCTTTTAAATGCTTTTTTAAAATTTATTTCTAGGAGAGAGAGAGACAGCGCGAGGAGGGGAGGGTCAGAGAGAGAGGGAGTCACAGACTGAAACAGGCTCCAGGCTCTGAGCTGGCAGTCAGCACAGAGCCCGACGCGGGGCTCGAACCCACGAACCGCGAGATCATGACCTAAGCGAAAGCTGGACGCTTAACCGACTAAGCCACACAGGCGCCCCTAATGGATACATTTTTTAAAAATACTATACATAGTAGCTGCAGAAGACAAATTATTTTTAAAGACATACTGAATATTCAGAAAAACCAGACATATATTAGGTCATAGAGCAAATGTGAAAAAATTTCAATGGACTAATTTTATTTTATTTTTTATTTGAGAGAGAGAGAGAGAGAGGATATGAGTGGGGGAGACCAGCAGAGGGAGAAAGAGTGTTAAGCAGGCTCCATGCTCAGTGTGGAGGCTGAAGCAGGGCTCAGTCCCATGACCCTAGGATGCCCTGAGCTGAAATCAAGAGTTGGAAGCTCAATCCACTGAGAAACCCAGCCCCATTCAATGGACTCATTTATATAGACCAACTTCACTGTTCATGAAAGTTATGTTAGATATAAGCCAGCAAAGGACAATTAGAAAAAGAAAGCTATATGCTTAAGAAATATCCTTCCAAATTATTTATGGGTGAAAAAATCATAGCATAAATTTAAAAAGAAGTATTTAAAAGTGCATGATGAGACTACTGCATACCAAAATTTGTAGGATGCAGCCATAGTAGTACATAAAGGAAAAGTTATACCTTAAGAATTTATGTTAGAAGTATAAAGAGTAATTACCTAAGTATCCAACTTAAAATGTGAGAAGAAATGGCAGAATAAACTGAAAGAAACAAAAGAAATAATAAAGAATAAGAAAAGGAATAGTAAGAGTTATAAAATGAAAAGGATTAATAAGGTCCCAAATAGGTCTTCTTGTTATCATATACCAAAGATTATTATTAGACTATGTTACAATATATATATGACTATATATATATATATATATGGTGCTGGGAATAATAAATTGACCACAGAATTCAGTAAAGAACGCCCCAACAGACCTAATTTATGACTGTTGGTAAGAGGGGAAAGGATAGCCTTTTCATAATGTAAGATGATTGGTACACGTACACACACATACACACACACATTGCACCCCTCCTTTATCTTGCAGAAAGAGTTTAATTCCAAGAGCTTTTCTTTTTGTATTTATTTATTTATTTATTTATTTATTTATTTATTTATTTATTTTTAGTTTTTAGCATGCATGCATGAGTGGGGAAAGGGCAGAGAGAGAATCTTAAGCTCCATGTTATCTGATATAGGGGCCCTATCTCAGTACCCTGAAATCATGACCTGAACCAAAATCAAGAGTTGTATGGTCAACTAACAGAGCAACCCAGGCACCCCAATTCCGAGAGATTTTATAACAAGAAAAATTGTGTAAGGCAAAAGTATAAAGCTTTAAAAAGATAATATAGAAAACTGAAATTATGATGTTGGTAGTGAGGAGAATTTTTTTTTTTTTTAATGTCTGTCTATTTTTAAGAAATGAGACAGAGCACAAACAGTGAAGGGGCAGAGAGAGAGGGGAGACAGAATCCAAAGCAGGCTCCAGGCTCTAAACTGTCAGTCAGCACAGAGCCCAACACAGGGCTTGAACTTATGAAGTAGGGGATCAAGACCTGAGGTGAAGTCCAAGGCTTAACCACCCCCCAAAGAAGAGTTTATTTAACCAAACACAAAAAATTACAAGCCATAAAGAAAAATTAAGTAAATTGGACATTTAAACAGAGTAGTTTTAATTAAAAAAAATTTTTTTTGAGACAGAGTACACATGCACGTGAGCAGGTAAGGGCAGAGGGAGAGAGAATGCCCAGCGTGGAGCCAGATGCGGGGCTTGATCTCACAACCATGAGATCATGACCTCAGCCAAAGTTAAGACTCAGCCACTTACCTGACTGAGCCACCCAGGCCCCAAAAGAGAGTACTTCTATAATACTAAATAATGAAAAAAAATAGGGGCGCCTGGGTGGCTCATTCGGTTAAGTATCTGACTTTGGCTCAGGTCATGATCTTACAGTTCATTGGTTTAAGCCCCGCGTCAGGCTCTGTGCTGACAGCTCAGAACCTGAAACCTGTTTCAGATTCTGTGTCTCCCTCTCTCTCTGACCCTCCCTTGCTCACGCTGTCTCTCTCTCTCTCAGAAATAAATAAGACATTAAAAAAATTTTTTAAAAACCCCAAGCTATAAACTAGAAGATACACTGGACACATATGATTGAAACATAAACATCCCAGGGGTGCCGAGGCTGCCCAGTTGGTTAAGTGTTCAACTTTGGCTCAGATTATGATCTCATGGTTCGTGAGTTCAAGCCCCACCTCAGGCTCTGTGCTGACAGCTCAAAGCCTGGAGCCTGCTTCAGATTCTGCATCTCGTTCTCTCTTTGCCCCCTCTTGCTCATGCTCTCTCAAAAATAAATAAATGTTAAAAATTAAATATATAAACATCCCAAATAATTAAAAAATGTTTAAACGTTTGTTTATTTTTGAGAGAGAGAGAAAGAGAGTGAGAGGTAGAGGGGAAGAGAAAGAGGGAGACACAGAATCTGAAACAGCTTCATGCTCTGAGCTGTCAGCACAAAGCCCAACATGGAGCTCTAGGGGCTCTAACCCATAATCCATGAGATCATAACCTGAGCCAAAGTCGTGCAGTTAACCGACTGAGCTACCCACGTATATTCATGTATATTCATGATATTGAGGTTATCTAACAATAGCCTTGTACTTAGAGATGCATGTTAAATTATTTAGTGATGAAGCATATAACATCTACAACTTAGTCGTAAATGTTGAGCAATACCCTAAAATATGTAAATATATGTAGACAGAGATTAAACAAATGGTGCAAAATGTTAAAAACTGGTGAATCTAGGTAAAGGATATATATATATATATATACAGTGTACATCATTCTACTATTCTTTTAGTTTTCCTGTAGCTTTACATTCTTCAAATTAAAAACTTAGGGAAGAATAATTTTAAAAATACTAAAGTGCTTCAAATACTTTTTTGGGATCACTGATTAAATGCCTGACTCATACGTATTAGTATGAAACTCAATCTGTTAAAAGAAGGTCAAAATCATTTCCCAACATCAGCGAAGACTCTCAAATAAAATGATCCAGTGCCAGAAAAGAAAACATACTTATCATTGCTGTTCATGGGCAGCCACTGCCATAGGGCAGAATCCAATTGCTAGGGTAAAGAGATAACTAATCCTTAAAGGTCTATAAGGTCAGAATGGGTCCTAATGATATAAACCTGAAAATGCCAGGTATTACAAGATATCTGAGGCCTATGAAAAATTGCGTAAGTATTCCTTTCTCTCTGCAGTCTTCCTAAGGGACATGTCTTTCTGGATTTTGTTTGTTTTCACAGAGTTTAGTTTCCTTGGCTCACTTTCTTGCTCCAAAATCCTCAAAGTTTCCATTTTCTTTTGAATTTTAAAATTAAAATTCAACACATGAGTAGTGTGTTTTCATTGTAAAGCAAATGAAGGAGAGATTATCAGTGATGCTTAAAGTCCCTTTTAACATTACCCCCTCCTTAGCATAAGTCCTCTCTTCTCACTCCAAAGGCTACTAGTGATATAGGAGTTTGGTGTGTATACCTCCATAAAATATATACTACTTTTTATATTAAGTATATCAAATGATATGCTTCAAAAAAAAAGAAGTCTTCCTCAGCTCCTGCAGACTGTTTTTGTAATGGTCTCAATCTTTGAGTTGAAGTACCTCTCTGAATCTCCTGAAACTGTCTATACGTTTAAAAAAAAAAAAAAAAAATCACCATATCCATCCATACAAAATATCACAAGTTTAAAATACAACAAACCCCATCCACATGGAATCTATTAATCTCAGTTTAACAATTCCTTTTTTTTTCACTTGTAAACAATAGCTTCCTTTTTCTTATTTTTTTTTTTAAATGTTTTAGTTATTTCTAGGAGAGAGAGAGAGAAACAGCGTGAGCAGGGGAGGGTCAGAGAGAGAGTCACAGACTGAAACAGGCTCCAGGCTCTGAGCTGGCAGTCAGCACAGAGCCTGATGTGGGGCTCGAACCCATGAACTGCGAGATCATGACTTAAGCGAAAGTCGGACGCTTAACCTACTAAGCCACTCAGGCGCCCCAGCCTCCTTTTTCTTTAAAGCAGCCATCACAACTATTCAAAAGCCGAAAGAGAACCAAGAATCAAACAAATATGGCTTGAAAATCAACACATACTGGAAATCAGAATGTTACTTCTAAACAAAAACCCAATATACTTCCTCTCATGTATACTCTGATAAAATTCTTGCTCCACTCTGACACTTTGCCGTACTCTAACTCAGTACAATTTGACCATCTTTAGTTCACATTTATAGTGGATTACGGCACACAGGTTCATTAACTCAACAATCCTGAGAACCAAACTTGCTACTCCAGTCACATTATTGGGAAGAAATCAAAGTGTTTAGTAAAGGGTCTTGAAAGAGGAAGTTTTATTGCTCCCCCACTCCCACCTGGAGGAGTGGCGCATTTACACTTCTACCCCACTGTGTGCTGGAAGTTCAAACTTTTGTCATTATTAAAAAAAAAAAAAAAAAAAGCCATGAGACAAGTTCAGGCTTACCAAAAAAAAAAAACCCAAAAAACATACAGCTTTAAGTTCCTCTCTCTCCGTGAACCACAGTAAACTCTTTTTATGTATAAAGGTATTATTTTATTAGTCCATGGCCTCTCAACCTTACCCAATAATGTCACCATAATATTAGAAAAGAATAAGTGGGGCGCCTGGGTGACTTAGTCGGTTAAGCGTCCGACTTTCGCTTAGGTCATGATCTCGCGGTTGTGGGTTCGAGCCCCGCGTCGGGCTCTGTGCTGACTGCCAGCTCAGAGCCTGGAGCCTGTTTCAGTCTGTGACTCCCTCTCTCTCTGACCCTCCCCTGCTCACGCTGTCTCTCTCTCTCTCCGAGAAATAAATAAAAATATTAAGAAAAATAAAAAAGAAAAGAAAAGAATAAGTGCCAACTCTGTGGGACTGTACCAGAGGAAAAAACAGTTACCTTAGGACTGGCTTTGAAATCATGTTTCTTGCAAACAAAACTCTTGGTTTTGCGTCCTTCCTCATAACACGTATATTTGATCCAATAGAAAGATGTCTGGCTTATTTTTCAGATAAATTGATAACTTTTTTTTTTTTACCAGATAAAATTAGTGTTCAAGAAAGAAATAACTTGACCATCCATCATTTTTTTCAGTCACACACACTCTCTTCTGCGAGTCCTACAGACACTGTGAAATAAAGGCAGGAGAAAAGCACATTTGCATAAAACAAAATCATCATCGTTAAGTCAGCAACCACTCTCAATTATGGACAAAAACGAACCGTAACAGCAGAGATCCCTTCTTCTGTCAGCCAATCCCACAATCAGAAAATGTCATTACCATGCAGCTTCAAGCACGAACCACCTGCCCCAAAAGCAACAAGCATACAACCATACACCGAGCAGCCCAGTCTGCCCCACTGCGTCTCGCGTGGACACACACACACACACGCGCGCGCGCGCTATCCCCCCTCCCGAAGGGCCTGGCCAGCTAGTCCCGCTGAGAGTCCCGCCTTCTCCTAATCTCGTAAAACCCTGGACCGCTGCACACCCTAGCAGTGTCTCACGGCGATCACTCGGGCAGTGCGCGCCCCACGCCTGCGCATTGAGCTCAGGCGGGGACTCCCATAAACACGCGCGGCGCGGCCTTCTGGCTAGCGGATCCCGGCCGCGGAATCCACGAACCGAGCGGAGGATTAGTAGACTGGGCCTCCTAGCGTCCCGGCCGGCCAGCCGCAGGCTTCCTAGTGTTGGACTACATTTCCCAGAGCCACCGCGTCCCCAATGCGGCTTCATTTCCGTTTGTTCGCGAGATCTGAGGGCCTCGCGTGGGGAGGGCAGCGTCTGGTGGAGGAGCTTGGCCCGGCTCCCGTTGGGCGGGCGAACCCGAAATCGGGGCTTGGACCCCAGGCGCCAGATCCTGGATCCTGAACTGCACCTTCTGTTGAGGTGAGGATGTACGGCATGCCGGGGCGGAAGCGTCAGTGGAATTGCGTGTGTGGCGGTCTCCTGCTGTTTTGTGCCTGGTACTCGTATGGGCAAATGGACGTGTGCGGTTGTGGTTTTGTGTATAAGCGTTTGCGTGAGTGCGAGTTGCGACTCTGAGTAATGCTGCTGTGACAGTGTATTTGTGACCGCGTGCTTCCCTGACGGGGAATATGCCGTGTGACAGTGTGATTGTGTGTATACCTCTTGTGGGACTGGGGATTTGTGACTTTGAGCTGTGCTCCAAGGCTACTGTGACAGGGTGTTTGGATGGACTTGGGTCACTTTGAGGTTATGTATGCGACGTGTATTTTGTGTATTACTGGGGTTTGCTTGTGGCTTTAAGGTGTTACGAGAGTGTTACTGTGACAGCGGTGTTTGTGACCACTTGTTTTCCTTGACCTGGTGCTTGGTTGTGTTTTTCTGTCTGAAGTGTATGCCATAAGTGTGAGTGTGTAACCGAGTGTGCCGCTTTTCATGACTGTGAAGAGAGTAAAAGTGATGCTGTGAAAGGGTGTTTGGGGCCATGGGTACCCTCGTAGGGTGCTTGGATGTGCTTGAGTGTGTGTATGCTCTATATGATTAGATTTTAAGACAAAAGGTGATCTGAGGATATAACATTAATTTGGCAGTTGTGACTCTGGCCGCGTGATCGTGTGTGACTTTGTCTAGTCGTTTATAAATTTTATATAGCCTGTGACCTTATGGGAGTTTAGTGAGGTACAGAGATAAATTTGGGTTTTTGCATTTTTGGGGTTCATTCTGAGGCTGTCTGCCTTTGTATCATGAGTCCCTTGTGGCTTTTCCTTAAGGAACTTGACTTCTTTCTCTTCTGACCTCAGTGATCCCCTCACCCCCATCCCGCCACCTCCCATTCACACATGGCCTATATTGCTTCATTTCTGTATTCATCCTTAGTTCACAGTGGGATTGTAGATGTAGGTTCCCTGCGGCTTCCAGGTGTCCTCTCACCTTATAACTTTGAGGTTATTGAATGTAGAAGAATGACAGGAAGTAAGGAAGTCAGAAATTTGATCCTTTGAATGAAGACTGTGAGTTATTTCTAAGCCACAGCAGATAGCACCTTCAAAACAGGCCATTTGGAAATGCAATGGAGTTCCAGAAATGGGATTACTTCTAGAGAATGTACTAAAGGAGCCAATCACACACGTTAGAGCCTGTAACACTTCACTGTATCTCCAGTGGACAGTTTTGAATCCAGAAATAAATTTTAGCCCAAGACCGCTGTGATCTTGGACCTTCTTTCTGATACAGAAAGTTCTAGTCTTCTTCTGATTTTCCTCCACGTTCAATGAGGGGTAAATTGCGGGTGGGTGGATAAGAGAGTGTAGTTTGATTTAGAGTATATCCTAAGAAAGGCTAAGTATCTCATGATTCCTTTTTCTTTTCCTGAGAGTAGAGTCCAGAAGAGGAAAAGATGGCTGTTATACATTCAGAAGCAAAGTCCAAGGTGAGTAGATGTTTCCTCTTAGTTTCCCGAAATGCTTTTATTTTTTCAAGATGTAGAAGTGTTTTTCCTTTTAAAATTTCCTAGTTAAGCTTTCTCAAATGATGGAGGTGGCAAGGCAATTTTCTGTAGATTGGGAGCAGGGAATATGTGCAGTTAATTGTGATAGATACTTCCCAATGGTGGTTAAATTGAGGAAGTATAGATTTGATATTCATATATTTTGAAAAGAGATAATATTGTGTTATTTCTGACACAGCATTCTGGTTTTTTTAAAACTTTTTCTGTTTGTTAATTTTCAAACATACACAAATGTATAATGAACCATCTATAGGCCCAGCTCAAAAGTTACCACTTGCCAATCTTATTTATTCTGCCTTCAGTTCAAACTCCTGTCTAATTTGCCTTTTGATTTCTTCTGTGACTAATGGGTTATTTAGAAATATGTTAGTTTTTGGGTATTATGAGGCTTCCAGAGATCTTTTTGTTACTGATTTTTAATTTCATTCCATTAGAAATATACAGTGTATGACTTGAATCCTTTAAAATTCATTAAGATTGGTTTTGTGACCCAAAATGTGTTGTCTGTCTTAGTAAATGTTTGGTGTGCACTTGGAAAGACTCTTCTGCTGTTGTTGGGTGGAGTGTTTCATAAATGTCAGCTAGGTAAGGTAGGTTGATAGTATTGCTTAAATACACTGTAACTTTACTGATTTTGTCTTGGATTTATTTCTTTCTCCTTGTAGTTTCTATGAGTTTGTGTTTCATGTATTTTGAAACTCTGTTATTAGATACATAGAAGTTTTAGGTAATATGTCCTAATGATAAATGGATCCCTTTATCCTTATGAAATGGTCTTCTTTATTCCTGGTAGTGTTGTTGCTCTGAGCGTCTACTTTTTCTGATACGTTTAAAAGAATTTTTTTTCCGTTTTATTTATTTTTGAGACAGAGAGAGACAGAGCACGAGCTGGGGAGGGGCAGAGAGAGAGAGGCAGACACAGAATCTGAAACAGACTCCAGGCTCTGAGCTGTCAGCACAGAGCCCGATGCAGGCCTTGAACCCATGGACTGCGAGCTCATGACCTGAGCTGAAGTTGGAAGCTTAAATGACTGAACCACCCAGGCGCCCCTACTTTGTCTGATATTTAATGTTGCCACTCCAGCTTTCTTTTTATTTGTGTTTTTATTTTTTTTTATTTTTTTTTCTTTATTTCTATTTCTATCCTTTTATGTAAAAAATTTTTTTCAATGTTTTTTATTTATTTTTGAGAGACAGATCAGGGAAGGGTCAGAGAGAGAGGGTGACACAGAATCTGAAGACAGGCTCCAGGCTCTGAGCTGTCAGCACAGAGCCTGATGCAAGGCTCAAACCCATGAATGTGAGATCATGACCTGAGCCAAAGTTGGACGCTTAACCGACTGAGCCATCCAGGCGCCCCTGTCCTTTTATTTTTTAACCTGTTTGTGTTCTGGTATTAGAGGAGATTTCTTGTTGGCTGTATTCAGTTTTTATCCAGTTTGACAATTTCTGTCTTATAATTAAAGTATTTATACCATTTATATTTAGTGTGGTTATTGATGTTGTTTGGGTCAGATCCATTATCTTGTCCCATCTGTTCCTTATTCTCTTTTCCTTTTCTGCCTTCTTTTGGATTGGGGGAGAGAGTTTCAAACTAACAATACCAATATTTTTACTAACCATCTGAATACAGAAAAACGATCAAGACTTCTTGGAGTTCAATAGGATATAACCTATCCTACAATTAGGCTCATTTGTTTCGTCTTGCCTTATACTTTTAGTGATCCCCCCCACTTTGATTTAATTTTATTTTAAACATATTTCCAAAATCAAAACTACAGAACAAGGTGAATTCAGAGAAGTCTGGTGTCCATTCCTGTCCCCTCCACCCTGTTTCCTTTTTCCTTCTATAGATAACTACCTGTACTTCTCTCTGGTTTATTCTTCTATTTTTCTTTTAAGTGGTACATATTTATGTGTATGTGTTTGAATGTATATGTATTTAATTAAAAGGGAGTATTGTATGTATACTACACTACACCTTTTTCTTTCTCACATGTTTAATGTATTCTGGAGATCATTTTTAGCAGCCTAGAGAGATCTTTATTATTCTATTTTATAATTATCTATTCTTTTGTGCGGCTATAATAGTTTATTCACCCAATGTTCTTTTTTTTAAATTTTTATTAAAAATTTTTTAAACATTTATTCATTTTTGAGAGACAAAAAGAAGGCACGACTGGAGGAGGGGCAGAGAGAGAGGGAGACACAGAATCTATAGCAGTCTCCAGTCTCTGAGCTGTCAACACAGAGCCCGATGCAGGGCTTGAACCCACAAACTGTGAGACTGTGACCTTAGCTGATGTTGGACACTTAACCAAGTGAGCCACCAGGTGCCCCTATTCACCCAGTCTTCTGAGTGGGCATTTGGTTTTTGCCCCAATATTTTGCCATTATATAATATAGCAATCAATAACAGATTATATGATTTCTATTTGTAAAGGTTTATCTTTCAAATTTCTAGAAGTGGACTACTTTTAGTTTATTTTGATGTTTTTGACATAGATTATACCTGAAATTACCTCTTGAGTAATAATAAAATGGAAACATTTCCGTATTTTTCCCCTTCCCCATCTTTTTCTTCATTACCTCAGTTAAAAAAATCTTAGTTTATCTTTGTACTTTTTTCTCAGAATTTATTGAGATGTTTTTTAACTATTGTATGTCCTTTTTTTTTTTTAACTATATCATGTTATTTCCTTGTTTTCTGATATCAAGGTAGTACCTGTTTGTTGGTTTGACTTAGAAAATACAAAAAGAAATGAGAAAGAAAACAGTTACTCCAAAAACCTCCTTTAGAATGAATCTTGTTTCATATTTGGAATCTATCCATTAAGTTTTTTTTAACTTCTTGTTATAGAAAATTTCAAACATGTGTGAAGGTAAGAAGTATGGTGTAATGCATCTCCATGTACTCTACCCACCACTGAACTTCAACAAGTATCAGTTTATAGCTAATCATGCTTCATCTCTAGATCCCTCTCCCCACAAAAAAAGGAATTATTTTTTTGATATTTTATTTATTTCTGAGAGAGAGAGAAAGAGAGAGAACATGAGCAGGGGAGTGTCAGAGAGAGAGAGGGAGATACAGAATCTGAAACAGGCTTCAGGCTCTGAGATGGCTCTCAGCACAGAGCCTGATGCAGGGCTCAAACCCACGAACCATGAGATCATGACCTGAGCCAAAGTTGGACGCTTAACCGACTGAGCCACTCAGGCGCCACAAAAAGGAATTATTTTGAAGTAAATTACAGATATGCAGTTTCATCCACAAATATATTAATATATGTTTCTAAAAGATAAGAACTTTTTATTTAAAGAATATAACCACAGTATCATCACTAGTTAAAAAAAAATCCTTGATACTTTCTTAATGCTGTGAAATAGCCAGTCAGTATTCAGGTTTCTCCCATTGTCCATAAATATGTATTAGAATTAAGATCCAAACAATGCCTGTTTAGTCTGTTTAGTGCAGTAGTGTGATATGTTTCTTAATCTTTCTTTCTCTTTTCTTGCAGTTTGTCCTAGTTACAGAGTTTTCTTATAAAGTTACCCATATTCTGGATTTTGTTGGTTACTTATGTGTTGTGTGATTCAACATGTTCCTGTATTTCTTCTAAACTAGTATTTAATTCTAGAGGCATGATCAGGTTTTTTTTGTGGTTTTGCTTGTTTGCTTTGCACTAATCCTTTATACGTAATGGTGCACATGTCTGTGACGTGGTGCATAACATTTGGTTGTTTTCCTTTATGTGATATTAGTAGCCACTGATTGGTTTTTCTTAGAATTTATTATTTTATCAAGAGTTGTAAAATGATACTGTAATTCTATTTTTTCTTCTGCAATTATTAGCTAAAATACTTATGTAAAGGGATCCTCTCATCAGTGTCTTCGTTACTCTGAAGTATAACTTATGTAAAAAAAATTAGGATAAAAGCTTGATTTTTCTCATTTTTCAACATCTTTGAAAGTTCATCCTATGTTTTCCATTTAAATTATTATTATATGGGGCGCCTGGGTGGCTCAGTCAGTTAAGCGTTTGAGTGTTCATTTTGGCTCAGATCATGATCATGATTCCTGTGTTCAAACCCTGCGTCAGGCTCCATGCTGACAGTGCAGAGCCTGCTTGGAATTCTCTCTCCTTCCCTCTCTCAGCTCCCCACCACTCGTATTCTCTCTCTCTCTTTTTCAAAATAAATAAATAAACTGTAAAAGAATTATTATTATGAATTTGTGGATTTAATTATATTTGACATGTTTCACTCCATAGCAATTATTGTTGTTTTTCATACTCCGATTGTTAATCTTTGGCCTATGGGAGATGGTGATTTGGTTCCTTTTGAATTCTCTGGTCCTGGTCCCTGAAATGGCAGAAGCCTTTTATCTGGTACTCCATTGGTAGTGAAATGATTCCCTGCATCCGTGCTAATCCATTTGACCCCTACAGAGGGTCAAATGTTCCATGGGGGAAAATAGAACAGTGGGAGAGCCAGTGCTTTCTTTGGGTGCTTTCTTTACTAAGTGACTAGTAAGTAATTAAAAGCTTTACTGTTACTTTCATTTTGGCTTGTATCTTAGCTTTTCTCATAACTACCAGCTCAACTATTTTCAGCTCCCCTTTTGACAGTGAGTGTGGTATCAATTTTGTCAAGGTCTTGATAGTGTATATAAATCCTCTATATTGTTTACTGACTTGTTCTATTAGTTACTGAGAGAAAGATACTAAAATTTCCAAAACTGATTGTGGATCTGTCCATTTCTTCCTTTAGTTTTTGCTTCATATATTTTGATGCTTTATTAAATCTGTACATCTTTAGGATTTCTGTCTTCTTAATGAATTTGTCCTCTTTTTGTTTTATATACTCTTTGTCTTGATCTTTGTTTTCTCTTATGTTAATACAGCTCAACAGGCTTTCCTATGCTTACTATTTGTATGGTATATCTTCCTCCACCATTTTACTTTTCTCTTTTTTTAAGTTTTTATTTAAATTCCAGTTAGTTAAGATACAGTGTAATATTACTTTCAGGTGTACAGTATAGTGATTCTGCACTTCCATACAAGACCCAATGCTCATCTCAGCAAGTGCATTCCTTAATCTCCATCACCTGTGTTACCAATCCCCCCATCCACCTCACCTCTGGTAACCATCAGTTTGTTCTCTATAGTTAAGAGTCTGTGTCTTGGTTTGCCTGCCTCTTCTTGTCCCCCTTTGTTTATTTGTTTTGTTTATTAAATTCTACATGTAGTGAAATCTTACGGTATTTGTCTTTCTTGGACCCTCTAGCTCCATCTATGTTGTTGCGATTACAAGATTTCATTCTTTTTATGGCCGAGTAATATTCCATTGTGTGTGTAAACCCACACACACACTACATCCTCTTTATCCATTCATTATCAGTCAGTGGATACTTGGGCTGTGTCTATAATTTGGCTATTGTTGATAGTGCTACTATAAACATCAGGGTGCGTATATCCTTTTGAATTAGTATATATTTTTTTCAAATTTGTATTTTTGTATTCTTTGGATAAATACCTAGTAGTGCAATTGCTGGATCCTAGGGTGGTCCAATTTTTAACTTTTCGAGGACTCTCCATAGTGTTTTCCACAGTGGCTGCACCAGTTTGCATTCCCACCAACAGTGCACAGCGTTCCCCTTTCACCACATACTCACCAGTACTTGTTGATTTTAGCCATTCTGACAGATGTGAGGTGATATCTCATTGTGGTTTTGATTTGTATTTCCCTGATGATCAGTGATTTGAGCATCTTTTCATGTGTCTGTTGTCTTATATTAATACAGGTATGTAGGTTTTCTTATGCTTAGTATTTATATGGTATGTCTTCCTCCACAATTTTACTTCCAACTCATTTGTGTCTTTTTTTTTTTAATGTTTTATTTATTTCTTGAGCAAGGGTCAGAGAGAGAGGGAGTCATGAAACAGGCTCCAGGCTCTGAGCTGGCAGTCAGCCCAGAGCCCGACGCGGGGCTCGAACTCACAACCGCGAGATCATGACCTAAGCGAAAGTCGGACGCTTAACCGACTAGGCCACCCAGGCGCCCCTCATTTATGTCTTTATACTTAAAGTACATTTCTTATAAAGAGCATATAGTTGGAATTTGATTTTTTTCCTTATCTTGACATTGTTCATTGGAGTGGTTGGACTATTGACCTTTAAGGTAATTACAATTTAGTTTATCCCTGCTGGGGACAGGAGCTCCCTTATATATATATATCTTAAAAAGTGCTTGGCACTTTTACAGTTAGTTACTTAAGTTTCGTTGTTTCTTTAGCTTTGTGCTGAAGTTATAATTTTTCATCTTCTCTGATGTATTTTTTGTTGTTTTTTAAAAAATTTTTAATGTTTTATTTATTTCTGAGAGAGAGAGACAGCATGATCAGGGGAGGGTCAGAAAGAGAGAGAGATACAGAATCCGAAACAGGCTCCAGGCTCTGAGCTGGCTGTCAGCACAGAGCCCGACGTGGGGCTCGAACCCATGAACCGTGAGATCATGACCTGAGCCAAAATCAGACACTTACCCGACTGAGCCACCCAGGCGCCCCAGGGTATTTTTGGTTGTTAAGATGGTCACAATTTTCTATTGAGCTTTCCACATGTGGAAGAAGTAGAATTTATAATTAAATGTTTATCAGATACCTACATCGTTGACTCTTGGTAGGGGCAGTGGTTCTCCTTAGAGAATGTTTTAGAACAAAATCTGGATGCTTTTGAATATTAAAATAAGTGAGTGTGAAGTCCTCTGGCTTTTGAAGGACTGAAGCCATGGGTCTTGATTATAAGATAGAGAACTTTTCTAAAAAGGGATTGATGGTAAATACTTTAAGCCTTATGGGCCAGATGGTCTCTGTTGCAGTTACTCAGTTCTGTCACTGTAGTGTGAAAGTAGCCAAAGACAGTTTATAAACAAATGAGTGTAGATGTGTTCCCGTAAAATTTATTTACAAAAATAATTGGTGGGCTGTAGTTTGCTAACTTAATCTAGATGTTCTGCAATATACAGCAAATAGTTTTCTGTGACCTATAAAATGAAGACCATTGCTACAGAAAAGAACGTGTTTATAATTAACTGGGTCTAGAACTTCTTACATAATGCATTATTTTTGCATAATTTTTACAGACTGTTGAATACATCTATGTTGCTGTTATTGCATGGGTTTTACTATTAGCTAGATCTTCCAGGAATGACCAAGAAATGATTGTATTTTGTTTTATTCAGAAATTTATCAAGATTTTTTAAACACTTAAAAAGTCACAGCACTGATGGCAACACCACTTGTGATATTTTCCTTACCAGTATTACGTACTTGTAGAAGCTTGCATTCGTAGATAGTGAATTTTATTGATTTATACACACACATGAACATATCACACACACACACACACACACACACGTAGACACATGTAGAGTGCTTATTTCAAAATGTCAGATGTAAATAAAAGATGTCAACATTACTTAGTTGAAGACTTCTGGGGAAGATGCTAGAGTCAGAGGACCCTAAGCTTACCTCCTCCCACAGATACTAGTAGATAATACCCACATCGGTGTAAATAATACACAAAAGGACCTGAAGACTGGCAGAACAGACTCTCTACAGCTAAACGGAGAGAATAGGCCATATTGTTGAGGGTAGGAGGGTAGAGAGGCAATTGGGAGCTAAGTAGATACATGGGACTGTAAGAGGGAAGGACACTGCAGCAGGGAAAAAAAGAGACCCTCACACCAAGCACCTCTCACACAGGGACATGAATCCCCTTAACATTTGACTTTGAATGATCAGAAGGGCTAGGGCACCTGGGTGGCTCAGTCAGTTGGTTAAGCATCCAACTTTGGCGCAGGTCGTGATTTTGCTGTTAGTGCGGAGCCTGCTTGGGATTCTCTGTCTCCTTCTCTCTTTGCCCCTCCCCCACTTGCATGCATGTGCGCATGCTCTCTCTTTCTCTCTCTGAAAAAGCCCAAAACTTTAAAAATCATAGTGGCTAAATTTCATAAGTTCTTGGAAACAGTGGAGCTTAACACCTAGAACTTTTTTTTATTCTCAGTATTTTATTACTTCTGAGAGGCAGACAGCATGAGCAGAGAGAGGAGGGTCAGAGAGAGAGGGAGATACAGAATCTGAAACAAGCTCCAAGGCTCTGAGCTACCTGTCAGCACAGAGCCCAACACGGGGCTCGAACCCATGAACTGTGAGATCATGACCTGAGCCAAAGTCACCGACTGAGCCACCCAGGCGCCCCAACACCTAGAACTTTAAAAATCACTAGGCTTGGCTCTGGGAGAGCTGGGAGGGTGAGAGGAAACTGAGTCCCTGCTCTTAAAGGGACAGCACAACAAACAGTCCCACAGAGACACAGCATAGAAGCAGTAGTTTAAAAATGCCTAGGATGTGATAGGGGATTTGTTTACTAATCTCACAGTTTGTGCTGGAGAGGCAGGGGTCATTGGGAGACATCTCCGAGAACAAAAAGGCTGGCAGGCACCAGTTTTCCTCCCTCACCACCCAGCCTAGACACACAGATACCTATGAGAGCCAGTACAGCACCAGTATTTGCTATAAAATTTGCTAACAGCGGCCCTGCCCCTGAACATTTCTATGGATCTGCCCTTTATAGCCAGTCCTCTGTCCCAGGTCCCTTCCCGCAGCAGACCTGTGCAAACTTTGCAAATACCTTGCACCCAACACCTGCATTCTCCTGAGGACCTGCCAGGCTGGAGCTTTTCCAAAAGTGGTGCCACAAGGTTGGCAGTGTGCAAGCAGCTCTGACATGAGCCAGCAGTTACTCCAGTGTAACTCCTGCCCGGGGGAGAGGGGAAGATAACCACATATACCAGTCCACCTGCAGCCCCAGTAGTGGGCTGGGGGCAGATATCTGGTCTGACTATAGGCCCTGCCCACCAATGAAAGCTTCTCAGGGGACAACATGGAATGTACCCTGCAGTTTGGTGCTACTGCATCTCTGGCAAATGCCCAATGTGACTCAGCATAAGCCCAGTGCAGCCCCAGACTGGCCCACAAACAGCACAGGGACCAGAATTTGTCCACAATAGATAGGAAGACATTGCAGACGACTGGACTGAAGGCAAAAGTGGCTCAGCCACAATACCAGGCCACATGCAACATAAATAAAAGACTCCTGAAGTGCCAGGCTCTGGTGAACAGGGGACATTGCACTGCAAGGCACTGTAGGACCTCTTCTTCATAAGGCACTACTTTTTTTAAAAATAAAAAACATTTTTTACATTTATTTATTTTTGAGAGACAGAGCACAAGTGGGGGAGGGGGAGAAAGAGAATGAAACACAGAATATGAAGTAAGCTCCAGGCTCTCAGTTGTCAGCACAGAGCCCAGCGCGGGGCTTGAGCTCACAAACCGTGAGATCATGGCCTGAACTGAAGTTGGACATTTAACCGACTAGCCACCCAGGTGCCCCCATAAGGAACTACTTTTAAGATCAGGAGGTATAGCTGGCTTTCCTAAAACACAGAAACAGACATAGACAAAATGAAGAGACAGGGAAATGTGTCCCAAATGGAAGAACAACAGAATCACAGCAGGAGACCTAAATAAAATGGAGATAAGTAATATATACCTGATAGAGAATTTAAAGTAAAGGTCATAAAGATACTCACTGCACTTGAGAAAAGAGTGGAGGACCTTGTGAGACACTTAACAAAGAAAAAAACATAAAAAGCCAATCAGATGAAGAACTCAATAACTGAAATTTAATATACATTAGATGGAATTAGTAGTAGGCTAGAGAAAGCAGAAAAAAACAAAGGAGGGCAGAGTAGTGGGAAGCAATCAAGCTGAATAAGAGAGAGGAAAAATAATTTTAAAAATGAGAATAGTCTTAGAGAACTGAGTGAAACCATCAAGTATAATCACATTCACTTTATAAGGATCCCAGAAGGAGAAGAGAGAGCAAAGGAGGCAGAAAGTGTATTTGAAGAAATAATAGCAGAAACTTCCCAAATTTGGGAAAGGAAACAAATCCAGATCCAGGAGACACAGAGAACCTCCAACAAAATCAGCACAGGGAGGTCCACACCAAGACACATAGTAATTTAAATGACAAAAAGTAGTGATAAAGAGAAAATTCTAAAAGCAGCAAGAGAAAACAAAACGGTTACATACAAGGGAAAAAACCCATAAGGCCATCAGCTTATTTTTCAGCAGAAGCTTTGCAGGCTAGAAGGGAATGCCATGATATACGTAGAGTGCTGAAAGAAAACCCTACAGTTAAGAATACTCTGGCAGAACTATCATTCAGAATAGAAGAAGAGTTAAAGAGTTTCTCAGAAAAAAAGTAAAAGAAATTCATGACCACTAAACCTGCCCTACATAGAACGTTAAAGGAGACTCTTCGAGTGGAAAGGAAAGACCATAAGTGGGAATAGGAAAGTAGAAAGAGCAGAAGTAGTAAAATTTAGTATATCTATAAAAATCAGTCAAGGGATTCACAAAAGAAACGGATGTAAAGTATGACACCATATACCTAAAATGCAGAGAGAAGGAGTAGTAAAGAATGGGTTCAAACTTAAACAACTATCAACTTAATATAGACCACTATATGCAGAAGATGTTATACACAAACTTAATTATAACCCAAATAGAAAACCAGTAATAGATATGCAAAAAATAAAGAGGGAGGAATCTAAGTATATCACTAAAGAAACCTGATGAGAGAAGAAAGGAATAGAGAAGACCTACAAAAACAGCCATTAAACAAGTAACAAAATGGCAATAGGGACACACTTATCAGTAATTACTTTGAATGTATGTGGTCTAAACGCAACAATCAAAAGGCGTAGCATGACAGAACGGATAAAAACCAAGACCCATCTATATGTTGCATACAGGAGACTCATTTCAGATCTAAAGACACATGCAGATTGAAAGTGAGCATATAGAAAAGCAGTTGTCATGTAAATGGAAGTGAAAAGAATGTTGGGGTAGGAATACTTATATCAGACAAAATAGACATTAAAATAACAAAGACTGTGACAGGAGACAAAGCACATTATCTAATGATAAAAAGAACAACTCAACAAGAATATATACCAATTGTAAATACTCATGCACCAAACATGAAGCACCTAAATATATAAAGCATCTAATAACAAACATAAAGGATCCAATAACAAACATAAAGGAAGGAAGTAATTGATAGTAATAGGAGTAATAATAGGAGACTTTACCATTCCATTTACATCAATAAACAAATCATCCAAAAGAAAATCAATAAGTAAACCATGGCTTTGAAAGATGTATTAGACCAGATGGATCAAATGATATATTCAGAACATTCTATCTTAGAACAGCAGAATACACATTCTATTCAAGTGCACATGAACGTTCTCCAGAATAGATCACATATTAGGCAACAAAACAAGTCTCAACAGTGGTGTCTGCGTGGCTGAGTTGGTGAAGTGTCCAACTTCAGCTCAGGTCATGATTCACCGTCGGTGAGTCTGAGCCCTCTGTTGGGCTCTGTGCTGATAGCTCAGAGCCTGGATCCTTCTTCAGATTCTATGTCTGCCTCTCTCTGCCCCTATCCTACTCATGCTCTGTCTTTCTCTGTCTCTCAAAAGTGAATAAACGTTAAAAAAAAAAAAGTTTCAACAAATTCAAAAGATTGAAGTCATATCACGTGACTTTCCCAGACACAATGTTATTAAGCTAGATCAACCGCAAAAAAAAAATCTGGAAAGAACACAAAATACATGGAGGTTAAATAACGTGCTACTAAGCAACGAATGGGTCAAGTAAGAAATCAAAGAGGAAATAAAAAAAATACATGGAGACAAATGAAAATGAAGACCCAATGATCCAAAATCTTTGGGATACAGCAAAAGCTGTTCTAAGGAGGAAGTTTATAAGCAATACAGGCCTATCTCAAAGAGCAAAAAAATCTTAAATAAACAACTTACACTTATACCTAAAGCAGCTAGAAAAAGAACAAACAAAACCCCAAACCAGTAGAGAGAAGGAAATAATAAAGATTAGAGCATAAATAAATGAAATAGAAACTTGAAAAAGGAATAGATTAATGAAGCCAGAAGCCGATTCTTTGAAAAGATCAACAAAATTAATAAACATTTAGGCAGACTAATCACAAAAGACAAAGAGAGAGGAATCTAAATAAAATTAGAAATAAAGGAGGAGAAATAACTGACACCACAGAAATACAAAGGATTATAAGAGAATATTATGAAAAATTATATGACAACAAATTGGACAATCTAGAAGAAATTGGGGAATTTCTAGAAACATATAAACTACCAAAATTGAATCAGGAAAAATAGAAAATTTGAATAGCCTGGTTACTAGCAATGAAATTGAGTCAGTAATCAAAAAAACTTGCAGCAGACAGAATTCCAGGACCAGATGGCTTCACAGGTGAATTCTCCCAAACATTTATTAAAGAGTTAATACCATTTCTTCTCAAACTATTCCAAAAAACAGAAGATAAAGGAAAACTTCCTCATTACCTATGAGGCCAGCATTACCCTGAGACTAAAACCAGATAAAGATACCAGTAAAAAAGAGAAATACAGGCCAATATCTCTGTTGAACATAGATGTAAAATTCTTGAACACAGTACTAGCAAACTGCATCCAACAATACTTTAAAAAAATCATTCACCTTAATCAGGTGGGATTTATTCCTGAGATGCAAAGGTTGTTAATCAGTGTCTTACATCACATCAACAAGAGAAAGGATAAAGCCATATGATCATTTCATGCATTTCAGTAAATGCAGAAAAAGCACTTGACAGAGTATATCCATTCATGATAAAAGCCCTCAACAAAGTAGTTTTAGAGAGAACAGTTCTCAAGATAATAAAGGCCATCTATGAAAAACCCATACTTAACATCATACTCAATGGGAAAAACTGGGAAACCCTAAGACCAGGAATAAGACAAAAATTTCCAGTCTCATGATGTTTTGTTTTGTTTTGTTTTATATGTTTATCCATTATGAGAGAGAGTGCAGGTGCATGGGGAAAAGGCAGAGAGAGGGGGAGAGAGAGAATCCCAAGCAGCCTCCATGCTGTCAGTGCACAGCCTGAAGGGCTCGATCTCATGAACCATGAGATAATGACCTGAGCTGAAATCAAGAGTCAGATGCTTAACCTACTGAGCCACCCAGGTGCCCTCACTCTTACCACTTTTATTCAACATAGTACTAAAAGGCCTAGCCATAGTAATCAGACAATAAAAAGAAATAAAAGACATCTAAATCAGTAAGGAAGCAGTAAATCTTTCACCATTTGCAGATGACATCATATTATATATTTAAAACTCAAAAGACTCCACCAAAAAACTACTAGAACTGATAAATTAATTCACTAAGTTCACAGGATACAAAATCAATATACAGAAATCCATTGCATTTAAACAGCACAACAAAGGGCGTATGGGTGGCTCAGTCAGTTAAGAGTCTGACTTTGGCTCAAGTCATGAACTCATGATTTGTGGGTTCAAGCTCTGCATCAGGCTCTCTGCTGTCAGCACAGAGCCTGCTTCAGATACTCTGTATCCCTCTCTCTATACCCCTCCCTCCCTCTCTCTCTCAAAAATAAATGAACATTAAACAAAACAGCAGAAAGAAAAGTTAAGAGATCAATCCTGGGGAGGGGGCACCTGGGTGGCTCAGTCAGCCAAGCATCCGACTCTTGATTTCGGCTCAGGTCATGATCTCACAATTCATGGGTTTTGGCCCCTACCTCGGTTTCCATGTTGATAGTGCAGAACCTCCTTGGATTCTCTCTGTCTCTCTCTCTGTCTCTCTCTCTCTGTCTCTCTCTCTGTCCCTCACTAGCTCACGTGCTCACTTTCTCAAAAATAAACAAAGAATAGAAAAGAATCCCATTTACAGTTGCACCAAAAAGAATAAAGTACTTAGGAATAAACCTAACCAAGGAGGTGACAGATCTGCATTCTGTAAACTTTAAAATAGATAAAAGATTAAAGAAATTGAAACTGCTAAAAAAAGAAAGAAATTTAAGACAACACAAATGTAAAGATACTCCATGCTCATGGATTGGAAGAACAAATATTGTTAAGATGTCCCTACCACCAAAGCAGTCTACAGATTTAATGCAATCTATGTCAAAATACCAACAGCATTTTTCACAGAACTAGAGCAGATAATCCTAAAATTCATATGGAACCACAGAAGCCCTCCATTAGCCAAAGCAGTCTTGAGGAAGAAGAACAAAGCTGGAGGTATCACAATTCCAGATTTCAAGGCATACTACAAAGTGGTAGTAATCAATATAGTGTGGTACTGGCACAAAAACAGATCGATGGAACAGAGTAGAGGGCTCAGGCATAAACCCACGATTATATGGTCAATTAGTCTTTCACAGAGGAGGCAAGAATATGCAATGGAAGAAGTCTCTTCAACAAATGGTGTTTGAAAACCAAACAGCTACATACAAAAGAATGAAACTGGATCACTGTCTTACACCATACACAAAAATTTTTTAAAAATCAATTAAGAGTCTAAAGGTGAGATCTGAAACCATAAAAATCCTAGAAGAAAACACAGACAGTAATTAGTCTGACATCAGCCATAGCAACACTTTTCTGGATAATGTCTCTTGAGGCAGAGGAAACAACAACAACAACAAAAACTATTGGGATTACTTCAAAATAAAAAGCTTTTATGCAGCAAAAGAAACACTCAACAAAACTAAAAGATGGCATATTGAATGGGGGAAGATTAAAAAAAGAAGAATGGGACAAGATATTTGCAAATGATATATCTGATAAAGGGGTAGTCTCCAAAAATATATTAAAAAGTTATACAAATCAATAAAAGACCCCAATAATCCAGTTGAAAAATAGGCAGAAGACATGAACAGACATTTTTTTCAAGGAAGACATACAGATGGCCAACAGACATAAAGAGAGGCCCTGTATTACTCATCATCAGGGAAATGCAAGTTAAAACCACAATGAGATATTACCTCACACCCGTTAGAATGGCTAAATTAAAAAACACAAGAAACAAGTATTGGCAATGATATGGAGAAAAAGGAACCCTGGAGCACAGTTGGTGGGAATGCAAACTGGTGTAGCCACTCTGGGAAACAGTATGGAGGGTCTTCAGAAAGTTATGAATAGAACTACCCTATGATCTAGCAATTACACAACCAGTATTTACCCAAAGAATACCAAAACACTAATTCAAGGAGATACATACATCCCTATGTTTGTAGCAGCATTATTTACAATAGCCAAGATATTACCATATTATCCAGTAATTGCACTTTTGATAATTACCCAAAGAATATGAGAATGCTAATTTAAAAAGATATATGCACCCCTATGTTTATTGCAGTAATACAAACTATCCAAGTTATAGCCCAAGAGTTAATTGATAGATGAGTGGATAAAGAGGTGATATACATGTGTGTGTATATACACCCACATATATACATAGATACATATACATGTGTACATACATACATGTATATATACATACGTACACACACAATGGAATATTACCCAGTCATAAGAAAGAATGAACTATTGCCATTTACAGCAACATGAATGGATCTAAAGAGTATAATGCTAAATGAAATTAGAGGAAGACAAATACTGTATAATTTCACTGATGTGAAGTCTAAGAAAGCAAACAAAGAAAGGAAAAAAGAGACAAACCAAGAAACAGGCTCTCAACTGTAGAAACAAACTGATGGTTACCAGAGGGATGGTCATGTGGGGTTATGTATGAAATAGGTGAAGGGGATTAAGAGTACACTTACCATGATGAGCACTGAGTAATGTATAGAATTGTTTAATCAGTATATTGTACACCTGAAAGTAATAATAAGTGTATTAACTATACTGGAATTAAAAAAAATAGAACTTAAAAATGTGCATGGTTGAATATCATCATCTTAGAAGTCTGATTTGTTCATTTTAAGTAGTTGTAGGCATAAGCATTTAATTGTACCTTTTAATGTGTATGACTGTTGGTCATTATCTCTTTTTGGCATAAAGTATATAAATGTGTCATTATTTTTTTCAGAAATGGTAGAGAGGTTGTTGTAAATATTATCTTTTTGTATACAGAGAGCATTAAGTTTGATCAGAGTAACAACCACCACCTGTATGTCTCCCACTTAGTATCTTTTGGTGATAGAAGCAAGAGAAAGGAAGAAAAGAGCAACAAAGATAATTCTACCTTACTCATTGGAACTTTGCAGAAAGCATGGTCTCATGGTTCGGTTTTCTTCTCTCCAGCTCTGCCTTTTGCAGACTCTCTGCTTTTCTAAGATAGGAATCCAGAGGAGGATTGATCATTTCTTGGAGTGCTAAAAATCATGGCTCAGGTAAATTGGTGTTTTTTTGTGCTCTCTTTAAGTAGTCACTTTTTTACAGAGTATGTGCATATTTGAATTCCTTATTTCTGAAATGTCTTTTCTAACGGACCCCACTCAGGAATGTGCTCCCCAGTATTCCATTCTTATAAGTGTTGAGGATGTTTGCTAAGTTTGTCTTTCTAATCAACCTATATTCACATAATTATTCAAAAATACTTGGAGCATCTTTGGCTAGAAGATTTAACAAAAAAGCAGATTTAACAAAAGCAGATTCCCTGATTTTATAAGATAGAGAAGGTTGTTAATTGTACCACACATGAGAAAACTTTAAACTTCTCTTTATATGTAAGTTTCCTGGTTAGACAAGATCATTAGTTTTGAGTGGCCTCAGTGCTTACACTTCTTGAGCTTTTAAGATTGATTAGGAACATGATTAGAGCCTGAAAGAGATCAGGGATCTTCCCTGGTAATCCATAATTGACATAAAGCAATAATATGGATAACTTTGAGAGTCAGTTATGTGTTAATCTTGTACATATAAGTTTAGATGATCTTTTCTACCTTTCTGTTGCTTAGAACAAGGAAAAGGTATATTTATAAGTGATAAGTAGTAACAAGAAAGATCATTCACGTGGCGCCTGGGTGGTGCAGTCATTTAAGTGTCCGATATCAGCTCAGGTCATGATCTCACAGTTTGTGGTGTTTGAGCCCTGCATCGGGCTCTGTGCTGACAGCTCAGAGCCTGGAGCCTGTTTCACATTCTGTGGGTCCCCTTCTCTCTCCCCTTCCCTGCTCATGCTTTGTCTCTCTGTTTCTCAACAATATATAAATGTTAAAAAAAATATTAAAAAAAAAAGGAAAGATCATTCACATGCAAAAGTTGTTGACAAATTATAAACTCCCAAAAGAAATGCTTATTATATTATTTTGTAAGATAAATGTTCAAATGCACACTTAGTAAGTCAGATGTATATCATATTGAGCTGTTTTGCAGCCTGTTGAAATATATACTAAATTATTGGTAAGAAGGAAAATGCTTATGATGTAATATCCTGATATAATTATGAATTGAGTTTTCAATAAATTCTTTAATTCTATAAAATATTTATAAGAAACAGATTTTATGAGAGTTTACAAAAAAAGTTCCCCAGTTATTTTTCTTATTTCTTAGAGAATATGAAAGAGAAACTTGAATTTGTTGAGAATGTATGATATACAAGATACAAGTGTCATTAAAGAAGAATGAATGAAAGAGTATTGAACAGGTTGCCTATGTGTGCTATTTCTTCTAAGTGCAACTTTACAGCTTTATTTATTTATTTTAAATACATTTATTTGTTTTATTTATTTCTAAGAGAGAGAGACAGCGTGAGCAGGAGAGGGTCAGAGAGAGAGGGAGACACAGAATATGAAGCAGGCTCCAGGCTCTGAGCTAGCTGTCAGCACAGAGCCCGACGCGGGGCTCGAACCCAGGAACCGTGAGATCATGACCTGAGCCAAAGTCTGACGCTTAACTGACTTAGCCACCAAGGCGCCCCACATCTTTATTTAATTTCTAGACTTATCTGTATAATGAGATGTTCTATATGCAGGAATTATCTGTAGCAACAGGAATAAATAGGAACATGTTGGCACTTCAGAAGAATTGATGTCTTTAGTGTCTCGTTTATGTTAGTGGCTTTCTGCCATTTTTTACCTCCTTTGCAGAGAGTACCTCATCGTTTCCCCATCATTGAAAAATATTTTCTTTATTTACACAACTAGTATTATATTTGTTGTTTCAGAGATCAGTGATGTTCAGGGATGTTGCCATTGACTTCTCTCAGGAAGAGTGGGAATGCCTGGACTCTGCTCAAAGGGATTTGTATAGAGATGTGATGTTGGAGAACTATAGTAACTTGGTGTCACTAGTAGGTAAGGAAATGTACCCCTAGTATTTCAAGATCTACCTTTGGAATGGCTGTTTTCTCTGAATTGTTTTTAAGTATTAACTGAACTGCCTCTTATTATTCTCAAAGGAATGAGAATATTTCAGTTACTGGAAATCATAATATTTCATAGGGCATATTTGTTTTCTCCATTCTTCAGATGTAATTATTGCTCTTCCTTCTGTCTTCCTTGGTAAGCAAGGGGCTAGATTTGAATTCCGGGACACTTGCAGTATTGTCAGAAAAACAGGCTATGCATTGTTACAATTTAGATATGCTAAAGGAGCTCAAAATATTTTAAAAAATAGATACAGATATATATCAGTTTTCTGACATTAGAAGAGCTTATATTGTTATATTGTTTATAGAGTAATAGGGTAGATTAAGTCAGGTAAACAGAATCCATTACAACAAATACTTTCTTTCCTATTTGTGTTTTGTAATTGAATATTACAGTTTAAGAACTTTGTATTGTTCATTGAATGAATGTGCTAGAACCACCTTCTGTTGGAAAATAGCTCAGGAAGAACATGTGATTGTCTATGAAAATTTGTTTTTCTGATTTTTTTCTGTAGCAAAATAAGAGACACCTTATGTCAGTTAAAACTTTAACAAGTGATTTTCCAACCTAAATGATCACTTTATTCTTTAGACTCTTGAAGTCCCTGTCTTTTACCCATTCACTCCTCTTTTCTCTGAAGGCTTTATGAAGTTATTGGTTGGTACACTGCCTTTGAGAACCCAAGTCTTGTGGAAAAGAGACTTCTGACTTGAGAAGAAAAGCAAGGGCTTTTCAGCACAATCTCTCTAAGGAATCCCACCTAATCCCTACTCTTCTCTCTTTTGGCCTCTTATGATAGTCCTTCCCACTCTCAAAGGAGGAGTTCTTTTCTCCAGTGGTATGTAAACTTGGGAGTCAATTCCTTTCTAGATTTTTTTGTATTTATATTTATATTATTGTCTCCCTTCTTTAAAATGTGTTCATTCATTCAAAATATATTTATTGAGAGCCTGTTCTTTGCAAGGACTATAGTAGACATTGGAGACATGATGATCTAGATAAAGTTCATATTCTGCTACGTTCTCTTGGGAGAAAAAAAATATATGTGTTTGTGTGTATATATATGTACATATATGCATTTACTTAATAAATATAACAGTTGCAGGCACCAATAAGGAATATGAATAAAAGTAAAGGAGATCTGGTAAATGAACTAACTGGGGAGTATGGGTGGGCTATTTTAGATAGGTAGATTTTTAGAAAAACCTCTCTAAGGTGATAATATTTGAGCAAAGACTTGACTGGAGTAAGGCCAGGAATCTGGAATTTTTAAAAGAACTCCAACGGTGCATACAAATTTACAAACCATTTCTGTATTTTTTCCCAAAGTGCTTATGTCAATTGATACTGCCATCAGTAAGGTATAGAGACTTAAAAAAAATAACAGATCTGTTCAAATATAATTCACATACTTAACAGTTAATTCATTTAAAGTACATAATTCAATGATTTTTAGTATATTCACAGAATTGTGCAACAGTCACCACAATCTAGACATTGTATTTTATCACCTCAAAAGGAAACCTGTGCATATTAGCAGTCATTTCCAATTTCTCTATTTTCATTCTCCAGTTCACCTTCATCTCCCACCCACAGCACTTGGCAACTACTAATCTACTTTCTGTCCCTATAGTCATGTATTGTAGACATTTCATGTAAATGAAGTCATGTAATATATAGTCTTTGCATCTGGCTTCTTTCACTTAACATGTTTTGAAGGCTCAGCTGTATTATAGCATGTATTAGAACTCCTTTTTAATAGCTAAATAATATTCCATTTTAAGGATATAACACATTTTATTCATCCATTCAACAGCTGCTGGATGTTTGAGTTGTTTCCACATTTTGGCTATTGTATCGCTAAACAGTAATCCCTTGTAAAATTATTCCAAATTTTATTCATTCATCCAGTCAACAGACATTTGGGTCATTTCTACTTTTCAACTATTGGAACAATAAGGTATACAGCCCTTCTGCCACCAAAAGTTGTGAATGACTTAACTTTTGCTCCTCTAGGGTATATAAAATAATTATCTAACTGTGGTTTTAATTTGTATTTCATGATTGCTAATGAGGTTGAGCACTTTTTTCATGCCTGTTGGCTATCTGTATTTCCTTTCCTTTTTTTTTTTTTTTAACAAAATAGTGATATTAACCCCTTATCAGACATATCATTTGTAAATATCTTCTCCCATTCAGTAGGTTGTCTTCAGATCAATAAAATCAGAGTCTCTTAGCTTGGGATACAAATATTATTTTTTTGAAGCTACTTAGGTTGTTCAAATGTTCAGACCTGGTTGGTAACAACTACAGTGTATTACCTGAGAATAAATTCATTTATTTATTTTATTATTTTATTTTAGATATATTTTATTTTAGACAGAGAAGACACGTAAGTGGGGGAGAGGGGCAGAGGGAGGGAGGGAGAAAGAAAGAAACTTATGCAGGTTCCACTCTCAGCATGGAGCCCAAGGGAGGGCTCAATCTCATGACCCTGGGATCATGTTTTGAGCTGAAATCAAGAGTTGGCCGCTCAACCAACTGAACCACCTAGGTGTCCCAAAATTTATTTTTGTTTTAAATGTTTATTTATCTTGGGGCATCTGGGTGGCTTAGTTAGTTAAGCATCTGACTTTGGCTCAGGTCATGATTTTGTGGTTTGTGGGTTTGAGCCTGGCGTTGGGCTCTGTGCTGACAGTTCTGAGCCTAAAGCATGCTTCTGATTCTGTCTCTCTCTCTGTCTGCCCCTCCCCACTCAGGTTTGCGCTCTCTCTCTCTCTTTCTCAAAAAATATGTTTTTTAATTTTTCAGAGAAAGAGAGCAGGGAAGGTGCAGAGAGAGGGAGACAAATCCCAAGCAGGCTCTGCACTCTCAGCACAGAACCTGATGGGGGGCTTGAACTCAGGAACCATGAGGTCATGACCTGAGCCAAAATCAAGAGTTGGGCCATTAACCAACTAAGCCACCCAGATGCCTCTATCTTTTTTTTTTTTTTTTTTTAAGGTTCACTCCATTTAGTTGTTATTGCCAGCATGCTTGGATTTATTTCTTCCCTATTTTATGTTGTTTTTTTTTTTTTTTACTCTTCTGTGCTTCCTTTTATTTCTTTCCTTAATCAGGATGGATACAGCTCTTTTTTTTTTTTTTTTAAGTTTATTTAATTTAAAAAGAAAGAGCACACATGTGAGCCGGAGTGAGGCAGAGAGAGATGAAGACAGAGGATCTGAAGTGGGCTCTGCACTGACAGTAGAGACCCTGATGTGGGGTTCAAACTCACGAACCATGAGATCATGACCTGAGCTGGGGTTGGACGCTTAACTGACTGAGCCCCCCAGGCAACTCCCTGTTTTTGTTTTTTTAACTTCATTTTCCCCCTTCTTTAATTTGGAAGGCATACACCATTTTTTTATCTTTAGTGTTTATCTTTAATTCTTTATCACATGTACATTATTTCTTTTAACGCAAATATAGTTTTGTAGTTTTTTATTAGTTGTAATGATGTTTGAAAAAATATACATATTTAATGAAAATTAAATATTTTATTATTAAATGTTTTAATTAATATTAAGGCACTCATTCAGTCCACATACAGTGTTTGCATACTGCTTTGCAGAAGTCTTTTCTTTTTTTCAAGTTTTTATTTAAATTCCAGTTAACATACAGTGCAACACTAGTTTCAGGTGTAGAATTTAGTAATTTATCACCCAAATACAACACTTAGTGCTCATCACAAGTGCCCTCCTTAATACCCATCACCTATTTAACCCATTGCCCCACCAACCTCCTCTCCAGAAACCATCAGTTCTGTGTAATTAAAGACTCTGTTTCTTGGTTTGCCTCTCTTTTTTTTTTTCTCCCTATGTTCTTTTATTTTGTTTCTTAAATTCCATATATTTGGGGTGCCTGGGTGGCTGTTGGTTAAGCATCCAACTTCAGCTCAGGTCATGATCTCGCAGTTTTATGAGTTCGAGCCCTGCGCTGGGCTTTGTGCTCACAGCTTAGAGCCTGGAACCTGGTTCAGATTCTGTGTCTCCCTCTCTCTGCCCCTCTCCTGCTCTCTGTCTGTCTGTCTGTCTGTCTCTCTCAAAAATAAATCAACATTAAAGAAATTTTTTTTAAATCCACATATGAATGAAATCATATGACCTTTGTCTTTCTCTGACTGATTTCACTTAGCATAATACATTCTAACTCCATCCATATTGTTGCAAATGGCAAGATGTCATTTTTTTAAGGCTAATAGGGCGTTGTGTATATACATATATATGTGTGTGTATATATATACATGTATATATATACACCACATCTTCTTTATCCATTCATCTATGAACATTTGAGTTGTTTCTGTAATTTGGCTATTGTTGCTATTTGGTTATGCTGCTGTAAGCATTGGGGTGCATGTATCCCTTTGAATCAGTACTTTTGTATCCTATGGGTAAATACCTAGTAGTACAATTGCTGGATCATAAGATAGTTCTATTTTTAACTCTTTGAGGAATCTCCATACTGTTTTCCAGAATGGCTGTATCAGTTTGCATCCCCACTAGCAATGTAAGAGAATTCCCCTTTCTCTGCATCCTCACCAACATTGTTGTTGGGAAAACTGGACAGCAACATGCAAAAGAGTGAAACTGGACCACTTTCTTACACCATACACAAAAATAAATTCAAAATGGGTTGAAGACCTAATTGTGAGACAGGAAACAATCAGAATCTTAGAGGAGAACATAGGCAGTAACCCCTTTGACATCAGCTATAGCAGCTTCTTATTAGATATGTCTCCTGCGGGAAGGGAAAGAAAAGCAAAAATAAACTATTGGGACTACATAAAAATAAAAATCTTCTGAACAGCGAAGGAAACAATTAACAAAACTAAAAGGCAACCTACAAAATGGGAGAAGATATTTGTAAATCACATATCTGATAAGGGCCTAGTAAACAAAATATAAAGAACTTATCAAACTCAACACCCATAAAAACAAATAATCCAGTTAAGAAATGGGCAGAAGACATGAAGAGACAAAGAAAACATAGAGATGGCTAACAGATATGAAAAGGTGCTCAACATCACTGATCATCAGGGAAATACAAATTAAAACTGCAGTGAGATATCACTTCATACCAGTCAAACTGGCTAAAATTAACAACATAGGAAGCAACAAAAGTCCTGAGTAAGCTGTATGCCCCACTCTCACACCTGGAATTTCGAGGCAACCGACTGAAAAACAGAAAGGATTGGGTCTACCTTGAATTGGATATATTCCAATAAATTGGAAGCTGTTGTGACAATGAGTTGAGCTTCTATAGAGAGATGAAATATGACATCTCTGTGTCAAATGTATATTTCATTGTCACAAAAATCAGAAGCATACCAGCAGTGTGGGACTATATGACTATATTCTTTTTCTGTACTTTTACCAACACTACATACCTGTGATTGCTGGTGAGTGTAAATATTTTGGGAATATTTCTGCCTTTTTTGGTCCTTTAATCATTATTATTTTTGTGTCACTTCAGTGACAATGGCTAAAGTTAATGTTTCCTTTGTCCCCAGAACAATATAAAAGATAGATGAAGGATCTGAGAATGCTTTTAACTTTGGTAATCTTTCCCATCTATTATGTTATAGTCTGATGTTTTGTTTTCTTTTAGACCCTCCAAATGGGCATTATTTTTGTTTTATAATAACTGTTTTCTTGTAGATTTATTCACATGATTATCCTTTTATTTGCACACTATTCCTTTTCATTTTACCTTCCCATTGAGATGATTTAATTTGCCATGAAATACATTAGGCGAGGCCTGTTGTTAGTAAATGTTGTTTTTATTTTTGTTCGTTTTGCAAAGTAACTTTGTTTCACTTTTATTCCTTCCTGATGATTTAACTGGGTATAGAATTCTATACTGACAATTATTTTTTTCTCAGCACTCTGAAGATATTATTCCACTGTCTTCTGGCTTCTGTTGTTGCTCTTGAGAAGTCTGCCTTCTGTCTCATTATTGTTCCTTTTGTAAGTAATCTGTATTTTCTATCTGGCTGCTTTTAAGATTTTTTCCTTAAGATTTTAATATAATTGATTATATTGCTTTATTTCTAGAACTTTGATATTTTCTTCTTCCTCTAGATCTTTTTCTTCTATTTAGTTCCTTTATCATGGTTTTGAATTTATATTTTACATTTTCATATATTTCAGGCATTTATAAATGCTATATTAAAAATAGCATTTGGTTTGTAGAGAACAGGCCTAATTCTGCAGCTTCTTATATTCATGTGGGCTCTCATGTAATGATGAAGTATCATTTTTTCCCCTCATTTTCTTTGAGAGTCTAGGCCAAGACTGAAATGTTTCTTGTCATTTCTTTTGAGGTCACATGGGTTTTTTTTTTTCCTTTATCTGAACTGAAGGCCTTAGATAATTCTGATTTTGTGAAGTGGTTCATTGTTAATTTTGTGGGCCCATGGCTTTGTCACTTCGGTTATATCAGACCATTAAGATAGATACAAACTGACAATTGAAGTCAATAAATATCCTGAGGGTAGTTGTGTCCAGAGCATGTTTACCTCTATAGAGTTTGTTGTTCTCATTTCATTGTACCTCCTTTGGATCTTCTTTATTTTTTTAAAAATAAGTATGGCATACTTTAAAAAGAATATAGATCATATTTTATCCAGCATTTCATGGTGTTTTCAAGAAATCTGATGCACCATTCACATATTTACAATTGTAAAATCCTTCTATCTTTGAACTTTCTATATCTACATTTTATGTCCTCCTGTAAATTTCATAGTATTTTCTTAAAAGGTCGTTTTCATTTCTTCTTAAGCAATCTTCTCAGCACTTTATAAAGGTTGATATTATGCATAGGAATATTTTGTATGATATTTTCTGAATGGTTAATACAGATATATATACACAAAATACACATCTATATATGGAGAGCAAAATGTTGACATCTGTAAGTTGATTATCTTATAGAAATATCTAATAATTTTCCAGTGGGTAATAGTAGATTTCTAGGTAGATACTGTTGAATTTTATATATATTATTTCATTCTTTTCTATTTGTACCAGTTTTTAAAAACTGTAATCAGTAGGAGCTGGTATTTGACTATCTCACAATTTGAAACCAATTCTTGTCTTTATCTAAACTTTATTGGAAGTATTTCTGTGTTTACTGAATATGTTTCTATAGATTTCTGATAAATACTCTTAATTAGGTTAAAGAAGAGCCATTCTAGTGTTAGAGAATTAAAAATTTTTTTTTTAATGTTTATTTTTGAGAGACAGAGACAGAGTGCAAGTGGGGGAGGGGCAGAGAGAGGGAGAGACCCAGAATCTGAAGCAGGCTCCAAGTTCTGAGCTGTCAACACAGAACCCGACATGGTGCTTGAACTCAAACCACAAGATCATGACCGGAGCCCAAGTCAGATGCTTAACCAACTAAGCCACCGAGGCATCCCTAGAGAATTTTTAACGCAGGGTCTCAAGTAGATTTTCTGATGTTATTACTCCTTCATTTGTGGGCTAAATCATATTTAATCATGATGTATCAGTCCTTGATACAGCTACATTCTACATTGGTAATGTTTATTTTAAAATTTTACCTATGTTGGTTCATGAGATCGATTTAGTTTTCCTGAGCTCTCATTGTCCAGGTTTGTTACCTTAGTTAACTATGTAAAATGATTTTGGTGGATTTCCATGTTTTTGTATGTTCAGCAACAGTTATATAGGAATTGAATTGAATGGTTTGGATAATCTTGCAAGTCATACCATCAGTTATCTGTATCTGTGGCCTTTTAGGCGCATAGACATTAATAAAATTCTTTTGTAATTATTGATGTATTCTCAGATTTTCTTTCTTCATGAATCACTTTTTATTATTTTAATCCATTTCAACTAGTTTTTCTAATTTACTGTTCAGTTATGTATAAGTTTTTCTGATAAACACTTTTCTTAGATTTATGTTCTTCTATTCTTTTTCCTTTCCAATGTTTTGGATTTGTGCCCACTCTGATTTTTTTCATAATTCATATTTTTTTGTATCATTTATTTGCTTTGGAAAGGATGAATGGACTTTCAGCCATTTCTATTCTTTCTAAAATCTGATTTCTCACTTTCTCATTTAGCTAGCTAATTCTTTTCTTTGTTTTGTTTATTCCTCCCTCTTCTTGAAATGAAATCTTAATTCTCTTGTTTTTAATTATTTCTTGTTCTCTAATAAGTACATTAAAAGCTGTATGTTTTCTGAGGATTCATTAGCTGAGTCTTGGGATTTCATACCAAGTTCCTCTTGGTATTTTGCCCTAAATTTTAAGTTTAATTTTTATTTCCTTTTCTGTCAAACATTAGATAGAAGTATCTTAATTACTTAATTCTAGGATTATATATTTGTTTTTTATGTTTTTGTAATTTCTAGTTTTATTATTAGTTTTATTTATCTATCTAAATAGTTAATACCTATCTTATTAATTAAGTTCCAGTCTTCTGAGTCCATACTTTCTTCTTAGTCTGTTTATATAACTGTCCTAAAAAAGAAAAAGAAAGAAACTATTTCCTTTTACTCACATGATACTTCTGACACCACATGTGTGGATTTTCCCATACCAGGTAGTTCTCCAGTTCCTAGTAGACACTGGTGTGGTATCTTACAATTTAACTTAACTCTGATACTAACTGCCCAGAGTTAACACAGACACCATTGGTTAAGGGCTCAATCCCACAGGACAGCCTCCTACTACAGAAGCCAATTGTAAATCCCAAGTTGTCTCTGTATTTACGACTGACTGGCTGTAAATCAGAAGTTCAATACCCTCCTCAGCTTTAATAATTTGCTAGAAGGGCTCAGAAAACTTACAGCAACATTTACATTTACCAGGTTATTATAAAACATACAACTCAGGGACAGCCAAATGGAAGGGATACACAGGGAAAGTGTTTTTGTGCTGGTCTCAGCCTATCAGTAACCACCAGTGTTGTGGCTGGACCAGGTCTTGTGGTTCTTATTATGATTGCAAGATGTCCTTTAGTAATAACCATCAGGAGACTTTGAAAAGGTAAAGATTTATGACTCAGAGGACCTGGAAATTACACAACATACCCTGGGCCCCAAAGTGATGGCATGGGTATAGAGAGTGCACAGACCTAGTTTTGTTTCTGTTGAGGTTGAGAATGAGGGTCTAGGGTTTCTGAGCTCTTTGTTGTTGAATTTAAAATAAAAGCAGAAACTTAAAAGGTGGCAAGAAAAACAAGTGGTCCAAATGATTAGTTACTGAAATCAACCAAGATCTCTAAAACAAAGGAATCTCAGTGGAGGGAGGCAGCCTGTCTCCTTTATTTAGTGTGGCTTGTAATATGTTTGAGGTAGTAATCTTTGAAATGGATACCTCTTTGAAGTGGATGCCTTGGCAATCAAAGCTTAAGTCAGGCATTGCCTTCCAAACAAAAACAAAAACCTATCAAGACTTATACTCTAGCATAAGGTATGGAGAAGGGGTATGGAGCTTCCATGCTGTCTCTCAGCATACCACACTCCCAGCACTTGATACGTTCACTAGCCTAGAAGCTCTCTGAACCCCTTCAGTTAGGGTTTTTCATGAGGCTTCTTTATGTGAGCATGATTGATGAAATCATTGGACGTTAGTAATTTATTCATTGTCCAGCATCTTTGCTCTCTCCAGAGATGGGGAGATAGGGCTAAAAGTTCCAACCCACTGAGGGGCATGTGAGTGGCTCAGTCGATTAAGTGTTCGACTTTGGCTTCGGTCATGATCTCACTGTTCCAGAGTTCGGACTCTATATCAGGTGCTGTACTGACAGCTCAGAGCCTGGAGCCTGTTTCAGATTCTGTGTTTCCCTCTCACTTTGTCCCATCCACCACTTACACTCTGTCTCTCTCTTTGAAAAATAAGTAAACATTAAAAAAAAAAAGTTCTAACCCACTGATCACATGGTTGGTTCCCATGGCAACCAGCCCCCTCCTTAGGGGCTTTCCAAAATCCATTTCCTTAGCATAAACTTAGGTGTGGTTGAAAGGGACTTGTTGCCAAGAGTTTTAGGAGCTCTGTACCAGAGATCAGGAACCAAAACTAATTATATATTTTTTTAAAATATTTTTTATTTCTAGGAGAGAGAGAGAGAGACAGCATGAGCAGGGAAGGGTCAGAGAGAGAGGGAGATACAGACTCTGAAATAGGCTCCAGGCTCTGAGCTGGCAGTCAGCACAGAGCCTGACGCGGGCCCGAACCCATGAACCGCGAGATCATGACCTAAGCGAAAGTCGGATGCTTAACCGACTAAGCCACCTAGGCGCCCCTATATATTACTTATTGTATAACAATATCACAGGTTCTCTACTATGACTTTGGATTTATTAGTTCCTTTTTTTGTGTCTATCAATTTTTGTTTATTTCAGTGCTAAGTTTTCAGTTACATAGTCATGACTTATAATTTCTCTTATCTGAGTCAAAGATGATTACCCTGAGCTGAATTCATGAATTCACTGAGGTAATGGAAGTAATTAGAGAAGAGCTTATACAACCTTCTGTTGCCTCAGCAGTCTGTCGTCCTGCTCTGTTCTCACTGGGCCTCTTTTCCTATTATGATAGATAAACTTTATGTGCCTTTATCTAAAGCCAGTATCCCTACTTTTGTATTAAGTGCCACTCACTTCTCACCTGTTTAGGGACATTCTTGGAGCAATGTTCTGTTAGTCTCCTGCAACATCAGCTTGTTAGTATCTGTTATAATAATTTTCATCTTCACACAAATATGTAATTTCTCCCATCTTAAATGGATAAACAAATCTCTTGACACACATATTTTCCTCTTGATATGGCCCCATTTCTCTGCTACTTTTTACAGAAAAAGTCAAAAGAATTTTCCATGCTCCATATCTCTAGGTCATCTTTCAAATCTGTTTTAATCAGAACTTACCCTATTATGGGGCACCTGGGTGCCTCAGTCAGTTAAGTGTCCGACTTCAGCTCAGGTCATGATCTCACGACTTGTGAGTTTGAGCTACCATGTCGGGCTCTGTGCTGCCAGCTCAGAGCCTGGAGCCTGCTTCAGATTCTGTGTCTCCCTCTCTCTGCCCATACACCCTCCCCCAGACTCTCTCTCACTCAAGAATAAACTTGAAAAAAAAAAAAAAAAAAGAACTTATCCCCATTATTCCACCAAACCTATCTTGTGAAGATCAATAGTAACCTCCATATTGTTAAAGCCTTTGTTAAATTAAAAGTCACATCTCTCAACATTTTGACAGAATTGATTATTCCTCCTTAAAACACTTTCTTCACTTGCCTTCTAGAATTCCACATTCCCCTAATGTTTCTTCTTCCTCATTGGCTACTCCTGTTTAGTCTTCTTCGCTGGTTCCTTCTTATCTACCTGACGTCTAACTATTCAAGTGACCCAGGTCTCAAGCCTCAAACTTCCTTTTTCTTTTTTTTCCTTCCTTTCCTGTACATTTTGTATCCAAAGACTCCCCCTGGGTGATCTCATCAAATCCCATAGCTTTAAAAGTCATCATTGTCACAAATTTACATCTCTCGTCTAAATATCTCCTCAGAACCCCAAACTTTTACATATGCCTGCCTCCTCAACATCTTCTTTATAATATCTAATAGTTCAAAACCAAACTCTTGATCTTCTCTCTCTAGCCTACTCCTACTACAATGAGAAGTTCTTAGTAAATGGCACTTGTATTCTTCTGGATGCCCAAGCAAAATACTTAGAGTGCTCTTAGACTTCTGTCATATTACATGCCCAATTCATCATCAAATCCTCTTCATCATGCTTTCGGAATATATCCAGAATTCAGTGACATCTCACTTTCTCTACCCCTTCTTCCACAATCATCTGATCCAAGCCATGTAGATTATTGCTGTAGCCTCCTAGCTTCTATCCACCCAGCTTCTGTACTTTCCCACTGACTATCTGTTGTTTTAAAACAACCAGAATGATTGATTTTTAAACAAAAGTCAGATATTTTTATGCTGCTTCTTACAATTCTCCAGTGGCTCCTCATCTCAAATAAGTTAGAATTTTTTAAATGGCTAAGACTTCAGATTTCCTTGTCATTTTCTTTGAAACCAGGGAATATTTTTTCTCTCCCTCTGAACTGCAGGCTTTGGATGGTTACAGTTTTGTGAAGAGGTTTATCTCTAATCCCTGACATATTGTAAGTCCACGGCCTTATCTCAGACAATTTTTTTTTTAGACCATTAAGTTTCTTATGTAGACAGTTGAAGATATCATGTCCCAAGGGTAGCTGTGGCTTCAAAGTATGTTTACCTTTCTAGTTTCTGATTCTTTATTGTGGGCCCTATGGATCTTCTTTACTTTCTTTTAAGCTTGGCATACTTTTAGAAAGTTGTTTCTCATGTTTTATTCAGTATTAATTGGTGTTCTTCAGGAAATCTCATGCACCATTTATTCCACTGACACAATTATAACATACAACAGTGCCATTATACCTTCAGATTCCTCATGCCGTCCCTTTCTTGTCAACCCATTCCCCCTTCCTAACCTTTGACAACCAGTGACCTATTTTCTATTCCTACAATTTTGCCCTTCCAGAATATTATGTAAATTGAATAAAAATATATAACTTTTGTGGTCTGGCTTTTTTCATTAGTAAACTATATTTGAGATTTATCCCTACTGCTCCACAAATCAGTACTTTCTGTTTATTCCCGAGTACTGTTCCATTGTATAGGAATGGCAGAGTTTGTTGATTCATTCACCTTTTGAAGGACATCTGGTTTCCAAGTTTTTTTTTTTTTCAAATTTGTGTATAGTTGACACACAATGTTACATTAGTTTCAGGTGTACAACATAGTGATATAACAACTTATATGTTATGCTATGATCACCACAAGTGGAGCTATCATTTGTCCTGATACATCACTATTTTACAGTGTCATTGGTTATATTCCTTATGCTGTGCTTTTTAGTTACATGACTTATTCATTCCATTAACTGGAAGCCTGGATCTCCTACTCACCTTCACCCATTTTGCCCAACCCTCCACCTTCCTCACTGCTGGCAACCATCAGTTTGTTCTCTGTATTTATAAGTCTGATTCTGCTTTTTGTTTGTTTATTCATTTTTTTAAAGATACCACTTACTAAAATCACATGGTATTTGTCTTTCACACTCTTACTTATTTCACTTAGAATAATACTCCCTAGGTTCACTGATATTGTTGCAAATGCCACAGTATTATCCTTTCTTATGGCTGCATGATATTCTAATATCATGGCACCTGTCAAGTGCCTTTTCTGCATCTACAGAAATGATCATACGGTTCTTGTTCTTGTTCTTTCTTCTGTTGATGTGATATATCACATTGATTTGCAACCCAGGAATAAATTCCACTTGGTCACAATGAATGACTTTTTTAATGGATTGTTAGATTCAGTTTGCTAGGATTTTATTGAGGTTTTTTGCATCTATGTTCAGCAGAGATTTTGACCTGTAGTTTACTTCTGCGTGTCTGTGTGAGAGAGAGATCCTTTTTTTTCTTTCATAGTTTATTGTCAGTTTGGTTTCCATATAACACCCAGTGCTCATCCCAACAAGTGCCCTCCTCCATGCCCAATACCCCCCTTCCCCTCTCCCCCACCCCCATCAGCCTTCAGTTTGTTCTCAGTATTCAATAGTGAGAGAGAGATTTCTTTATTTGGTTTTACTATCAGGGTAATACTGGCCCCATAGGATGAATTTGGAAGTTTTCCTTCCTCTGTTTTTTGGAATAATTTGAGAAGAATAGGTATTAACTCTTTTTTAAGAGTGGTAGAAATCGCTTGTGAAGCTATCTGGTCCAGGAGGTCTTTTGTTTGTGGGGAGTTTTTTGTTTACTGATTCAATTTCATTGTTGGTAATCAGTCTGTTCCAGTTTTCTTTTACTCCCTGTTTTAGTTTTGGTAGATTGTATGTTTGGTAGTTGATATGTTAATTTGTATGTTTGTAAGGATTTATCTCTTTCTTCTAGATTCCCTGATTTGTTGGCACATAGTTTTTCATAATATTCTTTTATAATTGTTGGTGTTCCTGTGGTTTCTATGATTGTTTCTCTTTATTTGTGGTTTTTATTTATTTGGATCCTTTTTCTCTCTTTTTGAAAAATGTCTGGCCAATTTTGTTGCTCTTTTCTAAGAACTAACTCCTTGTTTTATTGATCTGCTATATTGCATTGTGGCCTTATCCTGTTCTTTCATTTAGGACAGATTCCTTTATCTTCTAATTTTGTCTGAGTCTCTGTGCATGTTTCTCTGTGTTAAGAAAGTCAGCTACATCTCCTGTTCTTGAGGCTAATGGCTTTATGAAGAAGTTTCTTTTATGCCCTGCGGTGCAATGTCTCCTGCTCCCCAGGGTCTGGTGCTTTGGGAAGTTTCTCCAGTGTGTGCTGCATGTGCTCTGCTGTCATGTCTTGGCTGCTTTATCCTTCATGTCTTGGCTGCTTTATCCTTCAGGCTACTCATTTGCAGAGGCTCTTCTTCCTTGCCTGTTGTGGGCAGTGTTGATCCCTGGCTTGAATGGGGTGGGGGTGCATTTTAACTAGGTATGCTCTGCTCTGCTTGTGAAATGAGACCTGTCACCACTGCTACTGGAACCAAGGTCTCACAAATTTCCTGGGTCAGGAGACACAGTGTTGACAGGGGTTTGATCTGGTCTTCTGTGAGAGGGGGCCCACCAAGGGAGACTGAGGCAAGCATGACTGGGAGGGGAGGTTCCATTCTAGCATAGTGGGAGGACTTGGTGTAAGCAAGTTGGGTAGTGAGTGTTGTTGCTGTGCTGGTTCCCCACAGGTGGTTTTGTGTTTATGCTGAGGGGTGGGAGAGGGAAATGGCACCTCCCAGTTCCTTTGTTCCTTGAGAGATCTCCTGAATACTGCCTCTCAACTAACTTCCCCACTGTGTGCTCCAGGTGCTTTTCAGATTGCAGTTTCCACACTCTGTCTTTTGGCTTGTGCTGCCTTTTCTCCAAGAGCAGCCCCAGTGTCCTCCAAGCTCTCCCAGAGTCATGTACACTGACCTTTTAAACTCCAGGCATTAACCCCTACTGATTGCAATAACTCTTGAAATCTGAGCCCTTTTGCTTTCCAAGCCAGTTGCTATGGGGATTCCCCATGTACATGCATTCCCCATGTACTCCTCTGTGTACTAGTCTGTCTTTCACTCTTGTCCATGACTATGGCTCACTCTCTATCTTCCTTGATGTGACCTCTTCTCTGCTTTTACATGTAGAGTGTGTTCTGCCAGTCTTTATGAATTTTTGGGGTACTTAAGATGACTTGATAGTTATATAGTTGTATTTGTGGGACAAGGTAAGCCTAGGGTACTCCTACTCTGCTGCCATCTTCCACCACTCTCTTCTTTTTAATTCTTTGAGGAAACTCCATACTGTTTTCCATAGTAGTTGGCACCAATTTACATATCCATCAACAATGTATGAGGGTTCATTTCTTTTTCTCCACATCCTTACCAACTCTTGTTATTTCTTGTCTTTTTGATTTCAGCCATCCTAACAGGTGTAAGATGGTAGCTCATTGTGGTTTTGATTTACATTTTCTTGATTATGAGACCTATTAGCCATCTGTATATCTTATTTGGAAAAATGTCTTTTCAGGTCCTCTGCCCATTTTTTAATCAGCTTGTTTTTTGTATAGAGTTGTACAAGTTCTTTATATTTTGAATATTAACCCCTTATTCAGTATATTATTTGCAAATACCTTCTCCCATTCAGTAGGTTGCCTTTTTGTTTTGTTGATGGTTTTCTTTGCTGTGCAAAAGCTTTTTATTTTAATGTAGCCCAGTAATTTATTTTTGTTTCCCTTGCCTTAGGAGACATATCTTAAAAAATGTTGCTATGGATAATGTCAGAGAAATTACTGCCTGTGTTCTCTTCTAGGACTTTTATGGATTCAGATCTCAAATTTAGCTCTTTAATCCATTTTTTAATTTTTGTGTATGGTGTTAAAGGTTCTCCAGTTTCATTCTTTTGCATATAGCTGTCCAGTTTTCCCAGCACCATTTGTTGAAAAGACTTGTCTTTCCCCCGTTATATATGCTTACCTTCTTTGTCATAGATTAATTGACCATATAAGTGTAGGTTTATTTCTTGCCTCTGTATTCTGTTCCATTGATATATGTGTCTGTTTTTATGCCAATACCATACTCTCTTGATTGCTGTGGTGTCATAGCAATCTGGACTATGTGAAATGGTGATATGTCCATCCGAATTTGTCTTTCTCAAGGTTGCTTTGGCTATTTGGGGTCTTTTGTGATTCCATAAAATTTTAGAATTATTTGTTCCAGTTCCGTGAAAAATGTTGTTTGTATTTTGATAGCAATTGCATTACATCTGTAGATTGCTCTGGGTAGTATGAGCATTTTAACAGTATTTGTTCTTCTAGTCTGTGAACATAGAATCCTTTCCATTTGTTTATGTCATCTTGAATTTCTTTCATCAGTGTTTTCAGAGTGCAGGTTTTGCCCGTTTGGTTAACTTTATTCCTAGGAACTTTATTCTTTTTGATATAATTATAAATGGGATTGTTTTCTTAATTTTTCTTTCTGCTGTTTTATTAGTGTGTAGAAATGCTACTGACTTTTGGGTATAAATTTTTTTGTACTGCAGCTTTATTGGATTCACTTATTATTTCTGGTTGTTTTTTGGCTTCTTTAGGATTTTCTATGTATAGTATCATGTCATCTGCAGATATTTCAACTTCTTTACCAGTATAAATACATCTTGAGTTCCTGATTTTTTGAAAAATGTAAATTAAGCTGCTATAATCTTTGGTGTACAGATGTTTGCCTGGACACAAGTGTAAATATGTAGAAGTATGACTGCTAGATCATATACTAAGTGTGTGTTTAACTCTATACAAAACAACCAAATCTTTTCATGATGGTTGTGCTGTTTTACATTTCCATTAGCAGTATGAAATTTTATTGTTTTCTTTTCCTGGATCTTGTTTCCAACCAGCATACTCTTTTTCAGTAGAATTTCTGGAACTTTATAACTCCAGATTTCTTTCCTTATATTCAGTAATTGCCCCTCCCTTTTTTTTTCCCTCTCCAAAATCCTCAACATTCCAAAAGTTTACAGAAACCTTTCATCATGTCATTGACCTGTAGCAATGCCCAAAAGATTATTAAGGTTATTTTCCTGGTATTTGCTTTGGATAGAAGAGTAAGTATGAGAAGACATGAGACAGGGTATAAAGAAACAAAGCAAACTGTGAAATAAAGTAAAGACAAGTAAACAAAGACAACTTGGTTTCTTGGTTGAAAACGGTAGGGAGAGGGGCGCCTGGGTGGCTTAGTCGGGTAAGCGTCCGACTTTCGCTTAGGTCATGATATCGCGGTTCGTGGGTTCGAGCCCCGCGTCGGGCTCTGTGCTGACTGCCAGCTCAGAGCCTGGAGCCTGTTTCAGTCTGTGACTCCCTCTCTGGCCCTCCCCTGCTCACGCTGTCTCTCTCTCTCTCTCTCCTAGAAATAATAAAAAAACATTAAAAAAAAAATTAAAAAAAAAAAAAAAAGAAAACGGTAGGGAGAACTAATGAAGATATCCATGGCTAGTACCTAGGAAGCATATGTAAGAGGCAAGGCAATTGGAGAAGTATGATCACTTTTCATTTTAATCCTAGACTTACCATGGATGTACTTTTGTTTCCATTTGTAAGGAGGTGTTGGCAAAGCTACAAAACAGTAGTTTCCAGGCATATACACCTAGGATTAGAAGAGTTTTACTACAAAGAAATAGCACAAGAGTATTTGGGAGTGCTAGAAGTGTTGTGTATCATTACTTTCATGGTGGGTACATGATTTGAGTCATTATAGATCTTTGTTCTCCTGTTTTGCACTTAAGTTGTCTTTTTAAACAATTTTTAAATGTTTATTTATATTTGAAAGAGAGAGAGCGAGCGGGGGAGGGGCCGAGAGAGAGGGAGACACAGAATCCAAAACATGCTGCAGGCTCTGAGCCTGATGCAGGGCTCGAACTCCCAACGGCGAGATCATGATCTAAGCCAAAGTCAGACCCAACCGACTGAGCCACCCAGATACCCCTCACTTAAGTTGTCTTGTACCCTCATTAACCTACTTACTTTTTATTGAGTGCTAGACATTGTAAAGAAAAATTATGAAAGTAATTTGAACCCTTGGGTGAATCTTCAGTAAAGGTTTTGGTTTGCTTTGTGGCTAACAATCTTGAATTACTTTAGTTTAGATTTCTTGGTTGAGTGGCTCAGGCTTCAAACCCTACCCAGACTGGTATATTGTTTTTCCCTTCTTCCTCATTTTTGTAGCCCTCAGGGTTCCCAGCCCTAAGTATAACTTTATAGCGGGCCTTGTTCTCCAGTTACTGCCCAAGCCTTATGAAATGCTCCAAAACACTGCATAGTTTCTCCACATCTCAGTTGTCTTTTCCTGAACTGTAGGACCTTTGTAAGTGGAAAAGTGGCTTGAAATGATAAGCTTATTTCTGTGAATTTGTGTGTTTTTCAACTTTTAGCCCACCAACTCTTTATTCCAATTGCAATTCTCCAATGTCTTCAGCCAGGTACTTGTAATATTTTGTGTAATTGTTCTCATCAGAATGGTTGGTTTAAATTACCTAGTCTTCTGTTAGCAGAAATGGATATGTAAGCTTTATGAACTGGCGTTCAAATTGAAATCTGAAGGATGAGAAAAAGTTAGTACCTCATGCAGAGTGGTTCACAGATGTCCAGCAGGCTCTGTTAGTTGTAAGTTGAAATTGGCTCTGTAGTTTTTCCAGAGCTAAAAGTAATTAGTATGTTTGGCAAACATATTAATCAGCTAAGCCAAGAAGGCTCATGGAGAAATCATAGATAAATTGGGGCCAGACGTGGAGTGCTTGTTAATGTCATGAGAAGCATATTGGATTTTATTCATTGTTTAATTTAGAAGGTGTTTAAAACTTTTAGGCAGAGATAACAAATCATGATCTGACTCAGAGTCAGATCTTAGAAAGTATTAAAGCTAAAGCTCTCCATGCTTTTTTTTTTTTTTTTGATGCACTATATTTGGTTTTAGTTAGTCTGGTGCAATATCGAAGCATCTTTAATTTTACCAAGGTACCCAGGTGATTTTGATCCCCACCAGTTTGAGAACCACTAGCTTAAAAAAGTTTTCTCTTCCCTTACTTTCTCAGTAGACTTTCATTATTCTTTCATCTCCAGTGGGTTGTTTTTTTTTTACACATTGGTATATAAGATCATTCTACACTAACAGAAACTGTAGGCAGCAACATATTACTGCAGCATGAAATCAGTTTAGTACGTTTTGACTGTGTGTGAGTGCGTATGTGTGTGACTGTGTACGTGTGACACAGTCTTCTTTGCTGTGTGACAAAGAAGAGATTAGGATAGCATAGAAAAAATAAAAGTGTAAATTCGGTTTAATGAAATTATATTTGTCCGATTATGTTGTGAAATGTAAGTAGATGTTATTATAAGTTAAATAATATTTGAAAGACATTGATGTAGGCCAGTTCTTTCTTTTTTTTTTTTTTTTAATGTTTTATTTATTTCTAGGAGAGAGGGATAGACAGCGTGAGCGGGGGGGGTCAGAGAGAGAGGGAGTCACAGACTGAAACAGGCTCCAGGCTCTGAGCTGGCAGTCAGCACAGAGCCCGACGCGGGGCTCGAACCCATGAACCATGAGATCATGTGAAAGTCGGACACTTAACCGACTAAGCCACCCAGGCGCCCCAGGCCAGTTATTTCTTATGGGTATTGGTTCCCTATACTAAGTCTTCCTCAGCTTACAGCTCCTGTCTCAATAAACTCATTGCAAGTTAAAAATTTCGCAAGTTTAAAATGCATATAATGTACTTACCAAACATCATAGCTTAGTCAGTTCTATCTTAAACATGCTCATAACACTTAATGGTAGTCTACAGTTCAGCAAAATTATCTAACATAAAGCCTATTTTATAATAAAGTGTCAAATACCTCGTGTAATTTGTTGAATTCTGAAACCAAAAAAACAGGATGGTTGTATGGGTACAGAATGGTTTCAACTATATCAGTTGTTTACCCTCATAATCATGTGACTGACTGGGAACTGTAGCTTGCTGCTGCTGCCCAGGATCATGGTAGTACTATACTTCCTGTATATTGCTATCCCAAGAAATTATTAAAATTCAAAATTTGAAGTACAATTTCTACTGAATGTATATTGCTTTTGTACTACCATAAAATAAAAAAAATTTAAGTGGAATGAATCATCATTATTTGGTTCTCATCTGTATATATTTTCATATATAATCTTTTCTACTATTTAAGCTCCCCTTCTGAAGTGACATCAGAAATTGTTGATGTTCTCTTATCTTTCAGACTTGCCTTCAAGGAGTGCAAATAAAGACTTATCTCCAAAAAAGAACACTTATGAAACAGAATTAGCCCAATGGGAAATGAATGCCAGGTTTGAAAACTGTGATCTTGAGAAGTCCAATTCCAGAGATTATTTGGAAGTCAGAGGCACATTGGAAAAGCAACAAGAAAATCAGGAGGAATATTTCAGGCAAGGGATGATCATATATGAAAAAATGTCCATTTTCAATCAGCATAATTACTTATCTCAGTATCCTAGGTGTCATTCTACTGAGAAACCCTATAAATGTAAGGAATGTGGAAAGGCCTTTAGACGAGCTTCACACCTAACTCAACATCATAGTATTCATACTGGTGAAAAACCCTATGAATGTAAGCAATGTGGGAAGGCCTTTAGTCGTGATTCACAGCTTATTCTTCATCAGAGACTTCATACTGGTGAGAAACCCTATGCATGCAAGGAATGTGGGAAGGCCTTTACTCAGAGCTCACAACTTATTTTACATCATAGAATTCATACTGGTGAAAAACCATATAAATGTGAAGAATGTGGGAAAGCCTTCATCCGTAGCTCACAACTCACCCGACATCAAAAAGTCCATACTGGTGAGAAGCCTTATGAATGTAAAGAATGTGGGAAGGCCTTTACTCAGAACTCACAACTTACTCTACACCAGAGGCTTCATACTGGTGAGAAACTTTATGAATGTAAAGAATGTAGAAAGGTCTTTACTCAGCTCTCACAACTTATTCTTCATAAGAGAATTCACACTGGTGAAAAACCCTACGAATGTAAGGAATGTGGGAAAGCTTTCATTTGTGGCTCACAGCTTTCTCAACATCAGAAAATTCATAATGGGGAAAAGCCATATGAATGTAAGGAATGTGGAAAGGCCTTTATTCGTGGCTCATTACTTATGCAACATCAGAGAATTCATACTGGTGAAAAACCCTATAAATGTGAAGAATGTGGGAAAGCCTTTATCCGTGGCTCACAACTTACTCAGCACCAGAGAATTCATACCAATGAGAAGCCCTATGAATGTAAGGAATGTGGAAAGACCTTTAGTCATGGCTCACAACTTACTCAGCATCAGAGAATTCATACTGGTGAGAAACCCTATCAGTGTAAGGAATGTGGAAAGGCTTTTAATCGTGGCTCACTCCTTACTCGACATCAGAGGATTCATACTGGTGAAAAACCCTATGAATGTAAAGAGTGTGGAAAGACTTTTAGTCGTGGCTCAGAACTTACTCAACATGAGAGGATTCATACTGGTGAGAAACCATATGAATGTAAGGAGTGTGGGAAGTCTTTTATTCGTGGCTCACAACTTACTCAACATCAGAGAATTCATACTGGTGAGAAACCATATGAATGTAAAGAATGTAGAATGGCCTTCACTCAGAGTTCACATCTTTCCCAACATCAGAGACTTCATACTGGTGAGAAACCCTATGTATGTAATGAATGTGGGAAGGCCTTTGCCCGTGGTTTACTTCTTATACAGCATCAGAGAATTCATACAGGTGAGAAACCATATCAATGTAAGGAATGTGGGAAGGCCTTTATTCGTGGTTCACAACTTACTCAACATCAGCGAATTCACACTGGAGAAAAGCCCTATGAATGCAAGGAATGTGGGAAGGCCTTTAGTCATGGCTCTCAACTTACTCTACATCAGAGAATTCACACTGGTGAGAAGCCCTATGAATGCAAAGAATGCAGAAAAGCATTTACTCAGAGCTCACATCTTTCTCGACATCAGAGAATTCATACTGGTGAGAAACCATATCAATGTAAGGAATGTGGGAAGGCCTTTACTCGTGGTTCACAACTAACTCAGCATCAGAGAATTCATATCAGTGAGAAAACTTTTGAATATAAGGAATGTGGGATAGACTTTAGTCATAGCTCACAAGTTTATATATGAATTATCTGGTTCTTTGTGATTAAAATAGAGAGCCTTTTCTGGTCATTAATCCATTGTCATCAAAGAATTCCTAAAATCTGAATAAGGGAGCATATTTGCCTCATAAAGTTCAGTATCAGTGAATTCTAATGGTAGAAAGATACTGTTAATGGAATCTATGTAGAAAAATCTATCATTACTGGAAACCTGTTAAACTTAAGCAAATTATAATAGGGTTCAGTTAATATACTAAAATATAGGAAGGCCATTAGCTGTAGAATATGTCTTTTTCAGCATTATCTTGACTCTACCACGTACTTTTCTTTGTGATATTTATCATAATTAACCTCTACTTTTGTTTAATCATTTGTAAGATAAGCCTAGAAATAATACCTTCCTTGTAAGATTCTTGGGTGTATTATGTGAGACATTTCATGTAAAGCTCTTAGAGCAGTGCCTTGAACATATCATATCACAAGTATTAGCTATCATTATTACTAGTATGATTTTAGAGAATTTGCATGAGAAGAGGACGCTAGGATTATAATGAATATTGAGAAATCTTTCATTAACCCTTAACCTTGACTGTTTGGGGAGTACTGTATGCTATAATGAATATCAGAAAGCTTTCACTTACTTCTCATGCCATATGCTGGAAGAGGAAATTCATACTATTAAAAATATCTTGTAGATTTAATCAGTAGATTGTTGAAGAGGAGTAAGGTGAATTGTAACAAAAGTCCAAAAACTCATATTTTCTATAATTTTTTGACCACAATTTAAGAATATTATTTGGAAATGAAAAAAGTGGACAGCCAAAATAAAATTTTTTACTACTATGAAATTTCGAAAACTTGAATGTACAGCTTTTGAATTAAACTAAAAGTAAACTGACATTACTATTTTGCGGTGAACATGATGACAGTCTGTCAGAGATTGCTATTTCCCTACCCAATATCCATTTTCCCTTCTTTAGAATTCTTGGCTGAAAAATTATCTTAGCCCCTCTTGCAGGTCAACAAGATGGAAGTGGTATTTGTTTGTACATATAGGACATTTAAGAATACCTTTTATTTTCTCTCTGCATTTCTATTTTCCTGCCTACAATGTGGACGTCTAATTTACATCTCTGATGATTTTATAGGGAATTTGAGAATGGTATCTGGGTACTAAGGATGATAGAGCAGATATACAGAATGAGTCTGTATCTGTACTGATTTTATGGACTAGCTGTACCAACTCTGGTCTGCCTGCCTCCTGTATTTCTTTATACAAAATTAAAATAAACTTACTTGTTCATACTGTTGTCATTCTGTTATTGACACTAAAATGTATAAAGTGTATAAAATTTTGTACCTGGAAGTAGAGTGCTATGGGTAAAAGAAATCTCAAGTATGGCATTGACTTGGTGCCACCAGTAATGAGAATCAACCCAGTTCAGGCTAGAAAACTAAATATTTTTGCTTTTATAGTCAGGACATTTGGTCAGACTCCTCCAGTCTGACTTAAAAGGTAGATCTTGGGGCGCCTGGGTGGTTCAGTCAGTTAAGTGTCCGACTTCAGCTCAGGACATGATCTCACGGTTTGTGGGTTCGAGTCCCGTGTTGGACTCTGTGCTGACAGCTAGCTCAGAACCTGGAGCTTGCTTTGGATTCTGTGTCTCCCTCTCTCTCTGACACTACCCTGCTCATGCTGTCTCCCTCTCTCTCTCTCAGAAATAAATTTTAAAAAACATTAAAAATTTTTTAAAGGAAGATCTTTTACCAGTTAAGGCTATAATATTAGTAGAAATGGTACAAGTGGTTCACGATGTGTATTGGGTGTTCTTTTGATAATGTCCTATGAAAGATACTCAAAGATACTCAATTACTGTAAATTCTTAAATTGCTGTATTCCAGCCACTGTCTTAGGGGTTTGTGATATAGCGATGAGAAATTGTAGCCAGAAGAGGTAGAATAATAAAAATTGTAGAATATGTTAGAACATAAGTGTTATGGAAGAAAGGTCAGTCAAAAGTACTTGAGCAAGATATGAAAGTTTATGAAGTAGACCATGGATAAGGAAAGATGTGAGTCAAGATTTGAAAATGTGAAGGAGTAAGTCAGTGGTTATCTAAGCAGCATTCCAAACAGGAAAAAGCTAGATCAGTGGCCCTACCGTGGGATAATGCTGCTGTACTTGAGTAACATCAAGGAAGCTATTGTTGAGGTCTGTGCAAGGGGGTGATTAATAGAGGAGGTTGGAGAGATAACAGCACCATATCTTGTAACACCTTGTAAATCATTGTGAGAACCTTGTATTTTATTCTGAGGGAAATGGGTAGGAAATTGAGCAGAGGATATTGTCTAACAATAATGTGAGATAAAAACAATAAATGTTAAAATTGTTAAAAACAATAATATCTAAGTTGATAAGAGGTTATGGTCTTGATTCAGATGAAAGATGATGGTGGCTCACATCACAGTGGTAACAATGGTAAGAAATGGTTGGACTCGAGATATATGACAAATGTGAGCAAGCAAGTTTTATTTAAGATTTAGATGTCAGGTGAGGTAGGGTGTCTGGAGTGACTTTGATTCACAAGTTTTGGTCTCAAACAGATGGAAAGATGGTATTCCTATCAGTTGAGATGGGAAAAGCTGCAATTCCATCAGGTTTGTTGGGGAAGGTTAGGAGTTCAATTTTGAATATGTTGAGTTTGAAATGTCTTTCAGACAAAATGATAATATTGATTAGGTACTTGGATGTTTTACCTTGTGCTATTCTAGAGATTATATTAATTTGGTACATATTGCCTATACTTACATAAAACCATAAGGCAGGATAAGATCATCAAGGACCTGAGTATAGATAAAGGAAAGAAGAACAAAGACGGATCCACAATGCCTTCTAATATTAAGAGTCCAAAGATAAAGGGACAGACTAGCAAAGGATGCTAAGAAGGACAGTGAGATGGAAGAAAAACCAAGATAGTGTGGCATTGCAGAAGCTAAATGAAAATCAAAGGAAAGATGATCAGTGGTTGCAGATAACATTAGCAGTTTACCTAATACTAGACTTGAGAATTGCCTATTGAACTTAGCAATATCAGTGTTATTATTGATCTTGAGTAGAGCAGGGGTATTTTTGTTTGTTTTGGATTGGTTGAATTAAAAACTTTTTTACAAAAAATAGAAATTGGAGACCATGAATATAGAGGCAACTGCTTGGAAGTGTTTTGCTGAAAAATGAAACAAAAAATTAATAATTTAATTTGCTTAATAAATAAAAGGTTAATAATTGGTGTGGCAATAGGAATAGGAGTGTGTTTATTTGCAGAATGGGAGAAGTAATACCATTTATGTATGCTCATTGGAATTATTCAGGTGAGGGGAATAGTTGATAACAAGTGGGAATTACTGGAGCAATGACCTTATTTATGTCAGTGAGAGAGGATCTAGATTTAGCAGATGACGGATTCACTTTGGATAATATCATGCAAAGTTTATTCCTGGCAATAGTACCGCAGAATATGGGCTGCTGGGAAGTAAGTAGATAGGTGGGGAAAGTTTTGGGAATTGTTCTTCTGATTACTTTTGTGATTCCTTGAGTGGTAAACACAGTCAGCTGAAAATATGGGGGATGAGAAGTTCAGGGTTCAAAAGAAAAAAAGGTAGGAAATAGTTGCCAAAGTGAGATATTTAATGTGTTTTATGTTTGCCTGCAACATTAAAGGGATAGAAAAGTACAAAAGGGTCAGTAAGCAAAAAGAAATCAGGCTTAAAACTACTCACACAAGATCTTTGACATTGTAAGTAAACAGTAGCAAATACTTGAAAGCCTTTTTGAGTTTTTCAGAGAAATGTACTACTGCTAATGAAACCCAGTCCTAGCTTGCAACAGCCTATGACTCAAATCCCCCAAACAATTCCCAAGCTTTGAAACAAATCCATCAGAAAATGACCCATTTGTGTAATATTTCCAAGGATATATATTTAAAACTGTGTATGTTCATATGCCTATATACATATATAGATCTATGTACATATATATCTATGTACACATATCTATATAACTAGAGTATAGTTTTCTCTTTTCATTTGCTTTTTAAAAATATTTTTTATATATATTAAGCCAAGGTTTAGAGTGATTCTTATGCAGACTGGAATGATTGCCACTATATGTAAATGAAAAAGTAAGGCAGGTTTTTTGCACTTACATATTTTAGTAATCATTCCAGTCTCTATTGCTTCATAACAATCACTCCAAAACTTGGCTTAAGATACAATGATTTATTTAGCTCACACATCTATAAAAATTTGGACAGGGCTTGGCAGCAATAGCTCATCTCTGATATATATAGCCTCAGATGGGGTGGCTAGAAAGGTCGGGGGTCGTTTGATGACTGAAGGCTGGAATCGTGTGAAGACTTATAAGCTCAGATGTCTGGAAGTTGATTCTATCTGTGTGCTGGACCTTAGGGTGCATAGCCAGAATACCTACAGGTGATATTTCTATGTGGCTGCTTAGCATGGTATCTTGGGTTCCAAGAGTGTGTCCCAAAGAACAAAGGAGAAGTGCATGTAATTTTAATGATCTAGCCTCAGAAATCATATAACCTCACTTGTGTCATATACCATTAGTTGAGGCAGTTACAGCTCTATGAAAGTGTCACATTGTAAGAAGAACTTGTAGGATAGGATATATTGTGGCCATGTTTGGAAAATGCAATATGCCTTAAAATGCTTCCATACCTAGCCTGGAAAGTTACATAATCTTGCTTCTGCCATTCTCTATTTGTTTAGTCAGCTACATCTTGATGGGAGAGTGTCATGTTGTAAGTAGAGCGTGTGGGGTAGGATATATTTTGGTGGGAATTGGGGGGAAATACATTCTGTCCCAGAGATCCTCTCCTATATGAAGTTGCTTCATTTTTATGGTGGCATATTATTATTATAGCTATATATTCTTTTAATGATATGCCATAATTTTGGCAGACTGCCAAAATTTTCATTTTTTTCTTAAGTGCTTGGCTACCCTGCTACGTACCAAGTCTCGCATTTTCTCTTGCCAGTTGTGGCCCTGTGACTAAGTGAAACATCAGAAGTGATAAATAATTTCCCTCTCATTGGCTCAACAATTTCCATAAGCGTATAGAAATAACTCCCAAAAAAAAAAATAACTCCCAATATACTATTATTTACAGTTAGTATAAATATTTAATGTGGCTATTAAAGGATATATTTTACTTCCAGTTCTGGACCAAGATGGAGTACAAAGAAATATGTAGCTATGGTAAAAGAGTGTAAGATGTAAGAGAACTCTGAAGAGTACCCAAAGTCTGGAGAGTATCCAAGGAAGGATAAATTTTGAAAGTGGACCCTATCTCTAAATCTTGGGTACAGATTGTATCACAGAAGGTGTGGTTTCAGTCCTACTGAATGGTGGAGAATTTTGGTGGGTGTGCCAGGGCTAGGGCTAATCTATACTTGTTAAGCAAGCAGGAGGCAAACCTTTGAAACACAATCAACTTGCAACAATAATAGTAGGAGACTTTAATATACCACCTATATCAATGGATAGATCAATCAAACAAAATCAACAAGGAAACAATGGCTTTGAAAGACACAGTGGACCAGGTGGAGCTACCGATCTGTTCAGAACATTCCATCCTAAAACAGCAGAATACACATCATTTTCAAGTGCACAAAGAATATTCTCCAGAATAGATCACATAGACTACAAAACAAATTTCAATAAATTCAAAAACATTGAAGTCACTACCATGCATCTTTTCTGGCCACAACACTCTGATATTAGATATCAACCACAAGGAAAAATCTGGAAAGGCCAAAAATATATGGAGGTTAAATAACATGCTACTAAACAATGAATGAGTTAACCAAGAAATCAAAGAGGAAATTTTTAAAAGATACATGGAAACAACTGAAAATGAAACACAACAGCCACAAATCTTTGAGATGCAGCAAAAGTTGTTCTAAGGCAGAAGGTTATAACAATACAGGCCTACTTCAAGAAGCAAGAAAAATCTCAAAACAACCTAACCTCCCACCTAAAGGAGCTAGATAAAGAACAAACAAAACCCCAAACCAGTAGAAAGAAGGATATAATATTAGAGCCGAAATAAATAGAAACAAAAAAAAAAAATAGAAGAGATCAGTGAAACCAGGGCCTAAAACTAACACTAGCCCCTTCGTTGGTGCGTACCTTAGAATACAGCCTATAGCTTCACAAATAAGTTCTTGATAGGACTTGTCTAATGACCCTTGTAATAAGCAGTTTCCCCTGCTTCCCAGAGCATTCCCTTTGTGTGGCCCTTCTATAAGACCCCCATGAATTTCATGCAAGACGCACGCCTTTTGATTTGAATTAGCCAATATCGCGTTAGCATTAGAACCCTAAAACAAACCACCTACAGACCCTAATAAAAACATGTGCCCTAGGTCCTGCTGCATTCTCTGCATTCTGCCTGGACCTCCCTGCTTGGCTCCTGGAGGCATGCTGTGTAACTCTTCCTGGACCTGTGAGTAATAAATTCTGTTTCAATTCCTTTTTGGCCTTTTATTGAACTCCAGCTCACCATCAAATATTGCAGTGCTCTACTTTATGAAAATTAATATAACAAAGTTAAAACAGAGATGTGCTAGTAACTTTCCCAGTTTTTATTTACCTAGAATATCTTAATTTCTGTTTCATTTTTGAAGGTTAGTTTGTCTAGATATAGAACATCTGTCAGGTTTTTTTTCCTCTTTCAGAATGTCAAATATATAATCTCATTTTCTTCTGTCTTCCACGGTTTCTGATGAGTAGTCAGCTGTTAATTTTATTGAAGCACCTTTGTATGTAGCAAATTGATTACCTCCTACTGCTTTCATGAGTATTTGCTCTTCAGTAATTTAATTGTGTAACTTGTCTCAGTGTTGATCCCTTTAAATTTATCATGCTTGCAGTGGATTGAGGGTCTTCAAAGTATATATTTCATGTCTTCATTAAGTTTGAAAGGTTTTGGCAGACATTTCTTCAAATATCTTTTCTGCCTTTCTCCTTCTGGGCTCCTATTATGCATATGTTAATATGATTGATGGTGTCATACTGCCCTTTCAGGCTCTTTTCTTTTCTTTTTTTTTTTTCCTTTTCTTTTTTCACATTCTTTTTGTTTCTACACTTCAGACCAGATCATTTCAATTGCCTTATCTTTAAGTTCACTCAGTTTTCTGCCTCCTCAGATCTGCCATTGAACTCCTCTAGTAAATTTTTCATCTCAGCTATCATACTGCTCAGCTCCAGAATTTCTTTTTGGTTTCTTTTTATAATTTCTATTTTTTTGATCAACATTCATTTTTGGAGGCACCTGGGTGACTCAGTCCATTAGACACCTGACTCTTGATTTTGGCTCAGGTCAGTTCATGAGATTGAGCCCCATGTCAGGCTCTGTGCTTCAGATTCTCTCTCTTCCTCTCTCTCTGTGCCTCACCCACTTGCATGTGTGCTTTCTCTCAAAAATAAAGAAATATAAACATTTTTAAAAACCTTCGTTTTCTTGATTTCCTTTAGACTTTTGTCCAGTGTTTTACTGAGGTCATTTAGCATATTTTGGAAAGCTCCTTTAATGTATTTGACAGGCAATTTCAGTGTCTGGGTTTCTTCAGTGATAGTTTCTGTCAAATTCTTTTTTTATTGGGGTATCTGGGTGGCTTAGTTGGTTGAGCGTCCAGCTTCAGCTCAGGTCATGATCTCATGGTTCCTGAGTTTTCGAGCCCAACATCAGGCTTGCTGCTGTCAGCATATAGCCCACTTCAGATCCTCTGTCCCTCTCTCTCTCTTTCCCTTCTGTGTTCTCTCAAATATAAACCTTTTTTTTAAGTGTTTTTTTTTTTATATATGAATGGGACTTTCCTTTTTTTTATGCTTTGTAATTTGTTGTTGAGATCTAGACATTTTGAGTAGTATAATGTTGTAACTCTGGAAATCGTTTTCTTCCCCTTCTTGGGGATTTCTGATTTGTATATGTTGAGGACTGAAGCCATCCATTTATTTAGGGACTTCTCTAAATTATTTTTGCAAAGTGTGTTTTCCATATTGTCACTGAAATTTCTGTTATATTATCTCTGAGGTCAGGCAGAGATATTGATTAAAATTGAAATCCAGGGGTGCCTAGGTGGCTCAGTTGTTAAGCATCTGATTTTGGCTCAGTGATGATCTCATGGTTTGTGAGTTTAAGTCCCACATCAGGTGAACTCAACCCTTGCTTCAGGAGAGCTCAAGACTTGCTTAGGGTGAGCTCGTGCCCTGTATCGGGGGAGCATGAGCCCCACTTCAGGTGAGCACGAGCCCTGCTTCGGGTGCACTCAAGCCCCACTTGGGTGAGACTTGCTTTTCTCTCTCTCTCTACCCCTTGCTCACTTGATCCCTCTCTCTCTCAAAAAAAAAAAATCAAACTTGAGAAACAAAATAGATGAACATATGGGAAGGTGGGGGAAGAGGAGAGAAAGAAACAAACCACAAGAGAGTCTTAATGATAGAGAACAAACTGAGGGTAGATGGAGGGAGATGGATGGGTAAGGGGAGTTAAGGAGGGCCCTTGTTGTGATGAGCACTGTGTATTGTATGTAAGTGATGAATCACTGAATTCTACTCCTGAAACTAATACTGCTTTGTATGTTGGCTAAAATTTTAAATTAAATAAAGTCACTATCCATAGTAAAAAAAAAAAAAAAAAAAGCTTCAATCTAAGTATATATAACAATTATTTTTTTATATTTTATTTTATTTTTAAAATTAATTTATTTTGGGGGCACCTGGGTGGCTTAGTCGGTTAAGCATCTGACTTTCGCTTAGGTCATGATCTCGCGGTTCGTGGGTTCGAGCCCCACATCGGGCTCTGTGCTGACTGCCAGCTCAGAGCCTGGAGCCTGTTTCAGTCTGTGATTCCCTCTCTCTCTGACCCTCCCCTGCTCACACTGTCTCTCTCTCTCTCCTAGAAATAAATAAAACATTTAAAAAATAAAAATAAAAAAATAAAATTAATTTATTTTTAAATTTACATCCAAGTTAGTTACCATATAGTGCAATAATGATTTCAAGAGGAGATTCCTTAATTCCCCTTACCCATTTAACACATCTGCCCCCACAGCCCCTCCAGCAACCCTTTATTTGTATTTAAAGAGTCTCTTCTGTATTTAAGAGTCTCTTCTGTTTTGTCCTCATCCGTGTTTTTATATTATTTTTGCTTCCTTTCCCTTATGTTCCTCTGTTTCATATCTTAAATTCCTCATATGAGTGAAGTCATATGATATGTAAATATGATAAGTATTAATAAAACAATTATAATCATATACACTGTCTTAGGTTGGGTTTCTATAAAACAGTACCATAGACTGGTTTTCTTTTGTTTTTTGTTTTTAAGTCTTTATTTTTGAGAGAGAGAGAGACAGAGTGTGAGTAGGGGAGGGGCAGAGAGAGAGAGACACAGAATCTGAAGCAGGCTCCAGGCTCTGGGCTGTCAGCTCAGAGCCCAACGCAGGACTCGAACTCACAAAACACAAGATCATGACCTGAGCCGAAGTCAGATGCTTAACTGACTGAGCCATCCAGGTGCCCCAGACTGGTTTTCTTAAGCAAGAGAAATTAATTTTCTTAACAGCTCTAGAAGCTGGAATTTGGAGACCAGGTTCCCAACATGGTCAGTTTCTGGTTAGAGCTCTTTTTGTAATGAGAGCTCTTTTATTGGATTGCAGATGGCTGCCCTCTTGCTGTGTGCTCACATGACCACTTCTTTGTCCAAATGAAGAGAAAGAGTATATAAGCTCTCTGATGTCTCTTATAATAAAACCACCAATCCCATCATCAAGGTTTGTTCCTCATGCTTTTTTCTAATCCAAGTTATCTTCCAAAGGCCCATCTCCAAATACCATTACATTAGAGGTTAGGACTTCAAAATGTGAATTTGAGGGGCACACAAGTCTATAATATGCATCTAACAACGGAACTGCCAAATATTATTAAGTAAAAAGTGACAGCACTGAGCACACAAATAATTATACAATAGTACCTAGAGCCTTGAATACTCCACTTTTAATAATAAATAAAACAATGAGTCTCTAAATTCTATACTGAAGCTAATATTACACTGTATGTTAAGTAACTGAAGTCTAAATGAAAACTTGAAAGCAAAACAATGAATAAAACAATGAAAAAGAAGATCAATTAGGAAATAGAGGACTTGAACAACACTATGAGTCAATAGACCTACAGAATACTCCACCCATTGACAGCAGAACACTGATTTTTTTCTCAAGTGCCCATGGAACGTCCTCCAGGATAGATCATATAATAAACCACAAAACAAGTCTTAATACATTTTAAGAGAATAAAATGTATCACATATCTTTACCAATCACAATGGAAAGAAACTAGAAATAACAGGACAGTGGGAAAGTTCATATATATGTGGAAATTAAGCAATACACTGTTTTTAAAGTATAACTAATATACAGTTAGTTCTGTTAGTTTCATGTGTACAGCAGCATGGATTCAACTATATACATTTCTTAGTGCCTACCGTGGTAAGTGTAGTAACCATATAACATTATTATAATAGTATTGACTATATTCCTTCTGTTATACTTTTCATCTCTATTGTGACTTACTTATTTTATTACTGAAAATTTGTACCTTTTAATTCCCTTTATCTATTTCATCCACCCTCATCCTCACACCAACCTCCACTCTAGCAACCAGAAGTTCATTCTCTGTTAAGAGTCTGTTTTGTTTTTTTTTAGTTTTGTTTTTTTTTTTTGAAACAACACATTCTTTAAAAAACACTGGATTAAATAAGAATTCCAAAAATTGAAATTAGAAAATAACTTGAGATGATTGAAAATGAAAACACAACATACCAAAACTTATAGAATGTAGTGGGCCCAGTGGAGTGAAACTAGAAATCAATAGCAGGAAGCATCAGAGAATAAATCACAAAGAAAATCACAAAATATCTTGAGACAAACTGAAAAACACAATGTACCGAAATTTACAGAATACATCCAGATGAGTGCTAAGAGAAGTTTATAGCTGTAAACATTTACATTAAAAAAAAAAAAGAAAGATCTCAAGTCAATAACCTAACTTTACACCATATGGAATTAGCAAAAAAGAATAATTTAATCTGAAAGCTGTCAGAAGAATGGAAATAGTAAAGATTAGAGCACAGATAAAACAATATAAAATAAAGATCAGCAAACCCAGAAGTTAGTTCCTTGAAAATAACAGCAAAATTGACAAACTTTTGGCTAGATTGACTGTTAAAACAGAGAAGAGAGAGAACACTCAAAGTACTAAAATCAGAAGTGAAAGTAGGGACATTACTAATTTTATGGAAATAAAAAGGATTATAAGAGAATGCTATAAATAGTTGTAGGCTAAGCAATCTGATAATAATGAAATGGACAAACTCTTAGAAATACATTCCTAGAAATATATAAACTACAAAAACAACCCAAGAAGAAATAGAAAAATATGAACAGACCTATAAACAAGAAAGGAAGTTAAATCAGTAAGCAAAAGCCTCCTAAGAAAAGCCCAGGTCCAGGTAACTTCATGGTGAATTTTTCCAAACATTTAAACAATTAACACCAATACTCCTCAAACTCTTCCCAAAATTTGAATTAGAAGGATCACTTCCAAACTCATTGTATAGGTGAATATTACCTATCTACTAAAAGCCAAAAAATAAAACAAAAAAACAAAAAACACCACCATAAGAAAAAAACTATAGGCCAGAATCCTTTGTGAATATAGATGCAAAGATTCTGAACATAATCCTAGCAATAATAATATTCTAGTAAATTCAGCAGCCTAGTAAAAGAATTATACACTATGATCAAATGGAATTTATCCCAGTCCTGTGAGGTTGATTGAACCTATAAAAATCAATGTAATGTGCTACATTCATACAATGAAGAGAAAAACTATATGATCATATCAATTTATACATACAGAAATGTGTCAGAATAAAAATTATGCATCTTTTAGAATAAAATATAAGTGTAAATCTTTGTGACCTTTGATTAATGGTTTCTTAGATCTGATACCAAAAGCATAAGCAACAAAAGATAAAATAGATACATTAGGAATTTTTTAAATTAAATTTTTTGTTTACAAGAGACAACCTACAAAATGGGAGAAAATATCTGCAAATAACATATCTCATAAGGGACTTATCTTAGTCCTTCTAGGGTAATATAAGAATTACTGTAGGGGTGCCTGGGTGGCTCAGTCAGTTAAGCATCTGACTTTGGCTCAGGTCATGATCTCATGCTTTGTGGGTTCGAGCCCCGTGTCGGGCTCTGTGCGGACAGCTAGTTCAGAGCCTAGAGCCTGCTTCAGATTCTGTATCTTCCTCTCTCTCGGACCCTTCCCTGCTCACGCTGTCTCTCTTTCTGTCAGATATAAATAAAAATGTAAAAAAAAAAAAAAGAATTACTGTAGCAGGGGTGCCTGGGTGGCTCATTGGTTAAGCATCCAAGTCCTAATGTCAGCTCACATCTTGATCTCAGAGTTGTGAGCCTAAGCCCCATGTTGGACTCCACTCTGGGTATAGAGTCTACTTAAAATCAAAATATAAAAATAAATAATTACCATAGCTGGGTGGCTTATAAACAACAGAAATTTATTGTAGTTCTGGAGGCTGGGAGGTTCAATATCAAGGTCTACAGATGTATGTCTAGTAGGGCCTGCTTTCTGATTATAGTTAGAGGCAAGGGGTCACTCTGGGGCCTCTATAATAAGGGCACTAATTTCATTCATGAAAGCTTGCCCTCATGACCGAATCATTTCTCAAAGCATCCCCGTTCCCTCACCCCACCCCCCAATCAAATTGGGCTTTAGGATTTGAAGTGTGAATTTGGGTTGGGTGGGATGAGGGGAGGCAATACAAACTTCAAACCATAGCAGAAATTGTGTTCAGAATATATAAAGAATGAATACATGAAGCTCAACAATATGATAACCCAGTCATTATAGTGAATATTTGTGTTCTCCCCAAATTCATCTGTTGAAATCCTAACCTCCAATGTGATGCTCCATGTGCAGCATTTGTGAGATATTTAGATCACAAAGGTGGATCCCTCATGAATGTGATAGTGCCTTTATTAAAAGAAGCATGGAGGTGCGTCTAGGTGGCGCAGTCGGTTAAGCGTCTGACTTCGGCTCAGATCATGATCACACTGTTCGTGGGTTCGAGCCCCACATCAGGCTCTGTGCTGACAGCTCAGATCCTGGAGCCTGTTTCCGATTCTGTGTCTCCCTCTCTGATCCTCCCCTGCTCACGCTCTCCCTCTCTCTCTCTCAGAAATAAATAAAACATTTAAAAAAATTACTATTAAAAAAATAAAAAGAAGCACGGAGATGACTTCTTTCTTGACCATATGGATACAACAAGAAGATGGTCATCTGCAAACCAGGGCCTTGGTCTTAGACTTCTAGCCTCCATAACTGCAAATATTTAAGTCACCCAATCTATGGTATTACAGCAATCTGAACCGACTGAGACATCAATTTAAAAATTGGAGAAAAGGCTGCCCAGACGTGTCCAGGTTGGCAGCCCGGTGACTCCTAGCTGGCCTAGATGCGTGCTGAATGGTGGAGAGGGCACAGGGAGGGCGCCCGGAAGACGCGGGGCAAGGCGTTCTTCTTCATTCTCTTCATTGTATGAATGTAGCACATCACGGGGCCTGCGCCCAGGATGCTGGGAGCCACGAGGGGGCCTCTGAAGGTGCCCTCCACACGCCTCCCCCGTGACCAAACTACAGCAAGATGTGGAAGACGCAAAATCTGCCAAAATGCTCGCTGGAGAGAGGGAGCAAAGTTGGCTCAGCCCACTCAGCGGCTGAGAATGGTTTGGAGGAGGAGAAAGATCTGCAAGTCGCCAACAGCCCAGCCCCCTATATCCCATCCTGCGAGGCCGAGACCGCAGACCAGAAGAGGATCATTTCCTTGCCGTCAGAATCTAGTTTTGATGGTGCCTCTGTAGCAAGTGATAAGAACGACTGTAAAACAGAAAGCAAAAATGAATCTAGGATGGACAGGAAAAAGTCTTCATCTTCTAGCCAGTATAATGCCAACAGGCACTTCCGCAAGCTGTTTCTTAATGTCCCAACTGAGGAACCATTGAGGCAGAGTTTTACCTGTGCTCTACAGAAAGAGATATTATACCAAGGGAAGCTTTTCGTATCAGAAAACTGGATTTGTTTTCATTCCAAGGTCTTCAGAAAAGACACTAAGATCTCAAAAAAAAAAAAAAAAAAGACACTAAGATCTCTATTCCAGCTTTCTCTGTCACCCTAATAAAACCAAAACTGCCCTTCCGGTGCCAGATGCCCTGATTATAGCAACAGTCACAGACGGTACATATTTGTCTCCTTACTCTCAAGAGATTGCACTTATAAACTACCAAAATCTGTATGTGGACACTTAGAAAACACAAGTGTTGGAACAGTCCCAACCTGTCTTCTCTTGAAAAGTTTCCGGGCAGACTGCCCTTCATCTCTGCCTCTGGATTTCCATGAAGAATTCTCAGATCTGGGTGGAGTAGTTCGACAAAGAAGGCAAGACATGGAAGGATACAGCAGTTCTGATTCCCAGACTCCTGAATCTGAGAACTCTCAAGATTTCCACGTGACAGAATCCCAGACAGTTCTTAATGTCTCCAGGAGAGAAACTAAACCAACTCAGGGAGATGCCCATGTGAATAGAGTGCCTGAAGGAAAAGTCAAGAGTCTCCCTGTACATGGTCAGTCAGAAACCATTGGAATCTTAAAGTAAAGCCTCAGACATGTTCGACTCTCCACCATATTCTTATATTTTATGCAGTTGTGGTCTGTGCACTAATCATTTCGACCTTCTACATGAGATACAGAATTAATACTCTGGAGGGGAGGCTGGGGTCACTAACCTCCACTAATGAACAGATAGCACCGTCTGGCCTGGGGTCACAAGCACAGTTAAATGTGGAGGTCCTTTGCCAAGAGCTTAGAGCTAACATAATGAAATTAAAAAAGATACAAAACAACCCACAGAAGCTGCTTGAGAATGGTGACTGACGGACCACGTTGTATGGACCAACATGATACCTCGAGCTTCTGTTTGAAGAAGGTGCTCCCCTAGTTAGTGTGGTGGAGCAGCCCCTGATGGCCCGAAGAGCGAGCTGACGGGCGTCCCCCACCATGTTTGCACTTGGAGGTCTCCAGCTCAGGAAAGGGAGGAAGGGAAATAATTTTGGTTCCTGTGCAATAAACATGGACCCTGCCTCTCTGAGGAAGTTTTCAGTGCTGCTGCCTGAAGAAAACAGACCCATCTCTGGAGGTCTCAGGAAGGGCCTTGGTGGACAGTCTCTCAGATGATTGTCGTTCTGCAGTTAACCTGACTGTCAGGCAACACACTCTGCTCCATGCCTTTTCAGTCCCTACCCTCTTTTCTCTCCTGTACACTCCTCTGAACCAGCCTTCAAACTAAGGGATAGATCATGTGCCAGCAAACTTGATACGAGCCTTTCAAGTATTAGCCAGGAGTCTCCAAAAAATCAAGAAATAGCTCAAATGGACAGACTTGCCTCAAACGACACCAACATATTTCTCCTTTCCTCCATCCTCTGTTCTGTTTTGCTTTAAATCACCCGTGTTTCTTCTCAGTTGAGTACCAACAAGAATATCAGAGTGGATTAAAATATGCCACATGTGTTGTGTTTTGCTCAATAATTGGACTGATCGGCACCCACCCCAGATCAAGAATCTGTGACACACGTGACTCAAGTACTAAATTAAGTTTCTCCGCAACCAAAACTAATCTTTAAACCAAAAAGTACCATAGTGATTGGATACTGGATGAAAAACACTGAATTCATAAATGTATAGGTGAACTATGTTAGTTTTGAAACAGGATGTCCATATTGAACCCTGAAGCCCATTTCAGCATGACTAAAATAAAGAAGTAACTGGTGGTTTGCTAAAAAATAAAAATAAATAAAAAATAAAAATTGGAAAAAAGATTTGAACAGGCATTTCTCCAAATATACAAATGGCCAATAAACACATGATTTGTTTGTTTGTTTGTTTGTTTTAGAGGGAGGAGTAGTGGGGGTCAGGGGGAGAGGGAGAGAATCTTAAGCCATGTCCATGCTCATTGCTGAGTCCGAAGTAGGGCTGGGTCCCATGACACTGGGATCATACCTGAGCCAAAATCAAGAGTCAGATGCTCAACCAACCTAGCCACCCAGGCATCCCCCCTTTTTTTGCCAATAAAGAAAAAGGATGAAAGGATCACATGAAAGGATGGTCACCATCATTAGTCATTAAGGAAATGCAAATCAAAACCGTAAGTAGTAGTACTTCACACCCACTGGGAAGGATATACTCTGAATGATGTACAATAACAAGTGTTGGTGAAGATATGGGGAAGCTGGAACCATCATACCCTGGTGTTGAGAATGATGAGGTCACTTTGGAAAACACTTGGCAGTTCCTCAAATAATTAGACATGGAATTACCATATGACTTAGCAAGTCTACTCTATGATACATATACAAAAGAAATGAAAACATACGTCCCTGCAGAGCTTCATACACAAATGTTCATAGCAGAAATATTCATATTCAAAATGTGGAATTAATTCAAATGTCCATCTATTGATGAATGGATAGATAAAATGTGCCATAGCCATACAATGGAATATTTTTTGCCAATAAAAAGGCATGAAGCTTTTACCATATGACCCAGCAATCATGCTTAGTGTTTACCCAAAGGAATTAAAAACTTATGTACACACAAAAGCCAGCTTACAATGTTTATAGGAGCTTTATTCATTAATGCCAAGACTTGGAAGTGCACAAGATGTCCTTCAGCAGCTGAATAAATAAACTATCATATGTCCAACAATGGAATATTATTCAATGATAAACAGAAATGACGTATCAAGCCTTGAAAAGACATGGAGGAAACTTAAATGCATGTTACTAAGGAAAGAAATCAGTCTGAAAAGAAACAACATACTATATTATTTCGATTACATTTCTCCCTCTCCCTCTGACCCTCCCCTGTTCACGCTGTCTCTCTCTCCTAGAAATAAAAAAACAAAACAAAACAAAAAAACAACAAAGTGGGCAGCAGAGAGCCCCACACAGCACTAAACTCATGAACCCTGAGATCATGACCTGAGCCAAAGAGATACTTAACTGGACTGAGCCACCCAAGAGCCCCCTGAATTGTCCTTTTTAAGGGTGAGTTTTGTTGTGTGTGGATTATATCTTAATAAAAATAGATTAGAAGCAAACAGTGTGCCTCATTTAAAAGTCTTACACGGGTGCCTGGGTGGGTTAGTTGGTTAAGCGTCCGACTTTGGCTTGGGTCATGATCTTGCAGTTCATGAATTCGAACTCTGTGTCATGCTTTGTGCTGACAGTTTAGAGCCTGGAGCCTGCTTCAGGCTCCCTCACTCATGCCCTGCCTCCCTCACTCATGCCCTGTCTCTCTTTCTCAAAAATAAATAAAAACATTTTAAAAAGTCTTACAGCAGTTTACTAATTATCTCTCTATAAAAACACAGCTCAAAGAATTATATAATCTTTTCCCCTTATTCCAGTATCCTCAGGTATCCTTGACATGATCCCATCCCATTCACAAAAAATAATGGTAGCAGTGAAATAATTTTGTTCTTGTATTTTCCATCAGACTTCTAGTATTTCATTTTGAAGACTGGTATTAAAGTTTTATGAACAGCTTCAAGCCCCAGATTTTTCTTTGTATAATACGGGTGTGAATGAAATCCCTTTCTCACAGTATTACTGTAAACACTAAATGAGAATATGCGTTTGCTTATCTCTTCTCAACAGCACCAATGTGTTGAAACTCACAAATCAGACTGGTAATGGCACATCACTTCCCTTGCTGCACAGGTTTATCATATATGACCTATATAATTGTCTGTGTGTTAGAGGATGGATGATTTTCAGTGTATGTTTCTTCATGAGAATCTACTCAGATCAGGAGACAGATGCTGATAGTCATTTACTGGAGGTTTTTAAACATGATTTACCCTTATTCAATATTAAAAAAAATTCACCGTGGGGTGAGAAGACTGTAGGCTTAATGAATACACAAAGGTCTTTTTCCATCTAAGAGAAAGAAAGAGAGAGGGAAGGAGAAAGCTTCAGTTTCAGGCCAGGTTCTCATAAACAAATAAATATATTTAAAATACAACTTTTGAAGTGCTCTGAAGGAAACAAATATGATGCCTAATAAATAGTGGAATAATAACAAATTAGAAAAATAGTGGGAATAATAACTGGTCAGAAAATAAAACTGTTGTGTTTTTGTTTATTTTTTTTTGAGAAAGTAAAGGCCAGTGTGTTAGAATTATAGTCATGCTCAAAAACAAGAAGACAAAGTATCACCACTCACAAAACTGAGAAGTCTTTGAGAGATTGAATAAATATAAAATTAGATTGAAGAAAGGAGTGCCTGGATGGCTCAGTTGGTTAAGCATCTGACTGTTGGATTCAGCTCAGGTCATGATCTCACAATTTCACGGGTTCAAGCCTTGCACTGGGCTCTGTGTTGGCAGCGCAGAGTCTGCTTGGGAGTCTCTCTCTCTCCTTCTCTCTGTCCCTCCCCCACTCATGCAGTCTCTGTCTCTCTCAAAATAAATAAATAAACTTTTTAAAATTTTTATAAAATTAAAGAGGTAAATGGCAGCTCAGACTATCTTCCACCATACTATATTAACACCACAAAAGGCAGGCCCTCAAGAGTATCCCATAACCAGAATGAATGGAGACTAAAGTAGGAGGTGGCTCAGTCCAAAATCAAGGGAAGGATTAATTTGGAAAGCCCAGCAGGTGTATCTTGGCCTGCTGACCTCAGTGTATATATCTGTTCACAAACACACTTAAATATAGATAGCAGCCCACTCAGAATCGACAGAAGTGTCTCTTCCCAAAGAGTTATAGAAAATGAAAAATAGAAGGAAATAAAAATGAGTTTAAAAATTAACGAACTAGAAAGCATAGCTACAAGAATGGACCAATAGAGACAAAAGCTTTTTTGACTTTTCATTTAGTCTCTTCATTAAGAGACTAATGAAGCACAGTTGACCCTTGTATGAAATGGGTTTGAACTGCATGGGTCCACTTATACACAGATCTTTTCAGTAACTAGGGTAGAGTACTGTTAAAATATTTTCCCTTCCTTATGATTTTTTTTCCCTTGGGGCACCTGTGTGGCTCAGTCAGTAGTGTGTCCAACTCATGATTTTGGCTCAGGTCATCATCTCATGGTTCATGAGTTTGAGTCCTGCACTGTTAGCATGAATCCTGTTTGGGATTCTCTCTCTCCCTCTCTCTTTGCCCCTTCCCCACTCACGTGCATGCACGTGCTCTCTCTTTCAAAAATAAATAAATATTCCTTAGGGGCGCCTGGGTAGCTCAGTCGGTTAAGCGTTTGACTTCGGCTCAGGCCATGATCTCACGGTTCATGGGTTCAAGCCCCATGTCGGGCTCTGTGCTGACGGCTGGCTCAGAGCCTGGAGCCTGTTTCAGATTCTGTGTCTTCCTCTCTTTTTTTTTTTTTTTTTTTACAAATAGTTTATTGTCAAATTAGTTTCCACATAACACCCAGTGCTCATCCCCACAAGTGCCTCCTCCATGCCCCCCCCTCCCCCCCACATCCACCAGTCCTCAGTTTTTGTCAGCATTCAAGAGTCTCTCATGGTTTGCCTCTCCCCTTTCCCCCACCATTTCTGCCCTTCTTCTCCCCCTTGGTCCTCTGTTAAGCTCCTCCTAATCCTCCTATACGTGCACACATATGATATTTGTCTTTCTCTGCCTGACTTATTTCGCTCAGCATAACACCCTCAAGGTCCATCCATGTTGCTACACATGGCCAGATTTCACTGTTTCTCATTGCCATGTAGTATTCCATGGTATAGATAAACCACATCTTCTTGATCCATTCATCTGTTGATGGACACTTAGGCTCTTTCCATGTTTTAGCTATTGTGGAGAGTGCTGCTATGAACATTGGGGTACATGTGCTCCTATGCATCAGCATTTCCGTATCCCTTGGGTAAATTCCTAGCAGTGCTATTGCTGGGTCATAGGGGAGTTCTATTGTTAGTTTCCTGAGGAACCTCCACACTGTTTTCCAGAGGGGCTGTACCAGTTTACATTCCCACCAACAGTGTAGGAGGGTGCCCGTTTCTCCACATCCTCGCCAGCATCTAGAGTTCTCTGATTGGCTCATTTTAGCCACTCTGACTGGCGTGAGGTGGTATCTCAGTGTGGTTTTGATTTGTATTTCTCTGATGAGGAGCGATGCTGAGCATTGTTTCATGTGTCTGTTGGCCATCTGGATGTCCTCTTTGGAGAAGTGTCTGTTCATAGAAATAAATTTAAAAAAAAAGAGTGCAGGCAGGACTGATTGAAGGTTTCTTCTTTGAGAAATAATGTATTAGTGAAAAAGCTTTATTTTTAAAAAATAATCTTTTAATCATATTTTGTTTCCTATCCACCTTTGTTTCCATGCCTTTTATATCAACTTATATTTCATTTTCACCATTCAGGGTGAATTTTTATGTTTATTTGTAATAATATACAAGATATGGGCATGAATTGGGGGTATTTGCATTTTATATTTTTGAAGATCTTGCCAAATTACTCCTCAAAGAGGTTTTATTTACACTTTCCCCTTTGAGGGACAGTATATTTTACCTGTTCCTGGTTTTAGTTTTTTTATTGGTTTCCCCACACAATAAATATTAAGGCATCCAGAGAAACAGTGAAAGAGAGGGAAACACAAGGATCCTGCACCATTATTGGTGAGTGTGTGTCCCTCCTTCCCTTCTGGGGAGTATCTGACATTCTACTTCTTCAAATGAGGTTGTTGGTATTCCTGTCATATGATTTGTGGTTTTCCAGAAAGTTATTTAAAATGGCTACAATATCCATTCTGATAATCATTTTCTTTCTTTGAATCATATCTTTGTGTTTTTTTTTTAAAGTCCCAGAACTCTCCCATTTTACTACACTGAGAATACAAGTAGAGCTTTAGAAAAATTGTCTCCTTTTTTTCTTTGAATTCTGTTTCATTGAGTATCATTTGTTCTATTTGGTCTCCTTCTGTTAGATTCCTGGAGTGTTTTTATATATTTAGCAGTTTTTCTCTACCTGCCTGTTCCTTCTGATAAAGGTCTAGTTCTAGCTATCCAATATGGTTCCTACTGGTCTTGTACAGTTACTGAGCACTTGAAAGGTGGTCAGTGTGAATTAAAGACTGTAAAATGTCACAGTATTTTTGTATTTATTATGTGTTGAAATAATGAGATAGTTTATAAAATATCTTAAGTTCACCTATTTCTTTTTACTTTTTTAATATGGCAACTAGAAAAATTGACATTACATATATTACTCTATTGCTCATAATACATTTTTATTGGGAAGTGCTGATCTAGTTACTTCAGTATAGCTGAGAAGGAACCATCAGAAGTTGAAAACACTCCAGATAAAAAATGGCAAGAGCTTAAAGTTATTTTAAGTATTCTCTGACAATTAATGCAGTATTTTCTTTTTTAATTCAGCAGGGCTAGAGACATATGGAGAATTGCTTTAGGAACTGGGAAGTTTAAGTTCAGACTCTCTCTTTTGTATCCACTTGTCAGTCTAACAACTATGGCTTCCTGTTCAATACCTGGCTACATGGTGAACATAGCCCACTTCAGAGCTGTTTATGAGCACAGAATATAAGAAGCACAGTGACATTCCAGATCCTAGGGACCTATGACAAAAGTATTTAAGTACAGTATTTATTTCCTAAACTACTATAAGGGATTGAGCTATACTTCTATACATCTCCATCTAAAGGCTATTAATGAGGTAATAGACATGAAAGGAGGGCAATAACTTTTTTTAAAACAGCTTTTACTAATTTTCATTCCCCAGAGTGTGGTAGATAAGTGCTCTGCTTCATTCTTCCATCATATCCCCTGTTAATATTCTCAATCATGCAGGCATATAGGTCTGGGGCTTCTTTTAAGTTCTGACAGTGGCAAATAAGTTCTTTGATATTTTAATTGCTTATGTTTACATTTGACTTATACATAAGAAAAGTATAGTGAAAAAATCTAAGTCACCAAAAATAAAAATTATGCTGGACAGTGATTATAAACATAGTGACCAAGTTAATTTAGTCATACATCTTTTAATCCAGAGTTACTACATGTCAGTGTTCCTATGTGCTACATACCTGTCTTAAGTGAGTTTCAATCTCCTGTTTCTACCATAATGACTTCACATCATTTCCCTTCTCCAGTTCCTTTTCCGCTGCCCCCATACATTTTATAGAATAATAATAACAGCTAACGTTAAGCATTGCCAGGCACTAATATGTGTGATGATAATTCATACAATTCTATGAAAAAGAAATTATTATTATCTCCCTTTCCCATCTGAGAAAAAGGTCCAAAAGGATAGTAATCGGCCTATGAGAAATCTAGACATTTAAAAATGTTGGAAAGAACAGGGAAGTAATAAATCATGGTGCATACAGAAGGGTGCTCTGTAAATGTTAAGAATGATGATGGATTTATTTCTGCATATACAGTCAACTAGGTTTTGACAAAATCACCAATAATGCAATGGGGAATGGATCATCTTTTTCATAAATGGTATTGGGGAAACTGGTTACCCACATACAAAAGATTAAAATTAGGTCTTTATCTTATACCATACCCCAACATTAATGCAGAATGTATTAGACTTTCATTTGGACCCGGAATCATTAAACTCCTATAAGAAAACATAGGGAATAAGCTCACTGATATTGGTCTTGGCAATGCCTTTTTGTATTTAACATCAAAGCACAGGCAACATAAAGCAAAAATAAACAAACGGAACTACAAAAAACTAAAAAGCTTATTCACAGCAGAGGAATCAATCACCAAAATTAAAGGCAATCTATGAAATGGGAGAAAACATTAACACCTTACCAGATACATAAAATCTGATTCTGTATGTCTGGTATATATCCAAAATATATAAGGAACTAATGTAACTTAATGGCAAAAAAAAAAAAAAACAACCCACAATAACAAAAATGGGCAAAGCACCCAAATAAACATTTTTCAAAAGAAGATATACAAGTACATGAAAAATGCTCAACATCATTAATTATAAGAGAAATGCAAATCAAAACCACAAAAATGTCAACAAGTTAGCACCTCACATCTGTTAGGATGGCTATTATCAAAGTCAAAAGATATCTGTTGGTGAGGATATGGAGAAAAAGAAACCTTTGTGCACTTTTGGTCAATCTGAATTGGTACAGGCATTATGGAAAACAGTATGTAGCATCCTCAAAAAATTAAAAATAGAGCTGCTATATGATCCCACTTCTGCATATATATTCAAAAGAAATGAAATCAAGATCTCAAACTTATCTGCATGCCCATCTTCACTGCAGCATTATTTACAGTAGCCAAGATATGGGGGGGGGGGAACCTTTCATGTCTGTAGACAGATGGATAAGGAAAACACACACACACACACCCTGGAATGTTATTCAGCCTTAAAAACAAAGGAAATCCGGGGCGCCTGGGTGGCTTAGTCGGTTAAGCGTCCAACTTTCGCTTAGGTCATGATCTCGCGGTTCGTGGGTTCGAGCCCCGCGTCGGGCTCTGTGCTGACTGCCAGCTCAGAGCCTGGAGCCTGTTTCAGTCTGTGACTCCCTCTCTCTCTGACCCTCCCCTGCTCACGCTGTCTCTCTCTCTCTCCTAGAAATAAATAAAACATTTAAAAAAAGTTTAAAAAAAAAAAAAAAAAGGAAATCCTGCCATTCACAAAAACATAGATGTACCTGGAGGGCATTATGCTAAGTGAAATAAGCCAGACATGGAAAAACAAATATTGTATGATCTCACTTACATGTAGACTATAAAAAAATAAGTTGAACTCACAGTGACATAGAATGCTGGTGATGAGAGGCTAAGGAGTGGGGGAAAGGGGGATATTGATCAAGAGGTACAAACTTTCAGTTATGAGGGTAAGTTCTGAAGACCTAATGTAAAGCATGGTGACTTACAATGTATTGTATATTGAAATTTGCAGAGACTTCAAGTGTTTTCAACACACACACACACACACACACACACACACACACAAATGATAACATGTGAGGTGATGGATATGTTAATTAGCTTGACTGTAGTAATCATTTCACAATATATATATAAAAACATCACATTGTCCACCTATATACATATTGTTGTCAGTCACACCTCAGTAAAGCTGGGGAAGGAGAAAAAGACTGATGGGGAAAAGCATGTAATAAGTAGGCCATAAAACCATCAGCATAAGCATACAGTCATTGTCAAAACACTGATATACCAAATTGTTAACAGTGATTGCATCTGAAATAAATTATGTGTCAGCTTCTTTCTGAAAAGAATGGTGAATATGGCTGCGAACACCAGTGGCATGCCTGAGATCTAGTAAGGAAGTAATCTGACAAAAGCAAATACTTAAATGTTATTTATTTTATTACGAAAGTTTAAATATACAGAAAGATATAGAGAATAAGAATCTACCTATAAACCAACCAGCTTTATCAATTTATAAGAACTGGCCATATTTGCTTATTTTTTAAAGAAGTGATTAACAGATATCTTCCTTTGCATCATTTTCTCAAGCTCATTTTCTCCCCCTCTAAAGGTCACCACTGTTTTGGAATTACTATTTCCATGAATGTTGTTACACTAAATCTATATGGTATTTAGTCACGGAAAATACACATAGCATCAATTTGCATACTTTCAAACTTTATATAAATGGTACCATATCATACAAAGTACTGCCTAGTTCAATTTCATTAATATTGTTTTAAGATTTATCCATGTTGACAGAAATATCTCTACTTCATTCTTTTTAACTTGAGCTCTAACTTAACATTAACCCTAATGGTAATTTGATTGCTTTAAGCTTTTCATTCTTAAATAATACTGAAATAGACTTTCATGTACATCTGCCTAGACACATGAGGAGAGGAGAGATTATGAGGTTGAAGTGTGGAACTGCTGGATCAGAGTATCTGCATTTTCAACTTTACTAGATATTGCTAATTATCCTAAGTAACAACTACTTCCAATAGCATTGTATGAACATTCCTACTGCTCTACATCTTTCCAGTAATGGGTAGTATGATGCTTCTGCCAATGTGATAGTTTTGAAATAGTTCACTGTGGTCCTATTTGCTTTTCCCTTACTGTAATGGATATAAACAATTCTAATACCGCAAATCCATCTTTTCTCTATGGGTCTAAACCATCTTTATCATATGACCTATTTCCAGATTCGACAGCTGTCTTGCTTTTCTTAAGAATTCACACTCCATAGATGAATTTAGAACAAAGCTGTGAAATTAAAAGGAAAAAATACCTGAGGAATTTTGGTTCTAATTGGAGTGAATTTGTGAATTAGGAATAACTGACAATTTTATTATGCTGAGTCTCTTCAGCCTAGACCATATCATACTCCTCAATTTATTATTCTTCATTTTGCTGGGTCAAGAAAACCTATTGTTTTATATTTAAGTATTAATGATTTTAGCCCTTGAAATTTAACTCCATGAAGACACAGTCTTAGTATTGATCACTATTGTCTCCTTGTGTCTAAAACCATGTTCAGCAAACAGTAGGTACTCAATATTCACTGAAGGAGAAATATATATATGAAAACCTATATATATTTTATATATTCATATATATAACATATATATGAAATCCTATATATATGTCTGTAGGTTTCTACCCTCAATTGGTTTGGTTTAAATTTTACAACCACTGGCTAAAACATTTACAAACTTTATACTTTTTCTGTGGTATGGAACAATTTAAATGCTTTTTAAATTACCCAGATTCGCCCATACAGTTGCGTGGGACTGGTACATTTTTATGGGGCAATAAGAACTTCTGTTTATTGGTTATTTGGAGTTATGATACTCAGTTATTCTTCTAAGTCAATCTTCATTTTCCTTATATTAATTGGTTTATCCAATTCTCTTTAGAAACTTACTAAAACTGGTTATAGGTGTCAATAGTTCTGCTACTTATTGCCTATACCGATTACGTATCTAGAGTACAAAGACTCCCACTTATGTTTCTAAAATTTTCAGGTTTTCTCAGTTCTGACCTGCTGCTTCCCAGGGATGTTCTACTTTGTCCACTGAGGAGTTTTGTTCTAGCTGTGAGGAGCAAGTAAGTTAATATATGCTGAGTATGTAGAACAGTGCCTGGTGCAGAGTAGGCACTCAATACACGTAAGCTATTATGATTTATTGAATATCTGCTATAATTGATATGCTATGTGAAGCACTCTACATGCAAATTTATTCCTTTATATGCATCAATTTACAACAGACACTATATCATTTAATAATTACAGTTCTACAATACAGTGTCTTTTATTATCCCTATTTTAAGAATTAAAGAAAACCCTGAGGTTTAGAAAAGTCCAACAAATTACTCAAAGTCATACAATGCCACAGCAGTTGCAGAGCTGATTTTCCAGAATCTTAAGCTCTTAGTCCTGGGAAGTGCCTAGTGCTCAGTGAAGGAGACTGGAATAAAATAAGACTGAAAAGTATGTAAGAACCAGATAATGAAGCACCTCATAGACAATTTAAAGACTGAGGATATTAGCTTAAGAACAATAGTAAACAAACAAAAAAAAGTTTTAATTGGAAGCAGTGATGTATTCTTACACTAAAAAAAAAAATCAGTTTGGGGCATGGTGGGAAATGAATTTAAGGGGATCAAAAGTTGATAGAGGAAGACCTATTAGAAAGCTACAGTATGGTGATCGAGGTGAGATGAATCTTAGAGTAGGATGACATTAGAGATAGAAAAAAAAAGGTATAAATTCTGGAAATATTTATGAGATAGTGTCTAGAGAACTTGGTGATTGACTGGATTGGGTGGTGAGAGTGACTCCCCAAGATGGATTCTCTGATGATGAGCAAGGTGTGCATGCTGTCTGAAAGTTTTCTTGCATTCCTTACATTCATAGGGTCTTTCTCCAGTATGAATTCTCTGATGTTGGGCAAGGGATCCACAGTAACTAAAAGCCTTTCCACAAACGTTACATTCATAAGGCTTCTCTCCAGTATGAACTCTCTGATGTTGAGTAAGGGATGAGTCATTGCTAAAAGCCTT